>JAOXNO010000024.1:113974832-114054303 GCA_028565335.1 Limnodromus scolopaceus
TCCACAATATGCCGTTAATTTCAGAGAGTTAGAGGAGGCCTAGCTAAAATGTAAAATTCCAGAACACAAAATTGGTTTGGTTTTACCTCAAACCGGGACAGGGGTGAAGGAGCCTTCTGCTCCCTCAGAAAGCAGGTTTTTTATGGTTAATAGAACAGCAAACCTCTAAACTATTCAGTTTGTTAACCAAAAGTTGGGAATTTTGTAAGCAAAATGTTTGATTTTTTGTTTCCATATTTTTTCTATATTTTCATTCTCCCACATTGTTTCCATCTTTAAAATCATAGAATCATAGAATCATTAGGGTTGGAAAGGACCTTAAAGATCATTGAGTTCCAACCCCCCTGCCATGGGGCTGCTCTGTAGCCCCAGCCATGCATGCTCTAACAGATATCACATCTTTGCTGCTGGCCATAAATTGATAAAATTTTAATCCTATAAGAGATAGTTCACATCATTTGGTGGTTTATTTTTAATAGCTCTACGTATCTAAAGCCCTATAAAAATGTTAACAAATAAATGAATTTATTCCATGCACAGCCTCTATTGATATTGCATAGACAGATTTATTCTTTCCTGCACATAGAAAGCTTATGCAGTGTATTTTGATACATGCACACGCATACACACACCTTTAAGTCTAGTGATAAAGCCAAAGAAATAACTTTCATCCACAAATAAATCTACCCCTTTCTATCTTTAGAGCATCTTTAAAGTTAATGCACTGAGAATTGTGTTGCTTGAGAAACTAAAATCATAAACTTCACCTGAAAGATGCTCCAGAGGAATGTAACCTGAAACAGCATTAAGAGTTTCATATTTAGGGTTACTCTTTGGGGGGGCGTGTGGAACTTAAAGCAGCGCCCAGTGAGTCTGTTGACAGCAAATGAGCTCATTGAGCTGTCCTAACACGTTGGTTCAGAATTGAACATCCACCGTGCAGACAGACCGGCCCTACCAAGGATACTTCATGGCCAAAAGCTTCCTCAAAACTGGTGTAACTGGAATCTTTCAGTTACCTTTCAACAGAGAAGCAACAGAAGTAGAACAATGCAAAAATATTACACTAACAATAATCCTGCAAGGGTTTAGGTTCACTGAATAGCCCAGGAGAAGGCCAGAAGAAATTTGAAAATCAGGTAGAACTTGCCTCATATGTTATTTTCCAAATTTGGCATTTTGTTGCACAGATGCTTTCTTCATTCCTAACTTGTACAGAGCCTGGGCTGAATGAATGCCAAGATGATCTCCATATATAAAAGCAAGACAGCTGAAGTTTCAGACATCTTTGCATCAGGGCAAAGAAAATTTTCAACAACTTCCCCAGTTGCTCCTTTAAACTTCCAGTTTTTATTTACTTATTAGGACAATTGCACTGTTGTACAAGAGGACTCAACAAAACTCGTTACTTTTGTTTTCTATTTTTCTTGTTTGCATGGTTTGTCTTTACTGCACCAATAAGATAACTTTGGTCTGAAAACAGCAATAGAGCATTGCGGAAATCATGGGTTTACCCCGAAGAAATAATCCAGGAATTTGTTTAACACTATTTGCTTTTATTTATGCTGTCATAGGATCTATCTCTGAGCCACATGATTTGTTTTTATTTCCTGGAAACAATGATTTAGTTATGTCAAATCCTATCAGGCTAACTAGAGTTCAAGCCCAGAGTTCAACAGTTTAAAAGAATGTAATTTTTAACAGAGTTTCTTTCATAAAAACACATGACTCCAGACATAATGTCTGTAGGATAGCCTTTTCCCCTTGTATCAACAATACTTACAATTAAGGGCAACGACTATTGTTTAGCAGGGGCATATTTGCAAATATTTTTCTTACCTGTTACCAACACCTTTCGGAGGAAACTCATGCATAATGAAAAATAGAGGAAGAGGAAGCCTTCAGAGGCTTCAAGAGGAAGCCTTCAGAGTCACTAGTGTTGTTATTATTATTATTATTTATTATTATTCACTTACAGTGTGGCATCACGTAGGATCTTGATCTATGGTCCAAGACTCCAGCATGCGGAGCTCTGTGCAATCAGAACACGAAAGAATAGGTCATTGTCTGATTCTTAATATTCATATTTGGTACTCAGGTCAGGTTTGTGTTACCTCATTTTACCAAAGGAGAAGTTAACCAAGGCCAGAGAATACAGTTACCAGTGGGGACACCTTGAAGAAATAAACTCTGGGGTTATAGCTTTTATGAAAACCAAGTTATCAACAACTTTCACTACTATAAATAGCACATATGGATTTTTTTTAAAGGAGTTAAAAAGTACAATCATACAGAAAAAACATTTGGGTAGACCCACATTTGAAAATATTAATACCTCGCTACAGAAATGATCAATTAATTAAAGCATTAAGATTCTGAATGTGTTTAGTATGAGCAGTGGATTGTCCCAGTCCTGATTACACTCAGCCTGATGTCACAGCCTGGCCACACAATCAGTAAAACATTTTTCCTTTTCTGAACACCTGTATCCTGACACAGCAGGACTGGACCTGCAAACCATTATCAAACCTTCCCCATGGAAAACTTTTGGGTTTTTTCCCCTCCAAAAAGCATACACAGAGTTTTCATCAGCTCTGCCTGTGACCATTTCTGCTTCAGCGTTGGTGCCCGTGTCCAGCACATCCAGTGCTAAATTGTGCACCCAGACTCCCCGCACATCTCCTCCATGGAGGAAGCCAGCCTTAGAGCTATTCTTGGACACAATTATCCATACTGACATTAGAAAAGGAGGATGCACTTCTTGAGGTTTCCCAAGAAAATTTACACACTGGGAAAAATTAGGACTGAGTGAGAGCCGTTCAGGTAATCTCTGGAGAGAGGTAACCCTTCCATCATCAGAATGATTATATTTTAGGCACATTTCAGCTGAAAGTCGTGCTCATTTGACTTACACAGCTTTCCTTCACATTTTTTCATCTCTCTGCAAACTAGTATTCATAGAAAAGCTGGAAGCAATGACAGTATTTCTCACTCTGTCTATGCCCTTTCTGCCCTCTGGCTCCAAGTTCCATTTCCATAAAGCATGTTTATTTTTAAGAACCTTGCAGTAGCTCAAGTGATCAGGAACACAAGCCAGCTATTATACAGCTCTCTAATTCAAGCAATTTAGGGTTGTGACCAGCGAATAGGGAAGCATTCCTTTAGAAGGAAGGAGTCATGCATTCATCAGGAGCACCCCATTTTACATGCTTATTCCTTGCAAACTCTCCATAGTAAAGTGTCCTAGATAGAGACTCCCTTCTGCTGCTATTCAACAACTGCAGAGAGCAACCTTTGGACACCTCCTCACCTTCTGTGTCACCCTTTGCTTTCAGTTTCAGGCATCTGCTATCTCCCATCACCACACACTGAACTTCTAGATGTCCCAGATGCCTTGGGACAGAGCTCTTCAATGCAAAAGTCTCCATGGTAGTACCAGATAATGGACTTCCCACCTCTGCCCCATGGCGTGCTCCCACTTCTTTGCACCATCACAACATCTGCAGGCCTCACCATGAAATGGGTCTCGTGCAAGTTACAGCTGACCAACCTGAGGAGCCACAGGATACACCGTGGGGCTGCACAGCCCAACAGGGAGCTGCACAACAGCACAAACCCTCTTGAAGCAGCCTGAAGGCCAAAACCCTGCCTCCAGCTCCAGTCTGGCTGCCACAGCAGGTCCCGGATGGGATTTCAAGGGCTGGGTGCTGAAGCACAAAGCCTCCTGTGACCTCGCCAAAAAAAACTAAAGCTTTGCAGCTTTTTTTCTCTGCCAACATTGCAATTGAGTTGTCTTGTACCTGTTTCAGATGTCAAGCACTAATTTTTATTAATTTCTCAGTAACCAAAAATTTTGTCTCGACTCTGCTTTTTTCTTGCAGGTTTTCACATACATTTATTACAGGAAGAAGACCCAAATTCCTATTAGTTTAATCCAGCATGTAACCTGAAGGATGTATTTGTGTACTAAATTAATTCTTCTGTCAGCTAGCAAAAATGGAAATCAATATAAATTCAATACTACAACTCCCCTTCTGAAAGAAAAAAGACAGGTCAATCTATCTAGCTTGCCCAAAATAAGGTTGAAAGGTGGTTTGACCACATCTGGCAGGAGAAGACCCTAATTAATCTCAACAGTTTCTTCTGGCCTAAAAAAGAAAAGCTTAAAAAATTAATATCAGTGAACCTTTTCCCAAAAGCAGACATTTTCAAGACACTTATTTCTTGGCAGTTCATTTTGGAGCCAGTGGGAATTTTACTACTAATCAGCGCACTTCAAAGTCAGCCTTCAAGTCTTGTCTTCAATAGATCTTTTGGCAGATCCTGGCACGCATTGTACCCTAGTGGCTTTGTAGCTTATTGAGAAACAGGTCAAAATCCTCTGTTCCATGGCCCTTTTCTCGCTATGCCCAGCAGTGCCTACGCTTGCAGTACAGGAGATAAGGAGAGGATTTCTGCTGCGCCTCTCCAGTCAGCTACAGCCAAGCAGAGATTAAGATAACACTCTGCAATAATGCAGAAGCTAAGCAAGAAATCCAGGCTGACCCAGAGCTCCCAAACCAACCATCCCAGCAATGCGTGAGACCTTCAGCTACACCACAACAGGAAAAAAAAGATTGCATGAGTAAGTGTCATTACCCAGAAACAATGAATCCTTGACTGTGGAAACAGAAATCTCTCAGAGACATGCACAGCAGAGTGATGGACCTGACGTGATTTAAATGGGTGAGTGGTACCCCAAGTCCCGTTCTGCTCCCTCGTACCACCAGAAGTCACGATTAACTACTGACGTCAATAAAACATTTCTGAAAATAAAATAAAAAAAAAACACTCCAAGAGCAGGGATGTGGGCCAAAGATACTACTGATGAATAGCAGGGTTTATTGAAAAGGTTGGCACCAATGCAACTATACTGATGCAATTACCCCACCCTTCTTTTCCTTACAACTGCCATCAAAGAGCCAGCCAAAGCAGGAAGCTCTCCCCCGGGGACAGCCACCTATAATACTAGAAATTCACGTTTGGCTACTGGTAACAATGCTGCGATGGAAAGAAAGGCCTGGGATAGCTATTGTAATGTCAAGGCCAAAAGGGACAATTCCGTGGGCTGGAGAACTGCTTTCACACCACTGTACAGATCCTAGTAATTAGTGTTTACCCAAAGCCTGACCAGAGAAAGGAAAACCCACTGTTTCTTAAAATACTTTGTTCCACTACTAACTTGTCCTTCTTAAGGAACGGTATTTGAAGCTGGACAAATTCAAGCTAAATATAGCTAAATCTTCCAATAGCCCAGTAATTGTAATAATCTGCCTGTTCCCTGCCCAGAGATGTTGCAACATGAATAAGTAGTAAATTATAAAACTTGACTTGCAGTCCCCCAAGGGTCGGAATGATCTTTCTAATCAATCCATTGTTCAGCACTTAATCTTCAAACAACCCAAACGGATGATTTATTACTGGTCTCAACCTGAAACAGAAGTACCCAACGGGTACATGTACGTCTTTCATGTGGGCTGAAGAGCTATAATTAAACACTGGTGTTTAAGCAAGCATCAGGACATTGGGCTTTTCAAGTTTAACACCACTGAGCAAATAGAAGTGCAATTCCATTTACTGGCTGCACTTAAGTAAACAAATTGACCTAAGATGACTTTTTCCAGTTGTGAAAGAGAACAATTTTAGCACGTGGCTGCAGTAATTAGTGACAGATGAACTATTTTTGTAAAATCAGATGAGACATACACCTTTTCCCTAAGTTTGGACTAGCCTCAAGGTGTGACTAAATTTGGGCTGGGTTTCAGATACAATGGGAACCTGAGGGGCCTGAAAGAACACGGCGTCCTTCCAAATTTAGCCTGAAATGTAGATTGCATGTAAACAAACTTTATACCATTAAAAAGATTTCTCTTTGTTACACCCAGATGGAAGTCATTTAAGAAAAACACCTCCAACTACAGGATTCAGAGCAGAACCATACAAAGATTTGATTACATCAAGAGATAATAGAAAAGTTAAAATTATATATAACTCCAATGATATTTTATACTGATATATTCCCTTTGGGAGAATGAAAACAAAAAAAAAAAACCCTTATAAACTTCCTTATAGTGAAGACAGAATATGTTATAAATTGTAAACTAAGTCATCAACATCACTGCCTATAGGACATAAATAGGATATCTGACCTGGGGATCAGGGCAAGGGAATACTGTTGGTTTTATAATTTTGACCCCATCGCATTCACAGACATGTTGAAAGTACATTCACATAGTGCTATTAGCCTAATCAAAACCGAACAAAAATAAAAAACAATGAAGACATCTTTAGGAAAGCCCAGCAATACACCAGGCAGCCCCATGGCAAAAGCCAGAAGGCCACAAGAGATCCATGTCTTAGCCTTCAAAAAATTGGAGATGGACACCAGAAACAAAAGAGAGATAGACAGTAGGAAAGGGGAAAGGAGGAAAGCCAAGAGAGAAAGAAAGAGAAGAATTTTGCAGCTGAAAAAAAATTATGACAGGGAACACCAATCCTTGGTAAAGAAGGTAAGAATAAAAATGCTCAAAATAGCATCAAAATAGCGACACAAGGAAAATACAAGGCTTGTTGGTCCTTCCGAGAATCAAAAGCTTTGATTGTTGAGAGAAGGTGGAAAAAAACCCAGCTGAAACTGGAGCCAGAGGAGGAGGCAGTGCCCCCAAGGGTCTCTGTCCTGGGAGCAAGACCACCACAGATTTTAGGTATTATCTTCATTATGGGGGCAGGAGTAGAAAAGCACTGTATGTCCAAACCTGTGCTTTCCCCCCGCCTACCCTGAAATGAGATTTAACTTTGGGAGGGACATAACCCTACAAACCCTGCTTGTCTGCGTGAGAAACAGCAGAACGTACCATTAACACCCAAAAGGCAAGCAGGCTGACCACAAGGCACCACAGCATTTCTCAATAAGCCAAACCAACAAGCCAGACCCAGACCCACACAACGCCCTTGTGAAGGGCCACAGGTCAAGCACCCGCTGGTTCTTGGAGCTGCAGGCTGGAAGCATTCCCGGAACTAGCAGTGCCAAGCCTCACAGTGCAGGTGAGCATCTATCACAAGTAAATTTTTACAGGGCAACCCAGCAGTTCTGTTAACAGCCTGCCAAGGCTCTGCTGGTTTGGCATCTTCCTCTCTTTTGATTCACCAACCATGAAGGAGATGCCTGTGCTAGATAGAAAAAGGGAGGGGAAATTGCCTGGCTCTCACTGGAAAGGCAATGTAAATCCTGAAGTATCTGCACCAAATTTATGTACTCCCCAATAACTTCTGTAGATGTTCAGCTTGACCAAAAAGAATTGAACTTTACCCACCTGGCCAAGGAGGTCTGACACCTCTCTATGCTTGGCCCCGCAACCAATGCCATAAGTCTAAAAAAAAAAATAAAAACAAACATTGTCTCACAATGAGGCTACACCTCAAGTTCTGTGTCCAGTTTTGGGCACCTCCCTAGAAGAAAGACACTGAGGTGCTGGAGCGGGTTCAGAGGAGGGCAACGAAGCTGGTGAGGGGTCTGGAGAACAAGTCTTGTGAGGAGTGGCTGAGGGAACTGGGGGTGTTCAGCCTGGAGAAAAGGAGGCTGAGGGGAGACCTTACCCCTCTCTGCAACTCCCTGAAAGGTGGGTGTAGCCAAGTGGGGGGGTCGGTCTCTTCTCCTAAGTCACAGGCAACAGGACAAGAGGAAACAGCCTCAAGTTGCACCAGAGGAGGTTTAGATTGGATATTAGGAAAAATTTCCAATGTTAAGCATTGGAACAGACTGCCCAGGGAAATGGGGGAATTGCCATCCCTGGAGGCATTTAAAAGCCGTGTAGATGTGGTGCAGAGGGACATGGTTTAGTGGTGGACTGGACAGTGCTAGGCTGATGGTTGGACCCGATGATTTTAAAGGTCCATTCCAACCTAGACAATTCTAGGCTTTTATGATTAATTGTGACACCATGTGAAGAGCAACACTTAGGGTTTTCAACTGTGACCACTTTAGTAGGCAGGGTGGAACAGCTCCACAACAAGCTCCTGCACATCAAGGGGTCTCTGTCTCACCAATTCAACGCTGACATTATTAAGATGTAATACACCAGTAATTTGGGAAACTGGCAGAATCCCAACCCTAGTTATTTTCATATTTCTCCCCCCCAGCTGCAATTAGAACTCAGCCATCAACCCATGGAATTTAGAGAAGTAACCAGAAGACAACAGCTACAGCTTTCACCTCTTAAAAACTTTTATTCATGAAATGCCCCTGGTCAGTTTAGTTTTGGGTTATTAAAAATAAAACCTCAGTGCTCATCCTGTACCATTAACTGGATCTCTGTAAACCCCCAGTTATTTTTAAATACTTAAAGGATCACAAAACACAGGGTGAAACTCTTCTGTGTGTCAGCTTCTGGAAGCAAGCAACCATACTTCAAACACCCTTTGATAAATGGTTTGGATACTTTATTCAACAAACTGCAGATGCAGCAGATTCCTTTTGCAGAGTTGTTGCCTGGGCAAGACTCCTGCTGAATTTCCCAGGAATTTGGAGTGGTGGGGGGGTGGTGTATAATCCAGGAATCCTCCTCCGAGACTGCCTGTAAATCCACACTTGTTATGGGCTGTGGTTTCACACTCCCATGTGTGCACACGGCAGAGAAGGGTAAGGCACAAGGTTGAAGCTGATTCTCTTAAATTTTCAGGTGTTATAAGAAAATCACAACATTTCATGAATGAAGTTTCACTGTTAACAGTAAAACAAAGGAACAAAAAACCACCAGCCGAGTTAAATGCCATCCCAAGTAGAAGGGTGGTGGGGAATTGAGGTCTTTTTAAATACATTGCAGCAAATTCAGGTGCAAAGCAGTTGTTTTCTCCACGCTGCAAACTGCACAACGTGGTCTCCTTCCTTCAGAGGGGACAGAGAGGTACCTGTACAAGGGTTCACGGCTGCTAAGGACACACACTGAACACGGACCAACACCTTCACCTGACACTACACATCTCCTGCCAGCCTTTGAACTATTCTTTAAAATACAGTAGCCGATTCATAAATCAAGTGTACGATGCCACCACAATGAAACAAAGCCCTGAAACAGGAGGGGCACGTAGCTCTGATACTACACGGAAAAAGGCCATGAAGGGACCTAGAGAAGATGATACCGATGCAGAAAAAAGTTGGACAACTCCAAGATACATGTAACTTACGAAAGGGTGAAAAGGGAAGGAAAGAAAAAAAAAAAACAAACCCTCTGAGTGCTTCAAAGAGAGAAAGAAGCTAAAGCACAGAAGATGCTGCTTGACACTAAGAGGCAGACTTTGGGGTAACTGTCTTTTTAAGTTTATTTTACAGCAGCACATAAGCCCTATTCTATCTCTATTTGATCAGAGTTCTCCAATGTGTAAATGTGCAGTAGGAAAAGAGCGGGGATAGTCATTTGTAACAAGACCACAGGCTGCAAGGAAAGAGAGGAGGAGAGGAGGACACAAGGATGCAACAGTCCTGGGGACAAGAACTGTCTCGTGGCCCAGGACAGAGATGTGCCCTCCAGAGCCCCAGCTTCTCCCCCCGAGATATTGGGCTGTGGGTTTTTCCATAGTACCTACAGATGCCCCACATCCTTCAGTTCATTTGCCAGGGTATTTTTCTCCCTCTTCAGTAACGGGGTGTCAATGACATTAAGCTGTATGATTTCAATTAAATCTTCTATATTTCAAATGTATGTGAAGTCACAGGGGGATAAGTCCTTTCTGACTAGAGTAATACCAGCTAATACTAAAGGGCATTTTTCTGCTTATTTTGGTAGGGAAGGATAAGGACCACTTATTAGAAACAATGACAAAGTTTCAACTTTATTTCCATTTGAAAGCATCAATTTGTCCTGACAAGAGAAAATAACATTTTTATCAAAGCTTTCATTAGAAAGGGTTTCTCAGACCAAGGACTAATTTCCTAATAAAACCAGATACCCCACCTCACATGGATGAACCATTTCCTTCATTAGTACATTGCATGGGACATGGGAGATCTCCATCCACTTGAATCAACTCTGAAGCATATTTAAAGCTTCCCCACACCTAAAGAGGGAAACTAATTATTTACAGAGTGCTCTCTCTCGTTAATCTCTGTCATGGTCTTGCAGGACCGGACAAAAAATGAAAATTCTCTCCTGGCAGACCAAAAAAAGGCTGTGCACAATTCCTCTGACACACAAGTACTGAGATGGAGAAAACAAATACTGAGATGGAGAAAACAGCTGTAATGCAGAAATAGTTACATTGTCCATCAGAATTGGAAGACAGATGGAAATGATGAATATAGAGCCATCTGATAGAATGACTTTTGATCAAAGACAGACAAAACCAGCTAGCTAATACTCAACTTTTGTACATGACATGAAAAATAAAATTATTTTAGACCAGTTCCACATGCTGTACAGCTCCTTATTGCACTGACATGAAAAATAAAAGGAAGAATTGAAGCACTGAAATGGCAAACAAGGACAAACTCTCCTCGCAGCAGCTTTCACAAAGGTAAGAAACAACCTTTATGAATCTGTGTGTTTCCTCCAAGGGTTGCAGCAACACTGATGATTTCCTGCTACTGACAGCAGGTTCAGGACCTTTTCTTTTCTGGTTTTCACGATGCTTCCCAGGGTCGTGCTCCAGGACAGTGCTGTCCACGCTCTGAGCTGCTCAGCCACTTCGGCTCATCTCAGACCAGGATTTCTGTGCTTCCTCTCACTGGCCAGATCCACTGAAGACAACATCCACTGCTAGGACTAGGGGAAAAGAAATCAGCAGGTCAGATCAGATATATCATCCAGGTAGATGGAGGTTCCATTTCAAACAGGAGGTGCCTCAGAGTTCTGCGAGAAACGTCACAAGATGGTTATTTTAAGATCTGACCCAGAAGAAGGGCTCTTATGAGTCTGCAGAAATCAGGACACTTGAAGCAAGAGTCTGCATAACCCTTCTAGATGTTCTACGTATTCACCACTAACGTCCCAGATACAAAGTCTCATTCCGAATCTCCCTGAAACAAGATTTTGTTTAATTTTTTTTTTACAATTGTTTCAGGTATGACAAACTTTTCCAGTTCTTCTGA
Organism: Limnodromus scolopaceus; assembly: GCA_028565335.1. Lineage (NCBI taxonomy): Eukaryota > Metazoa > Chordata > Aves > Charadriiformes > Scolopacidae > Limnodromus > Limnodromus scolopaceus. Next base: position 113,985,955 of record JAOXNO010000024.1, read on the forward strand.
GTCAAACTCTGTGTTTACACCCAAGTTTACAGAAGTGGATGACTAACATTCTCCCCCTCTCTGTGATGCAATGGGAAACACCCACATGTGGTCTCTTCCACCCAGGTGAGTGGCAACATCAATCCAAGTTCTTCGGCATATACAGCCATGGTTTCTACATCAAGTTTTGCTCAGAGAGATCACTTAATACTTAATAACAAATGTGGCTGAGCCATGGGATTAGTGAAAATTCCACCTTTTGTTTCCAGAATACTATGTTTGTGGTGACTTGAGAGAATCTTAGCTTTCAAACTTTCAGTCCTGACCTAAAGCCTGATTAAGTCTTCACTGTTATTTACTTCCATCCCTGCAAGTGTTCAAGGCCAGGCTGGATGGGGCTTTGAGCAACCTGGTCTGGTGGGAGGCGTCTCTGCCCATGGCACGGATTTGAACTAGATGATCTTTAAGGTCCCTTCCAACTCTAACCATTCTATGATTCTGTTTGGATCCTGGATCTGTAAAAGCAGTAATTGTAATCATCTCAGTTAATTAAATGTGGAGCTGTCTCAAACACTTCCTTTCTCTTTTTCGTCTGTTAGGTAGGAAACAGTTAATTTTAGCAGCAGTTTGGGGGTTGGTCTTTTTGTTTGTTATTGGGGTTTGCCTTGTTTTGTTACTTGGTGGTTGGTTTGTATTCTGGGTTTTTTTGTTCTGTTTTGTTTCTGTTGTTTGGGGGTTTTTTTGATGTTGTTTGTTTTGTTTTTTAAAGAGAGGGCCTTCTGCACTGTATTTAAACTTAGCACATAACAGCAGTGCTGGATGCAACTGAACACTAAATTGGAGAGGAAAGAAGCAGAGGAGTCAGAAGTTGCACAAACGAGCAGCCACTCTTGCACCAGATGACCCAAAGCACACCAGCCAATGCTGATAGCAGAAGGGAGGTATAAATTTCCTTAATCCTATGTTTTCCTCATAAAACAAGTCCATCTGGACACACCGTCAGTGAAAGACACTCTGCAGCTTTCAATACTAGAATCACGACTGATTAACAGACTGGAGAAAAGCAAGGAAATAAGTTTATTTTTCCAAAGTCCAGGCTGAACTGACACAAGTGTTTCTGGTGGATAACAGGAGCACTGCAGACAATTCTCGTGAGACAGCTAAAGGGGATTCCCTTTTATAAATATAGCATGAAACCATTAAAGCCTTGGTACCAAGAGAAATCTAACAAACAGCAGATAGAAGTTTCCAGCTGAGGTATGAAACACTAACTCAGTGATGCTGGAACATCAATTCTGCCAACGTTTTCCTAGGAAGCTGCTCAATTACAGTTGTTTCCTCAAGGTTTAAACATTTCCTTTTAATGAATTGCTCTGATATTGAAAAAAAAAAAAAAAAAAAGAATACCCAACTTCAGGCTCTTATAAGTACGCAACATCAATTAGCACCAAACGTCCTGGCTGGGGTCTGGGTGGTTTCCATCCTGAGGTGACATTCAGCTGGAAGCAGAACATCCTCTGACATCCTAAAGCAGCCCTGCTCTCAAACAGATCCATGTTTTTGTGATGGCAGCAAACAGGTCATTACATTGGGATTTTTGGACTCCTAATTCTGTTCCTTCCTTAGTCAGTAACCTTAAAGCAGATCTATTTTACAGATGGGAAAAAAATTCATCGGCATTCTCTATCTAAAGGGCTTTGATGTCTACAGGTGAAGATTTTAGATTAAAATACCATTTTAAATTTTGTAACATCAGCAGTAGGTTATGTCATAAAAATCTATGGATTGCCACTTCAAGCATTTAGAAACTTAATATCCCCTACATGCTTTCAAGATACCTGTATGTCCTTCAGCAAGCACTTGCCTTGGAAAAACGTTAAGCTAGGTGATATTCAGTGGATGGTTCCAGTCTTTCCATGTACAATAAGAAAGTGAGTTGGTAAATAAAGCCATTAAGGGAAAAGAAAAAAAATACTTACCTTTGCTAGACTACACTTCCGCTTTGACAAAAGGTAGCTCATCCTTAAGGCTTCTCTCGTCTGTAGATTTAAAAAAGAATATTAAAGATTAAATGGAACAGTTTATCAGAGTGTGGACAATGTTCATATAAACTACAGTAAGTGCTGAAGTGACCCAAGTACCTTTCTGTCCAGAAGCGTTCCAAATAACAGGATGAAGAATCCCTAAAAAATTGCAAAACCAGTTAACAAAACCAGCATAACCACATGATGTTTCTTAAATGCTTCTAGATGTCATTTCCTTAAGGACAGAGCTCATCACCTATGACTCGGATAACAGCAACGCGCAAAACGAGTTTATCCACCCAGCTCACACAGGTTCCCCGGGAATGTCAAGAATGGATCTATAACCCATGCTAATTCTCATTAGGAACTGGACTGACGAGTTTCATACCAGGACTTTCTCAACCCACTCAGTAGCAACATTAGCCAAGAAGAGCCAAGGCAGACTGGGGATACAACGGTATGTCAAGTAACACTGGATGTTTATACTGAGGAGTTAAAGTGAGAATTTTCTGCATATTTGTTAAGTGGTATGGATGAAACATATTTGCAGTTACTGGACGTTAAGCAGGGTATTTTACATTTAGCGTAAATTCATCATCTTAATTCTTCATCACACTTTGCACCAACTGGTTTGTTCCATCACCCATCTGCGTTTACTTCGTCAGTGCAGGATGCCTAGTGCATGTAACGCGTAGAATAGTTGAGCTGACGGGAAAGCTTAGGTTCTGTTTGTCATGCACAACGCATGCTGCCAGCCCCTCTTTGTCCTCCTGCCTTTTCCCAGGCTCAAAACCTGAGTGCACACTCTTCCCAGTCTCAATGAGTTTACCTGGAAGGCGTTCAGTAGCGCAAACGTAATGTGGAATGCCAGGGAGCGACTATCCACAATCGTTGCTAATCCAAACCCCCAGGTGAGACCCAAAAGAGGTGTCAGAAGCGCCACGTTTTTGCTAATTCGGATCATGTTGGTCAGATCTTGTGACTTGCAGCCTTCTCCAACAGAGGATCTCCCAGTCTTCACCACGACCACCAGCACCACCACCACATTCACAACAATGATGCTCAGAGCAGGTACGACAAAGGCCAAAAGGGCTTTTGTTTCATACCAATTGAGCCAGCAGGCTCCGCTCCTTAAATACCCATTTTTTGGTTCAGTAATAGCAACAGTGAGGATAGATATGACCAAGGGACATCCGTATCCAATAGAGAATGCTGTAGCTATGAATGCAGATCTCGTTATCTTAAAAAAAACAAATAATAACCCATAGAGAATCAAGAGGCCCAGGGCAAACATCCAAAAAAACAAGGCAAGATAGAAAAAGTGAAGGAAAAAAGTGGCTGCTACACACAGCTGGTAGTTTAGGGTTGTTTGGTGCACAATAGCTGCTAAGATGAACAAAACATCTGCAACAAGAAGCGACGTGGCAATGTTGACCAAACAAAAATGGCGCATGTAGGTTATTTCAGTTTTTGTGACGTGGTGCCAGACGACAGCCTCGATGACGAGGCAGAGAACCAAGCTGAAGATGGACAGGCCTAACCCTACACGTGTAATGTAATCCAGTGCTGCGTTTCGCAGCACGGTGGGGGACATCAAAATGGAGAAAGATTTGAACGTCCGGCGGTGATGCTTGCAGACGCAAACAATGCTGCTGATGTTGTCCGACTTCATCGTGCACGCCCTGTTATCCCACCTCCTCTCCATAGAGTGCCACCCAACACACTCAGCCTTGACATTCTGCAGTTTGTTCACCTTTTCGAAGGTGAGCAAAATGTGCCGGAGCTCTTCCGGCAGGGACACCGATAACACCATTCCGTTCACAAAACCAGGGTCCAACCGGCTGGTTTCTATGATGGCTCCAAGCGTCGGAAGTGCAACACTGACAGCTTTGGAAGTCTTTGGTAACTTCAAAAGCTCTTCTTCTGGAATGACCACATGCCCAGTGATATTGCCTGTGTTATTAAACTCCATAGAAAAATCAAAGCTCTTCCCTGAAGTATTTTTATGTATGCTGTAGCCTTTTGTAGAGATGAAGTGTTCCTGAATGCTTTCTGACCCGTTCCTTAGAAGAAGTTTCCCAGCAAATGAATTCACCGAGTCCAGTAATATCAAACTGGCATTTCTATCCCTTACAAAAGCCCAGTTGGAAATGATGGAGCTGTTGAGAATATGGTTTGCTATCCTGCTGTAACTCTGAAACAAACAAGATAAAAATAAGTTCTTTTTTTGTATTAAGAGAAACCAACAATTATTCCACTGCCAGAGCATCCAGAAAGACTCATTGAATTTGTGAGTGATTTCTATATAGGCAATATTCTTTGACAATGAACAGGAGGTCCCCACGATCCATCACAGTCAACCCCAAATGTCTCATTGGCATGGTCACTACCAGAATTGTCGTGTTCTCTTCATGTCATAGCTCAAAAGGTGCTTGGAGAAGTAAGTACAAAGCAAAAAAATCAGGATAGATAAGTTCTATTCCAGATGCTGACCCATAATTCAGGTCTGCTTACATCACCCTCCCTACATGTCTTTCCCCACCTCTCTAGTTTCTGAGTTCACCAGGGAAAGATTTCAGTTTCCATTGTGCAACCCATGGCAAACACAGCTGTGGGTCAGCATCTCCACAGCTGCCTTCCCTACAGTGTCATACTTCAAAAATGAATTCTTCCTTGTACTGCTCTCCCATGTCAATAACAACAGTTCCTGAAAAGTTCTGCTTTTATTATTTCTTTTTTGTTATTGATTATTATTAATTCTTATTTAAACTTTTTTTTTCTGTTTACCTCCACAGAGTATTTCCACCACACATAAATAGGTCAGTTTCTCTGACAACAAAACATGGCCCTGCCTGGAAACCCTTCCCAGGTGATGTCCATGTGATTTGCAGCCACCACTTCATTGGATCATAGCTATAAGGGCAAAACACTGTATGGGTGGCTCTGGCAATCACAGAAACACCTCTTGAAGCCCATAAAAGTAAATACCTGCATTTTTTCTCTATTGACGTTCTTTGATAACAGCAGGGAAATCTTCTTTAGCAATTCCACGATATCAGCAATGTTTCCTGGAATGGCTGGAGAAGACAGGATTTCTGGGATGATGCATGAAAAATCAGCTCGGCAGTTACTGTTCCCAGGGTCATCAGCACCAAAATATTTCCCTCCGTGTCCAGGCTTCCCATGCACTGGCTTTCCTTCCCCTACAAAAGGAAGATGTTCTCCAGCCACACTAACGTTTCCCCCGGAGCTTGGAAGCAGTTCACGTTCAGAAATCCTCTGAAGGGAGGAAAACAGATTTGAAAGAATTAATGAACAGAATGAAAATGAAGCTACAACTACAACCTGGCAAGAGGTACAGTGCTCTGTGGGGTGTGCAATGAGTGTGCCAGATGGCCTGAAACCAGGGGCCAAAGCTCACCTGAGAAGAACGTCTTGCTTGCCCCAACAAAAGAAGGGGCAAGAACTAAATGCAGTGTCTTTGTACTGCAGTGACTTGAAAAAAGTTCTTCATTTTGTATTTGGGGAGAATTTACCATGAATGATCTGGTTTATTACAGATAATTGTGTTGTTCTTCTCTCATGCTCATTGTCTTGGTTTAGATCCACATGGAGAACACAGGCCAAGTGAACAAAACAATATCATTTCTGAACTACATTGCCACACAGCAATACTCCAAATTCATTTCCCATCCCTTGATTTAAGATGAACTCAAAGCCTGTTACCTTTTTGCTCAAGGTTTAAAAGGTATGGAAGAAGGGGGGTGCCTTATGAGCATATGGCAAAGTAGATGGACAACAGCTCCCTCACCTGAAAGAGGGATCGAACATCCAGGCTTGCACAGGCATCTGCAAACATTTGCCACTTTCTGTCTTTGCAGACAAAGCTCGTCTCCCCATGGAAGGAGGAAGAACAAGGCTGAACGCAAACAGCCCCGTTATCTTTGCACGGAATGAGATTTACACACCCATCTGGAAAGTAAGTCAAGGAGATAAGGTTACAAGGTGTGAGACAGCATACCCTGGTCCGTGAGGTGGGTATCGGGCATAAAGTGTTGATAAACAATAACACCTTACAAAGAATTAAAGACACGTAGCTGTTCACTGTACCTTGCTGATCACTGGTCTTCGATTCCTTACTGAGAACCTGAAAAATAAGGAAAAGCGGAATGTACAATGAATGTTAAAATAGGTAAAAGGTGACCCCTTGGCACAAACTGAAGAGGTGATTTCAAGGGCAAAATAGTCCTCTTGAGGTCCAGAAGTCTTTTCAAGGTCCAGAATGCAGAGCTTATGGCCCCTTGCTCATACGGACCAACTGAGAGCTCTCTACTAACAGTTTGTCTCTATACCTCAGGCTTCCAGTTGTACCCTTCTGCTGAAGTGACCTACTGAGCTAGGGGACAGCATCCCACGTGCCCCCAGCAGTTATTACTCAAAGAGCCTGTGTTAGTCTTAAGATCTCCAGCGTGTTCAATTTGATGAGATTATAAACTGAAAGAGGGTAGGCTTCGATTCCACGTAAGAAAGAAATGTTTTACAGTGAGGGCGGTGAGACACTGGCACCGGTTGCCCAGAGAGGTTGTGGATGCCCCATCCCCCAGGGTGTTCAAGACCAGACTGGATGAGGCTTCGAGCAACCTTGAACTTACCCTGAGAGCATTGCGTGGCGTGGCGGGGAAGACGTGCAGAGCCCAAAGGAGCAGGCAGTGGGCTACTCTCACATCCATCGCCTCGCATTCACTGTTTTCCTCCTGGAAGAAGGAAATGTTGAAGAAGTTGAGACACCTCTGTTTTCACTTTTGAACACAGTCCAGTTGCTAGCAGGAGAGCAGCTAATGCCATCCCAAAGACTGTCCTTACCAGGCTTGCAAGGTGATTTTCAGACATTTATCGCTTATTAACTTTTTTGCTGAGAATGATTTGTGAACTTTTTCTTAAAAAAGAATAAAAATAAATAAATCTGTCCAACACTGGAAGTTACTGCATTAATAATTTACTGTGAACTGCAAGGTGGAGAGCTTATTAAAGCCGTTCAGCCTGTGGTTCCCTTTTGAAATGATTTCAGACAGCCTTGCCTCCCCTGGGTTCAATGCTGCTTCTCTCTCCTCGAGCAGTTCCCGATGAGACCTGCCACAGGAGGCAGGAAACTCGGGCCCTTAGGGCTCCGATACCCAAACCTGAGAAACAGGGACCAGACTGAAGTCAAGTGTTATTTGCTTCACCCCTCCATGAAGTTTCCTGTGATTCTTGGTGAAAGTTTAATATCCTGGGATGCAACTTGTTACAGGCATATTTACTGGAGGAAAATAATAATAATAAAGGGAACGAAGGAAAAACAATGTGTTACATCAAATCTGATTATTAGATGCCACACACGTCCAAGGCAAAATCAACAGCTGCTGTGAATTCAAGAGAATCAAGATATGTACTAAATAAATACAATCCATGGAAACAAACACAAGGTGAGAAAGGGGGACGATGGTTGGATTTCAGAAGACGCACACAGGATAAGGCTCGCCAAATCACGCTGCTTTGATAGAAGACCCTCAAATTTCTCTCTGATAGAGACTTGTCAGGACAGAGGATGCTGAAACAGAAGGGGTCCTGCACTGATGGAGCAGAGGTGTCTTTTTCTATCCAAGAAACCCCAAGCTCTCATTCTCTGCTGGCATCGAAGGGCCAGGCACACAGCTGGCTGCCCCCTTCATCTGTGACGTTTGTTCACCTAATTATATGTTTAGGCCCACAGGCTTATTACTGAGTTATGAAGAGATCGTAAAAGGAAGACCTAGATTTATGCACTGAATTTCTAAGTTTGCTCTAAAGGAGAACTCTGTGCCACCCTCTTGACCTCAACTTGTATTAGTAAAAGCACTTTCTAGCTTTAAAGCCAGTAAACATTAGGGCTTCTAAGGAAACAAAATGGATAAGGAAAAGTGAACCAAAAGACTTGGATCCATACTGCTGAAGAACGGGAGGTGCCTGGGAAACACCTACAGATTCGAGGCAAATGACTGTATTGGAATTTTCCGATTTCTGCAGTCATTAAGTGTTTATTGTATGCTTGCAAGCCTAAATCCATTTCACAGCTGGCAATCCTTGAGCTCACCACGTATAAATCCATATTCAGTTTGTATTTAATCACTGATGGAACTCCACCCGGGGCTGTTACCTTGACGCGAGGCAGGAATTTGGGGCAGCTCCAGGTATCTAAGGCTCACCGAGACACTGGCCCACGTTACCAGCGAAACGCTGGTCTCGTTCAGCCCCTTTTTGCTTGATTCATCTTGGAAACCGCCCAGTCTCACCACGGCAAGAACGGGCCAAGGTAACCACAATGCAGCAATAGAAACTTAGAGCTAAACAAGCGATGGAGCAGCAAGTCACTGTCACTTTAGGGAAAAAAAACCCCATGGATATACTGACATAAGCCCATGTGAATGCTTGAATGGCTATACAGCTAGCTTAAAACTCAATAAACCACCATCACGTGATCAACTCGCCATTGCTAACTAGCAAGTGAAAAAAGCTGCAGCAGGAGACTTTAGAGTCTTCGACACAGTCATCCAAGAATAAAAATTAAAGCTCTTAATTATACAGAATGGCATTAGTTGTATTTTTAAAGGGATCACACTTGGAAAATGTGAATTTAAGTAAAGCAAGTTCTGAGAGTGATCTTTACAGTGACTTCAGCTACAAGAAAATATCAGATTTTCTTAAAAAGTGGCAACAGTGTGATTAGAGACCAATTACAAAATCACCAGCAAAAAGATCATAGTGTAATTAAGATATCTTAATTATTTCCACAAATGTAAGGGTAATATAAAACTGAGTAAGCGCAAAGTAAATACAGCCTAAACAGTTAAGTGCTTTTTAAATTGCAAGTGAACTCATTTCACAGACCCCTGATAATTTTCAAGCAGTTCTGGCAAACTGTTGTTTTGTGGTGGTACTTACTGTTTGCAGAAGTCTGGGTTCTCCCGCGAGCACGATCACAGGCAAAATTACAGCAAAATAAGACAGGCGGAGATCCTCAAGATATCACAGGCGAGCACCTAAGCCATTCATCTGCTGCCATCGCGCCCCAGCCGCGCTCGTACGGTCTCGCCCGGCGCTGCTCGGCTGCTCCGATTCATTCGGAGCGTTCCCATGAAGAAACAGCTTTGGCACCAGCCGCCTCCTTTTCTTGCCCGACTGGATCGACGCCGAGGAACCCGCAGATGACAATAGAGGTATTGCACGGCAAAACGACACAACAAGTTACAAACACACCCACAAAACTGCCAGATTGCCACCTTTGCCAGGTGAGTCACACCTGCCCGGTTTGTAGCCTTCCTCCCGGTGGAGGAGGCATCTTCTGCTCTTCTGTACCTAGCAGGTCTTCCAGACTTTAGAGACCAAAACAGAAAAATTAATGAGCAAAACCTGGTCAAGTTAACGTACCGCCCTTCATAAATCAAAGATGACACTACTCACGTTGCTGAAAAACTCAAATCTCAAGCTCAAAGAAAATCTTTTCTTTACGGTCTGCACTCATCACAAGAGGTGAGAGTTGTCTGCCCAACCCTGTGCCATGTTCACCGTTGGCTCTCAACGTTGGCTCTTAATGTTGGCTCGCCTCCAACAGCCGGATTTCCAATCCCAGTTAATTTACTGCAGGTAATCTATCACAACAGAAGAGCCATTCCTAACACTTTCTACTCACAGGGCCCCTTGGGTCACTAATTTATTTATTTTTTTTCCTCCAGTCCTGCAACGTGTTTGTCATGAGCTTAAGTAACGTCATTTTTGTCTGCTGCCACAGCTTCAGTCGGTTCCAGCCACAAGGCAGGTCTCCAGTTTTAGCCTAAAGGTAGGAATTATTTACTCTTCTGTTTTGATACAGCCAGTCTGGCATCTCACATCGATACCGAGGAGCAATTAAGCCGAGCACAGTTGGACACAGCCAACAACCTACCTGGGAAGGTTTAAGGACTTGCTCTTGATACAGAACTGGCTAGAGATAAATTAAAAGGTGGCACCTTTGCAACCTTTTAAATGAAAAGAGCCAAAAACCAGATCACGTCAAGGTATAGACACCTCTTTCAAAAGGCTTCTTCCACACATCACCTGGAGTTGTGCTTCTACACACTCCCTGAAACCGTGCTATGACGGCAAGACTGAACAGCCCTCGATTCCCAAACCCCTCCTCAGCCTGAGCAGCAACCCTCTGAAGGACACACAGGCACCTCCCAGAAGGAAGGGGTGTCAATCTCCGCTCCCAGGGGCTTAGAATGATATTCAAACCACGAATAAGGTTTCCATGAATTCACAAACCACGAACTCAAGAAGGGTGCTCCAAGCCCTGAGCCCAGCAGTGGTCTCAGGCATTACCAGCTGGTGGAGGCCCTTTGCGTTCCTCGAGCTGGGAGGTACGTGCCTGGGCACCCAGCAGGGAGTGGTTTGTCTTTGCTGCTCTTGCAAAATCCAATTAGCCAAGATAACGAGCAGCTGGTTTGACACTGCTCTGAGAAAGCAAGCAGCCAGCAATCGGGAACACCTGAGAGCTTTACCAGCAGCCAAAAAGGCAGCTGTGAAAACGTGTTTTTAACTATTTCCTTTAGAAAGGGTTAACTGGCTTCCGCTTATTTATAACTTTTAAATAAACACCTTGTACTCATTGAAGTGCAGCAGATACTTTGCCACACAACTCAAAGTCAAACCTTGCAAAACATTACAGCTTTTCATAAGAAACTTCATTCCCCTGAAGCAACATTAATGAAAAATATTATCTTCATGGTGTTTAAACAAACTTTAAAAAAAAGGTAGACTTCGTTTTTTTGAAAGCTGTGTGTCATATGCAAACAAAAGCTTTTCAGACAATGTTGTGAAGATTGAATAAAAGCCTTGCAGTTTAAAAATGCCCTTCTGTTGTGTTCTTTTGGCTCATCCATACCCGTTGGATGTGTGGATACACACCATACTCTCACTCCTCAGTTCTTCACTATATATTTGAGCAGTCACTCAAACACGCGTTTATCCATGTCACTGAGTGGCAATAGCAACCTTAAAAAAAGGCTCTGAAGATGCACAGTAACTTCAATTCAATACGGACCAATCAGAAAAATAAAAAAAGAAAAAGAGGGAATAAAGAGAGACTGAGAAGTTAATATTCCCAGTTACACTTGCAAAGAAAACCCAGTTAAGTTTTCCAACTGTTTGGATCCTAAGCCATCCTGACAGTCAGGAACCAGAGCATCCCACTGAGTAAATTAAAATCTGAAAGCTTCAAAGCTATATAAAAATAAAAATAATAAAAAAAAAAAGTAGTAATACACTTTACTCCCACCCACTGAACTCCTCCTGCAATTAATTTAATGGCATACAAAACATTCATAAACAGAACCAAGCAGAGATTTCAACGGGTTTTTAAATTTCTTTTATTTGCCGAGTTTGGAAAGCACGCATCATTTTACAGCACCGGTCAACACGTCAGTGGAGCATACTGCTTTAGGAACCTGGACTGTGGAATGTCTTCAAACCCACTACCCTCTCCCCTCTGCTCCAGTACGTAACACTCACTGAAGACGGGACAGACACATAAATGGGCAACTTCCTTATGGCTAAAAACACTCATAGCAGCGACTTTTAAAGGAGGGTTTTATTAAATCAAGTCATTGCACTTGGGTCGTTTATTGCTGTAGCGAACAAAGGCCATTAAACAACAAACACTTTTAATTTGTGGGTTTAAATGATTGTCTTTGTTCTGCTCGTCTGCTGCCAGTTCACGGGCAGATGTGATTCCTGCAGAGCAATCCCTTCTGAGATTTGTTTCGTGCTCTGATCACAGTGAAGGGCTTGTATAACTAACTCGGCTATTCCATTCGGCTCAACTCCTGCTCTTCGTCACCTGGCTTAGAGGTTACGAATCCTAAGTACGAGTTTAGCATCTGACGAGAAGCGTTACTGCTGCTCATTATTCCTCAATGCAAAGTTCTGCCTCAAGTCTTCATTTGTGAGGCATCAAAGGCAATTAAAAGTTCCAAGCATTAGTATTGAATCAGCTTATTAGCAACATGACTGGCAAATATTCCGTAATACTTGCATAGTAGATTAAACAAATTTTATGAACAATTTAAATCAGCAACTGACAAACGTTCTCCAATTGACTTTTTGGACGTATTTCATGATGCATCAACTGTGGAGAAAGTATACTCTCAAGGAGTAACACTTCCATGTCACTTGCTCAAGTGACATACTACAAAATTACTGTATTTATGACTATTTCCATGAATTGAAACTTAATTACTTGTCTTATTGGTGAAGTTTACAAACTATGTGGCATGTTTTTGTGATGTAAATTCTAGTAGACCAAAAGGAGATAAGGTGATCACTAACAGAAGTAATGCATTTGACTGGCTGTCTAAAGCTGTATGGGTTTTAATTCTTTAATCAAATGAACACAGCAATAAATACTATTGTCTTCCATCACTTTGCATATTATTTGTATATTATTCTGGTGCACTGTGTTGAGCTCAGGGGTTAAAGATAATGGCAATCCACAAGATTTCAACTGTTTTCTATAAAACATAAAAGACACCATCTTGAAAACCAGCACAATGCTGTCAAAGCAACCGTTCCAATCGCCCATTAAAATACAAAGATGTTATTAAATTTAGAGGTACACAATATACTGATAAAGTTTATGGCATAAATATATAAATATTGAGACCATTTGAGAGTATCAAAGTTCCAAAGGGATTTATTTGGAGACATAAACAAAACCTGACTATTGTAAAAACGGATCAAGATGCATATTTAACCACCAGAAAGACAGATGACTCCAGTTTAGACGTACAGAAGCACAGGCGTTGTGACTTAAAGTTTACTTTTTCATGCTGTAAGGTTTTAGGCACAACAGGTTGAGTAAAGACTGGATTCCGGTCTTGTTTCCGTACTTCTTGCATTTTGTGGTTTTCAAGGTTAATTTTGTCATAATGTCATGATTCAGTCCTAAATCCCTTTTTAATCCAATAGTGCAAGTGACAAAGCGTTCCTCTCAATTACCCAGATTAGATCATTCGTTCTTAGTACGATGCATAGGAGTTTCACCTGCTTCATTGCATTAACAAATTCCTATCTCATTACATAAGTTACAAACAGCATATTATTAATATCCTCACTGCAGACAGGCAGGACAGCGTAACACCATGCCCAAATGATACAAATATCATATATTCCCTTTTGCACGTCGGGGAAAAGTAGTGACTACAGTTACGGTACAGTTATTCCACCCCTCCCAATAGACTATTTTACAGATTAGTTGTAAAGATAGATCACCCCTTTTATTGTATAGATCTCTTTAAAAATTAAGCTACAGGTATTCAATAAAAATCTATTAAGAATTCCCTCTCCTTTCTATACAGATTCAGTAGTATTTTCAAGCAAACCAAAAAAAATAAGGTCTGCAATTCCAGCACAGTAAGAAATAAGGCCTCTTTTATATTGGCAAAAAAATTACACCGTTATTCTTCTCTGTTTTCTTATCTCTCTGAATAAAAGACTATATTCCTTTTTTTACTATATTTTTTCATTAAGAGTGTAGAACACCAGCATCCATTATTATGAAATAAGAGTCAGTTCTCCTTGTGTTCAGCTTTGAATTCCTGATGAGTTAAAAACATTGAGTCCATAGCTGTCTCATGTAGACATCACTGCTTTCTTCAGTTTTTCTATTTCAAGCTAGAAAAATGGACATTTCGGAAAGAAAAAGAGTCATTATTAAAGTGAGAATAATCTAAAGTCTTCAGAGCTTTCACCAAAATACTAACCTTTGTATTGCAAAAACACATCAGTAAAACTGTAACACAGAAGCATCTGACAGCTCAATATTTACAGCTGATTTTACACTACTAAACAAACAAGAATTTAAAATAATTAAAAATTTGCCTATAGTTCTGGTACATCTTATTGCATAAACTCACTCTGAATAAAGCAGTCAAAACTGGGTTCTGGAATCACTTCACACATCCCCACCTCCTAAAGCAGCCTTCATGCAAAATACCATGCCATGGGTTAATTTGTATTTCTTCAAGTGGATTTAGAGGATACAGGGAATTTACCTCCTCTTCCTCCCCAGTGCACATTTAAGGCAGCTTCATTGATGGCTTCAGAGACACATTAAAGAGAGGACACACCGGAAGGTCTCAAGTTTCCAAAGTCATTTTGTAGTCAATAAGTAGTACTATTTCACAAATAAAATGCCCCTTTTGTAACAGACGGAAATAATTTTCTGTAATGAGCTCATCCTATGAAGTACTTAATGGCATCATACTGTAATGCAGGTAGCCACCTTCATCAATAAATTGAGAGGAGTGGCATTCATTCATAAGGAAATTTGTCAGATGCATTCTGTTCTTTTTAAACAGTTCATCAAAAATTTAGGAAAGTTCACTTTCGCCCTATTTTTCTTTTGATTACATAAAGTAAATTTGTCCTTCAATCTTACAAAAGCAAAGTATTAATATTCTCTCTTGGAACGTGGCCGGTTGGACATATTTCTAGCAAAGAGCAGAACCTAGCAAAGCTAAACTGAACTCACATCCCAGTGCTCACACATATTGTTACATTTTAATAGAGAGGTGAACAAAGGCGAACTGCGTCTTCCATATACATCCAACTGCCTCGTGAGGCCCTCCTTCAACCACGCACCAACACAGTAATACAAAAAAGGTTGAACAAGGTTTTGTTAAGACTTTCCTGCGGCATCAAATTCCAGAACACTGCTTACATAATTTTAAACTTCCCCCCACTCAAATTGCTAACATTACCTCCAGATTACTTCGCAACGACTTCTCTTCTTCCAAATCCTTCTTTAGCTTTTCCAGTTCTCTCCTAATAATAGTTAAGATATCAGAAATACAAGTCAGAACAGGGGAAAAAAAAAATCTGCATTACTGAGAACAGGAAGCACAGGCCTTGTTGAAATTTTACGAGAGGAATTCACATAACTGTCTGATGCCACATCTTGTAAATAAAACTTATAGGTATAGGTATGTGCCCACTAGTGAACTGGCACTCAAATCTGTTGGACCACAAGCTTCCAACAAATCTCAAAAATTCCTACCTATTACTATGCACCTATCCCTAACTTATAATCACAATTTTAAGTAGACTACTTAAAAAATTGTATTATCATTTTACTTGGAGAGTTGAATTTAAGCTATAATAACCTGGCAATTTCTACATAGAGAAGAGAAATTCTTTAGAAAGTTCTCCAAACATGTTTTATTTCATGTTTTACTATGTTCACGCAAGAAAGTGCTAAGAATTATCATCAAGTCACTGAAGAACTATTTCATTAATCACCAGAACTCATAATTTACTAGTTTGCTTTGGAAACCAACTGATCCTGATGCTTTCTAATCTCTCAAGAGGTCACTCTAAAAGTCAGTTTGGTTAGCACCTAGTGATCGTTTAAACAGTACCAAAATGGTTATCTGTGCTGTAAAACTAAAAACAAGAAATAAGGTAGTTTTCCTGCAGATGGGTCTTTACTACGTTTACTCAAACACCAGTTATATTTTTCTTCTACATGCACAAAGATGATGGGTCACCATGATCACCAACATGAAAAACTCACTAATATCTTTCCCTACAACCGGTCATGTCCATACTGCAAGTAGTTGTGCACAGAGTTACACCGGGCCAGCACATGCACTTATGTTAAATACCACAAAAATTATCTACTTTTCCTTACAGTGAAAGTACTAACTGTTTAACAAATATTTTCAAAGAGCTGTAATGAAGGCTGGAGTGCAAAGTAGGAAGAAAAAAATAAGTACAAATTTCAAAAATACTGTGACATGAAATCTGTACGTATTTAGGACATCGAGTCAGATCAATTTCTAAAGAATAAAGTTCTGAATTAATATATTAATATAGAATAGATTTTGTTTTTAAGAAGTTTAGTATTAAAGACATTTGGAAGATGTCTATATATCTCTTTGCATATTGAGAAGGAAAATATTTACCCATGTTCTTTCTTCAGTGCATCTACTAAACTCATCAAATCATTAATCTGAGTCCTGAGCTCTTCCACAGAAATTTTTTCATCATCTGTTTCTCCTTTAAGCTGGACATCTCCAGGAAATAAGTTGAATAGAACAGAACTTGGTCTCTGAGATGAAGATGGAACTGGGGGACTGAATGCAGATGGCTGAAAAAAACCCGAACAAACCAACCAACAATCAGTAGAAAGCTAAGAAATGAAACCTTTATGAACTGACTACTTACAGCATACAGGCTGTACTGGTATGGGAGCTACATATGCACAAGTTTCCTTAATTTTCTACCCAAAAGGTAAAAAAAAAAAACAATATCCAGTTCAAATGAACTACCGTGGTACACGGTAGTGTAAAGAGAGTTATTTCATACAGCTCTTTATGAAGCACTTCTCTCAGGTTCCTGTAGTCACACTGCAGTTCTCTAACTTTAAAAAACCCCTGTGATTTAATGTGGCCCATTGGTTCATTCTAAACAATCTTTTGCGCACCTTTCTGATCTGCTCAGTTGTTCTGTCTGTCGGGGGACTAGAGGCTGAGCAGACACGAAACTTGACTGTAAAATATCACCACGGTTTCATGACACAATTCTTCTCAAAACACTAAAGTATAAACAAACTTTGTACTGAAATTTCTACTGTGAACATTATAGTAAATGACATGGCTGACTTGCATTTAAAGACAGTTATTAGCATTTAGATGGTTGCATCAATCTAACCCAGAAATAAAAGCAAGAAGAACAGAATACCTATCTGCCTGGTACTTCTCTAGCTCCTTGGTATCTTACCTTTTTTGTTTCAACTGGCTTTGGTTTGGCACTTTCTTCTTCTTTCTGCACCTTCAAATTTTTTTCTGGACACAGATTTTGACTTGCCTGGTAAACCGTTCATAAAAAAATGAAAATATTTTCAGAATTAAAAAAAAAGTTAAAGTAATAGGAAAAAAAAAAGGAAGAACTGTCATGTTTCTAAGGATACAATAGTAAAAAGAAAAAAAAAACCCAAACAACGTAAACTTAGATTGCCAGACTACCACAGTTCTCTTTCCCTGCCAGTGAGAACTTTCCGTTCCCCCCAATACTCCTTCCTCTGAATTTAAGTCAAACATTGGAATCTTGGGCAAGATTTTCAAGCATCTCTGCAGTACTTAAGAAGTCCTTGATGTTTCTGGGAGCTTGTAGGTGCTTCCGTAAAACACAAACATTAGGAGGCAGTAGCTGTAGATGGTAACTGGCATGACTGAACTATTCAACATCTGATGATATAGAATTATAGAATGGTTTGGGTTGGAAGGGAACCTAAAGATCATCCAGTTCCAACCCCCCTGCCATGGGCAGGGACACCTCCCACCAGACCAGGTTGCTCAAAGCTCCATCCAGCCTGGTCTTGAACACTTCCAGGAATGGGGCATCCACAACTTCTCTGGGCAACCTGCTCCAGTGCCTCACCATCCTCACAGTGAAGAAATTCTTCCTGATACCTGATCTAAATCTTCCTCTTTCATTTTAAAACCATTACCCCTTGTCCTGTCGCTACATGCCCCGATAAAAAGTCCCTCCCCATCTCTCCTGTAGCCCCTTTAGGTACTAGAAGGCTGCTATAAGGTCTCCCTGGAGCCTTCTCTTCTCCAGGCTGAACAACCCCAACTCTCTCAGCCTGACCTCAAAGGAGAGGTGCTCCAGCCCTCTGAGCATCTTCATGACCTCCTCTGGACCCGCTCCAACAGGTCCATGTCCTTCTTGTGCTGAGGGCTCCAAAGCTGGACACAATACTCCAGGTGGGGTCTCACCAGAGTGGAAGAGGGGTAGAATCACCTCCCTCATAAATGGAACTAAACCTCTACGGTGTTTTGCATTTCACTCTCAGGTAAACAGTCTGTAAGATTGTTTCCGCAACCCTGTTTCGTGGGAAGTTAGTTCTTAGTTCACTAGTAGGAAAACACACCCAAGTACTCACAGTACTGCTACTGAAGCGTGAAGGCAGCCTCCTACCAGTCATCTTGGGTCGGTTTGCAGTGGGGTGTGATAGATTATCTGAGGTAGCTATTACATCATCAAAGCTTAGCAGATCTAGAAAAAGATGATAACAGACCATCATCAACACCAGGTTTTTTGCTGAGTTCTCTTTTTATTACTTTTTTCCTTTAGATAAAAAAAACCCCAGAATTCTTATCGTTTCAAAGATTCCCAGCACATACACCACATGAGACATATGAAACAGCTACATGACACTGATATATCTGGGAAACTACATTCTCCCCCTTGAAAAAAATTAGATGTTATTCCAACTAGCATTTAAATTTGAATTCTCAGCAGAAGTGCTGTAGTCACGTGGCAGCATAAAACAGACTTAGGTATTTACAGAAAAATCTATTTATGCCTGCTTTTTTGAGAGATGGCTTATTCAACTATTCTGGAGAGGACACTTTCTTGTCACTAAATTTCCATGAAAACCCAAGTTTAGTGACTAAGACAAAAATAAAAGCAACATGGTAAAGTACACGTCCAGACTTTGCTGAAAGTACATTAACAAGACATTAACTGCAAACATTTCTCTTCAGGGTAGTTTTTTCATATGTAGTTTTCTTAACCATTTCTCCACAAAAATAATAATACTTACCTGTGTAATAGGATAGGGTTTTTTATTTAAGCATTGACATAAAATGATGGATATTATATATCATTTTACAACACAAATTCATTAGGCTTATTCTGGAGACTCTAAATGTTTAGCTGAAATGTCACATAGCATTTACTACAGGCACCAAAACTAACATTCAAGGTTTTGGCTTTTTGTGACAGCTGACTTACGTGACATTATGATTCATCAAACAGAAGCTATGATACTTCTTTCTCTGTTTTCTCATTCATTTTGAAGCTATAGCAGGAGGTCAGATAAGAAAAAAAGCCCTAGGAACACTGAGCCAGAACATTCATATAACTCCAGTGTTTGGATGACTTAAAATCATCTGATTAATCCAAGTTCTACTCACACGTTGCCAAAGCTAACTTACACCTGTAAGAACTAAATTTTCCACTGAATGTTTTAACTAATTTTAATGCCTTCTACTCTGCATGACAACCCTTGAAGTCCTTAAAATATTCACGTCTTTTGGACACCCTGAAAGTATCTACTTCAATCATCTGTTGCCTTGTTGAAACACAAGCATTTATAACACTATTTGTTACCAATTAGTTTTGCTGCTTTTTAATTTTTATTAAAGAGAATGTAAAGACAGTCTTTTGTAAACATGTAATCATATTTGCAATTAAAAAAAGCGGGGAAGAAAAACAAAGAAGGAAGAAACAGAAGAATGATGAATGGCAAGCGGCTGACGGAAAAGAGGATGAGGGAGAAATAAATAACTACAGAAGTATTTCTGTTGTGGTTTGTGCCAATAAAATATTTAACTTATTAGAAGTCAAACAACAGTGACCAAAGGGTATATCTTCACATTCTTTACTCAATTGTCACTAACCCCAGAGCACTAACCCACACCAAAACGTAAAACAGGATTTACATTAGTTGCGTATTATTAAAAAGGTAACAAGAATGCAGGAAAAAAATAAATATGCCTTTTCTGTATCTCAATAATTTTTGCCTTTAAATGTTCCTCCTTTAGTCATTCAGCAGAAATGAGAAATCATTTGGCAGCAAATTTAAATAAGAATTTTAAATTGAGTTGCTATCATAATTGTAATGTCAGCCCTGTCTCCAGGCCTACTCCACAAAGTAAACATCAGGGACATTAAGTACAGTGAGAACAGATTAAGAATAACGTGTAGTTCTGAAAAAACCCACAGTTTTTGACAGGGCTTGAAGATGAAGACTGCTACAGTCTTGAATTGTATATAATTTAAATATAGATGGTGAGATGACACTAAAGCCAGGGTTTCCCCCCGGCCCTGTGTTTGTAAGAGCTTCTAAAGGAAATTACTACACTTGAGACAGTTGCTCAGCATTAAAATGTTACCAGCACATTACAGTCAGAGGGAATTCTGACTGTACTTGAATTTGCTTTTTTTTTGTTTTATTGTGGGCTTAGGGGGTTAACTTGTTTGTTTTTCCTTTTTCAACAGCTTTCTTAGTTATTTTAGGAGAAAGCTTCGCCCCACTGAAACCAATAAAGATACTTATAAAACCCATTGAAAGTTCACAATTTGCACGCGTTTCAGTCAAAGTGAATTATCAATTAACTTTCTTACAGACAGCCTGTGAGTAATTGCTAAAGGAAATTCCATCAGTGCCAAAAGAGCAATACCATAAATCTGGGGATAATTTAAGTCAAAAAATGATTTTAAGGCTGAGCGAGAGCACCTTTCTTTGTAGAAAGATGAGCTAAGCTTAAACAACTACTTAGCAAAGACTATTAGAAAGGTCTTTCCTGCAAGCTTAACATGGATCCATAACAGAACTGTTAGGAGTTTTAATAGATACAATTAGGTGAAAGGTTTTGTTAATATTTGTGAATGCTTCAAGTGTATTCATAGCAGTTTGTTTTAAAAAGCCTTCACAAAAAGAAGCAAAGCTGAAGGGGCATCTAAAAAAGTTATGGTTCCAACATCTCACGTGGCTGGGGTTTAAAAACCCACGATAGAAGTGAAACATATCCAGCACCTCAGAAGACAAGACCTCACATTAATCTGCCAAGTAAGAGAAGATAGGAGGCAGCCCTTTTTCCTGTTATTCATCTTGCTGAGATTGCACCCCAAAAATTTAGGGGACACATATAATCTTTAGAATATTTAAATTTTCAGTTAAGCAATAGTAGGTATTTGCTACAATTAAGAGTGTGCCTAATATGGGACTTTCACAAATACTATTTTACAACACTCATAATACCAAATAACATAACTATGAAGTCTTTGGCTAAGTTGCGCTACAGAAATATAAAGCCAGTCAACCTACATACATCTAGTCCTATAGATATTGAACATATTTCACTAGAAATATTATGCTTTGCTTATCAATAGCTGGGCTGTAGTTTTTCTTGTTTGTTTCGCTGGGTTTTTTATCTCTACAAGCTCCTAGTTGAAAAACATACTTAAAGTAAATTCTTGCTTAACAGCTAATGAAAACAGGCATTCAAAGAAACAAAAAAAGCATTTTAAATTGAAACCCAAAAATTTTAGTATCAATAACTGCAACTGAAAATTACGCTTATGACGTTAAGAAGAGGCTACGTGTACGGCATAAAGCATTTGGATTTCCTTATAGATTATTATCTTACCAAAATGGAGAAGGGTAGGGTAATTTCCTGACACGTAAGAAGGGAAACATGGCAAACAGGATAGGAAACAAAATCTGGAAAGAAAAGTCAAGGAGAGGAATGTCTAGAAAAAGATTCTGAACAAAAAAATTATTTTACAAAGCAGGAAAAAGAAACATTTGTAGAAGAAACAGAATCGCTTTACATGTTCAGCATGCTACTATTACAGCTTGAGTCTTTTACAGTACTTTAATTCTAACCAAACAGAGAAACATTTATGCAATTTTTCCACATACAGCTTTAAGAGAAGGTATTTCAATATGATCAATGTTTCTGAATGTGTTTCAGTATTTCTCCTTATCTGAAAGACTATTTAAAGCTTTTCCTTATCTGATAGCTGGGGGCCAAATTTTGGTCTGGGGTGGCTTGTTTTTTTATATTAGAGTGAAAGTTCCATCTGTTTTCAAGGGGAGTTTTTTCCTGGGCATAAGTGATGCGGTAACACATCCAGCACAATCTTAGGGATAAATTTGAGTAGGAGGACAAGGCTTACGTTTTTAAGGCTCGATTTTGCATCACTCTTTCAGCTCCCAGCTTACTTTGATGTGGAAGTGCTTCCTTTGTACCCTCACTCAAACTCCGTTTTTAAAAAGAGGGAATAATTAAACCGCCAATTGAAAAGTCTTTAGAACAAGGCATAACAGAGTATATGTATAGTTTTCGTTGGGGAATAAAAATAATAACTTACAATTAGTTTAGGATATAAGTAACACTGATAATATTTGTAATATTTCCAGGAGATTTTAATACCTACTGAAGTCCAGCTTTTTGTGGTTCAGAAAAATGTAACTTTGGTATTAAAAACATACATGAACTAACCCTTCATCCTACAAAGCATTTAAGTTTAGAAGCACATTTTAAATTGTTTGATGGGAAAAAAAAAATCAGGAGTACATGTTTCTATTCACAAACCACTTCAGCTTTTTAATGTGTTATTTTTATCTTACAGATGAATTTATTACACTTTAGGACCAATTATTCTACAACCCAGATATCATAATTGGCCCAAAAAAACCGATCAAGGTATACTACAATTTAAAAACTTATTATTATTAAAAACCTTTTCTGAGATGAAAGGTTGCATTTGAGATATTCAAGCCAAACACTGCAAGTACAATTCAATAAAGCTTTTCCTGCAGTGGTTAGTCATACAATAAAAACAGTTTAGAGTAAAAAAAAAAAAATATGCCCACAACAGATGATGTCTGCCTAAGAGGCACACAGAGGACTGAAATCAGTTGCTCTGTCAAGTAAAGTAAATAAAATTTAACTATATAATAGCAGCTCAGAGAGCCTGATCATCAATGTGGGTGCTTTAACCAGCATCAAGGTTTTTATAGGACAATTTTAGATGTAAAGAGCTGCCAGGCTTGGCTCAAGGTGCATTAAGCAAAGCCAGAAACATGAAACTGAAGTGTCCAATGCTCCATGCTGGCCCAAATTTAAGGTATGATAAAGTCATAATCTACAATAGCTATGAACTTAATCACAGAAAGCTGAAGGCAACGGCATTACTAAAAATATGCAAGTTAGCTAGAAAAGCAAAAGTTATCTGAAATGCAAGAGCAGAACAAACGGAACCAGTCAGTAAAGAAAACAATTTCATAAAAACGCAAGATAAAAGTGGCAGCAAAAAAAAAAAACATGCTTTCAAATCAGAAAAACAAACCATTACCTATGTTCCTTTCTTCTTGTCATCTATTACAACACAGAGCTCATCACCTACCTCTGAAGCGCCTACTGACTTCTGCTCATCACTTGCTGACTCCTACCTTCAGCTACCTACAGCAGTTCTAAAAAAACATCTTTCTATTGAACCTTCTATAACTGCACTTTGTTGCATTTTGAGTAAATTCCTTAAAAAGCTTACTCTAAGCTTGTAAAATACTGCAATCCAAACAGAAAGACCCCAAAGAATATTTTACTGTTTTCTTACCTGATTCTTTAGAGCTCTTTACCACAAGTGAATCTACCTCTACTGATTTTGGTCTAAGTGGTAATGGTTCAGAGTCTAACTTTGGTTTTGCTACTGGCTCAACTTCAGATTTTGGTCGAAGAGGAACAACTTCTCCATTAGATCTGTAGTAAGAAAAAAAAATGACAAGACATACCTAGTTAAGAGATGAAGTAGTTTACTACTGAAACATACCAAGAATTAGAAGTAAGTGGAAAAATTTCAGTAGACTTTATAATTTTCTAAATCTTTGCTTAAAATCAAGTCTTTCAGAGAGCAATCTCCTCCTATAAAAGCCAATTCTTCTGTTCCAGCTCTCTCAGAGCTGTCAGACATGTACAACCTCCCTGTAAAAATAATCCAAAACTTTTACTACAGGGTACATTTTGGCACTTAAATCTAGAGTATTACACTCTGGTGCAACAGAAGACAAGAGAGCTGAAAAACGCCTTCAGTAATGTCTCTTGAAATATTCAAAAGCATACTCAGACTCCTTGATACCAAAATCTTCCTGTAAAGAAAAAAGTTGCCAAGAATAAATTATTTCTTTCTGGGTACAGAATAATAATACCTTGTATATATGGCTTCTATTCTACCACGCATTCTTTGCATGACTGGTCACATCATCCAGGGACAAAAAAAAAAGTGCCACCAAAACAAACCAAAAACAAACACCAGGAAAAAAAAATAACGTTTTCCTTTACAATTCTTGCCATCATTTATGCCACAGCAGAAAAATCAAGTTTATAAATGGACCAGTTGTCAGTTTCATTGTGTCCCTGTCATTAACTCATCAACTCATCTCCCAAATCCTTTATTTGGGAGTTTTATTACAGTAAAAAAAAGAGCTAGCAGCCCTGTCTTCCCTATTTGTCCAGTAACTCAACTGAGAATATTCGAGATAGAGCACAGAGACTGGATATGGTTCTGTAATAAGTGACTTCTTATCCAAAAGAGCACATGAGCTATGATGAGTACCTTTAGCACAGGTACTAACTGTGCTCAACTCTTCCTCCTTTCCATCTATCTTATACTACATTAACTGCCGAAACACTGAATATTGGTGCAGATCAAATCTTCAGGTTTCTTCCAACCCAATAATAATTCCAAAGTGCCACGTCCACAGATTCTTTCACACCGTATTGCTACTGTAGCTACAACTTCTTCATTACGAGTTAAAGCAGAACAGCTCACAGATTTGTAACTTCATCTGCCCCATCATTAGTTATGCTGTAATATTTGCTCTGAGATGCAGTCGAACTCTTTAAGTAGCAAGTTTACATCAATAAAAACTTGGAGAGGGCAAAACTTGGTGTAGGGCAGAACTTATCCCTGCATCCTCTTCACCCTTAAAACACAAGTTTCTTCCCACCTCATCCATGAGGACAGAGCAATAAATCAAATACAATATACTTGGTGTATACAATTTAAGTTATACTGACTTGGATACAGATGATGGCAAAACAGGTTTATCTGGACGTTTTGGGTGCAGAAGCCCTGCTCTCAGTAAGCTGTTGGTCTTGCTTGGAGGAATAGGCTTCTTGGGTGGTACTTGAGGAGCTTGTGGCTTCAAAGGCTTCTGATCTGAAGCTCCTTTTTCATCTGACAAAAAAAGTCACCATAACATTTTAAAATCCCATGTTGTCTAGAATTCTTATGCTGCTTATCAATTAGAAAGCAACTGCTGTCAGAAATACTTTCGTTGAAGATCAGATAAAAGTGAAAAAGATATGCAAGTGTCTTAAGTGGTACCTTATCAAAACATACAAACTACTAACCTGAACTTAAAAATCATTACATTAAAGCAAAAAGTCTTTCTACTGACATGAAACAGTAGTAATAACTATGGATTCATATTACTGTACTGCAAATGACAGCTAAGAAGCAAGAATCTCTCTGGACTGCTACTGCTTTCCCTTTTCTATGAATTTACCTTATATCCTCTTAAAAAGGTAGGGTTTGGGTTTTTATTTTGTTGTAACTAGACTACTTCCATACACACAAACAGCATAATTTATCTATGGAAAAAAGGGGAAAAAAAAGAATATTTATCTGAATAACTGATTTTAGATAAAGTCTATCTTCCTACAAATTCAAGATATGAATTAATAAAGTTAAAATTATTGTTCAATGACTGTACAACCTAATAGAATACTGTCCTTACAGGGCAGTAAATAAGTAAACTGGGGATGGAGAGACAGCCCTCCAGCTTTGATTCTCCCCATCCTCCCTTCTTTGCTTTTGACCAAATATTGGTATTGTAAAATGTCTACATATGCTACAGATTTGGGGGCAGGGTTGAAAATTTGCTTCTGCTCCATCCCAGTTAAGTGCCTGAACTGGCAGGTCTACAACTGACTTCCTCTGGACAAGTCCTGCCACTGCTGAGGGTCAGTCCTCCTGCTGTGAAATGAAAAAAACACTGATTTTCTTTCACAGGAATAATTGGAAGTAAACAGATCATAGAGATACTTCTGCAAAAAATTATTATCCAGGGCTGAATTATCTTCCTGCTTTGGGCCATTTGAGTATTATGGGAAGATATGAACAAAAAACCTAAACTGGTTGGCATTTCCTCCCAGTCTCTCTTAATATTGAGTGAAAAAAAAACCCAAACTACTGAGGTAGTGGAAGGATTTTGCCACATGGTGGTGCTGAGTGTCCTGTGTAAAACAGGCTGTTATCAGTGGTGGCCACTTCCGCCTACTGATCCTATAGGCAAGATTTAAATTTCAAATGCCCAATACACAATGTTCGTATGATTGAAGATCAATTATTTCATTTTAGCTATGCTGAACGCAAGTTGAGAATCACGCTTTCTGTTTTTAAGGGTGAGTTCATTAACAGGGCAGAAAAAATTCCGTCATCAAATTGTATTCCTGAATTACCATCTGTCACTTTTCCCTTCAATTACTCCCACTCAAAATCTGAATATTAAAAACCCTCTGCAGCTAAGCGGAGAAAATGAATAGCAAAAGGTCAAAATTCACTATGAGCACAGAAATCTGAGAATTCTGCTGGACAAAATGGCATGCCTCTTGTTCAGATTTTACTCCACAATGAAAAAGGTAAGTGTTGGCTAAAAATCAGCAGTTTAATAATGGAAGTAAATATACTGATCTGAAGACGTTTATACTGGACAAGAATTTCTACATGACACCACTAAGTGTCCTTCACTATTTCTACAGAAATACTTATAGAAGTAGTGCTTTGAATTTTTCATCAATTTTTGACCGCAAGTAAAGGCAGGTTTATCAGTCTCCCAATAGGCATTAAAAAATTACATGGTTTGATAGCTTGTGATTAGAGCTGCTCAATTAAAATTATTTTTGAAAACTAATTACTATACAATTTCATACTTAATTAATTTCATTACTAGTATCAACATGGTTATTTTTCCACAAGTAAAACTGCACTGATAAAAGGGCACTTCTTCTAGAAAACACTGCTGCTATCTAAATAAGTAACTTTTAAGACCTGACCTTCAACCGAACACCAGACAAACTTCTCCTCCATTGTTTCCTGCACCACAGTCAAGGGCAGTTCTCTACCTTAATTTTTTCAGAAGCTTTCATGTTCCTAAGCATTTGGGATGGTGTCACTTCCTATATTCAGCCACAAACAGTTGAGTTCAACCATGCAAATGTTAGCATCATAGCACAAACAGAACCAGTCTAAAATTAAACTTACTTCAGTTTAAATAAACTTAAAACTTATGAAGAGCCAAGTGATCAAAATTTCCAGAGTCATACAGTTGATCTCAATTCACACCTGAAGATACTGTTCCAACAGAAAAAATAATTTGTTTTCCTGCATGCAGAGGAAACAGCTGATTTTAACAAGTATTCTTGACCCGAAACACCTGAGAACGTGCTTTGTTTAAAATGTGGGTTAAAGAAACTTCCCAAGGAAGCCAAGAAACCCATGGAGCAGGCTTCCGTGTCCAAATGCTGCTCAGCCATGGTCAGTCACAGCTCACCATCCACAGAGGGTGTTTTTCTAACATGGTTAAGCTGCAATAACATCAGAATTTCTTCTTTAAGATCCAACCAGCATGCCTGTTTAAACTTCTTACTTTTAACACAACCCAAACAGTTTGACTTGGCAATTTTTTCAAATATAAAATACTATTCTATGATAATAGTAGCTTGTCTTCTGAAAAAAGTGTCCTTTAAATTTTAAGAATAAAGTGGTAAACATCTCCAAATTCTGTGGAACCGGCAAACATGGAATATAGCAAGAATTAACAGGACAAGAAAACTCAGTTTCTGAGCATTGTGACTGTAATGTCTGTGGACTGAGTGCTGCAACCGTTCTGTGTATTTCTTTCTTTTCTTTTTTCTATCAGAGATTTTGGCCAAAACATTCAGAAGCAGCAGCAAACGCTTTCATTTCTAATAACTTACTATTTAAAACTTCAGTTACTATCACAGAACTAAACTTAATTAAGTAGTAACTATGTTATTATCCAGTGCAACAGACATTTTTCAGAATGCAAGGCAATAACAAGAAATACACCTTTCATGAAAGTGTACTAGTTCCTCTAATCACTCGAAACACAGTTCCACAACACCACAGACACAAGAACTTCACAGATGGCATCAAGAGAATCTGTACGATATTTTCAGAACAGGAACCTATTGAACAGAGCAGCCAAACTAAAAACTATAGCTCATTTACAAGAGCTGAGTCTGAAGTTCACTATGAAGAAAACCCGTCTCACCTTTTTCTTCGGGCCTCAAAGAAGGGAGTTTCTTCTCTCCAGTTGGCAATTCAGGTTTTGGAGCTGAATGCAAGAAACAAACCATAGACACTTCTCAAAAAGCTTTAATTATCTTAGTCACTAACTAAAAATATGACATACACCAATTTGTGTTTATATTTTCTCCTTTGCAAGAAGCGTAACACCATTTATAAACTCTCATCTGAGTCCAGCAAACCATAGGCCTGTATTAAAATGTTTCCAAAGTAGGCTCCATCATAATTTTGAAAAATATATAGCAGCAGTGTAATACATAAAGCATAAAAAGTAGCCTCAAGCCGTAACTATGGGTGCCTGAATTACTAGGAAATACAAAGCTACTTCTGAATTTTCTTTTGAAGTCATGCACTACTTCTGAAATTTAATATTTCTCCTCAGACACATACTGCCATACGTACACTACGTACCTGGAGTTTTTACTGGAGGTGGAGGTTTCTTTGGCTTCTGCAAAATGCAATTAAAAAAAAGTCAGAACAAACAGATATTCTCTATCAAAGATGGGCTTATTTGTGGTTCATTATGCACCCTGTAATGTCTAGCTTGTTCACTAACTGATTTCAAAGTATTTCACAAAGGAGGCAATCAATTCACAGACAGAAAACACAGATAACTGAAGTAATTCTTCTAATATCTCCCAGACAATCAGGTACAAAAACAGGAATAAAATGCAGGATTCTTAAACCTTAGATCAGTGCTTCAGCAACAGGCATAAGCCACAGAGGTATGATAAACTAAAAATTAAGAATTGCCTCTCTTCTATTCCAAAGAATTGCTCTGATTGCACCCATTTTAATTTCAATATGTAAACCCCAATTTGGGTTAATACAATGTGAGTTTAAAGGAGTAACAGGGCAAATTTTTGAACCAAAACTGGTCACTTTCACTGAAAAAAGAAAAAAGGTTCTAAACTAGATGTCGTTAAGACCTATTTCAATTAATTGACTTCTAAATTACAACAAAGTAGCAGCATCTGCAACATTAACACTGCAGTTACATGAAAAACATTGTTTTGAATTTCCTTATCACTGTGTATTTAAGTGGGGAAAGATGCACAAACTACTCTAGCCATGAAAAATATACAAAGTATTACAGTGCTGTAGCTTGAACATTGAAAACGACTATTTTAAAACGCAGCCACTCATAACTTTCCTTAAGCAGGTAAAATGGAATTTGAATCTCTCTCCTGCTGAAGGAGCACTGGCACCTCTCAGGACAGACGTCTTGAGCCGCCTCACCCTCAGAAACTGATTCATGAAAGTGCTTGAAAAGAGGCCTCTTTGTGGTTGTACGAAGGACAAGACTCACTGATAAAACAATCACGAAAGCCTACAAAAAACACTTGTTCTTTACACAAACACTACTGAAATCATATAGGCTGAGACTAAGACAGCCCCTCCAGAAGTGCCTCACAGTGGGTATTTTTGACACAGTTGCTATGGATGGATTTCACTCCTGCGCCCCCACTGCTACTGAATAAGCCCTTAATGCAGAAAGATTTTATTCTGACAAGTGAAATGTAATTAAGTAAGCACGAAAACCCATCTTAAATTTCTTTCTCTAGTTTCAGAGAACACAAAAGCTGGTGAACTTAAGTAACAAAACCGTATTTTCTTTCTTTCCTAAAAAAGCAAACGCATTATCCAGCTGTGCAGCACCGCTGCCTCTAGCAAAAGCAATTATACTGGGAGCTCAGCGCCCACTTGCCATTCTGTGATTCTGATCCGTCTTTTTATTACGTTGATATCAAATAGTCGATTACAATAATCGGCCATTCAACTCCTTGAACTTCAAAGCTGCTCAGTGCAAGGTGAATCCCTGTACTCAGGCACACTACACAAGGTAGAATAAAGGATCAAAGCAAGGTCTGTCTATAGGAAACATTGTTTATGGCAGAAGAATCGCTTTTTTCCTCTGTAAATTCTGTATTGTGGAACAGCAATACTACCCATCCACCCCTCAGACCAAGTCAGCTGTACAGTACAGCATTTATGCCATCCTTGCAAAGCTGAGAATGAGTTTGAAAAGAAAATGCTGACTGGGATAACTAGACTTTCTGTGTATGATAGGTACCTGACGTTAAATGCTAAATTAATCCCTATCTGTCAGGTTGTATGTAGCAATTTTCTGTGAATGTCTCCAATTCCAGACCAAATGACACTAAATTACTATGAAATTGTTCTGTTGAAATGCAGGCTTCAACGTTTAGATTGTCGTGGAGCTGAATCCGTCCCATCTAGGGATGACATACATTTGTGAATTGACACAAAACCATCTTTGCTACATAACCCGGTCCAGAACTAAAACATCCCACTAATATCCACAATTAAAAAAAAAAAAAACAAAAACACCAAGAAACAAAAAAAAACCAAAACATAATTACAAGACCAAGGAGTACCACATGAAAACACAAATTTCTACAAGTTAGCACATAAGATGGCGAAAAAATATTTCTAGATCCCACCTAAAGGTGATCCTTCATGCACTGCAACCTACTGACAAGTCTTAACATGGAAAAATCCCAGTTGGTCCTACAGGGTTCCTTCAGCATTTTGCAACTGTAGTTACTTACAGGACTACAGATAGAAGAGACTGACTGCTTATCTCCTTTCAAAACACAAAGGGTTTAATTCAGTAATCAGTTTAACCCTTAAATCTTTCTTCTTTGATAGAGCTAATTCAAGATAAAGTTAAAAACCACCACAGTTGTAATAACGTCTTAAGCAGCACAACGAGTTGCAAGGTGTTTTATTCCTTGCATTTCCATCAATACTTTTTTGTGATACTAAACGATGCATGTAAGAACTTACAGGGAAGTCTTTATCAGACTCTTGTATTTGAACTGCAAAATTATCTGGGAAGACTCCTTCTTTACCATTGAGTTCTCCTTTCCACCAGCCTGGCTCTCCAGTGTCCTAAAATAAACAACAGGACATTTCAATCAATATTTACTTCTTCCCTGAAGCAGATAAAGTTACAAGAACAACATTTTTGCTTTTACCCACAATATAAAATAATTGCTTGTCTGAAATACTGCATTTATAAGAGGATTACTCTGGCCACCTTTGGCAGGGGAAAGAGGTGTAGATCAGATCAGGTTTGGTCACTTTTTGTTTGTTTTATAAAAAACAGGATGAAGTTATATTACATCATATATAAAATAAGGGCATAAGGATAAGATCTGTAAAGGGAAGGAAAGTACATAAACCCAGTTATGAGCCAATGTACAATATTCAATATTCTCAGCTTCCTTGACCAAAGCTTATTCAGTAAATACTTCAAGTGCAACTGGAGCAACACACAACTCAACTAAATAAAAGTGATTCTGGTGTGATTGATCAGGTCCACTGGTCTGAAAAGGGTGAAGAAGCAAGAGATATACCCTACTCTGGTTAAAAATAGTCACATTAAGACATAAGAAAAAAAAATATGGAGAATTAAATCAGTGGCACAGAAATCCATTACATGATCTTAATGGATTGAGGCCTCAGTCTGCCCATAACAGAAAGTATGATGCTATTTGAATATTTTAGCAGCGTAAATAACAGCTTTCCTTTGTGTCTCAGATCCAAAGTACTGCAGATGTCACTGCTGCGTACAAGTCCGAGGGGATTACTGCTGACATGTGCCGCTGTCAGCAGCACTAAGTAGTTCATCCCAAAGTCGGGGATGAACAAAGACAATTCAGCACTCAGTTCAGCTGAAATATGGAACAGATGAAGGAGAGAGAAAAAAATAAAATGTCAAATAAAATAACTCAAGAAAAAAATCCCACCCCACATTAACCTAAAGGAGGGATCAGCAGGAAAAAGACCTGAATAGATAACTAATGCTGAAAATAAAAGTTTGCTAAAGTTTAATTTTCTCCCTCTGACATCCCTTCAATGAAGTACTACAGAGTCCAATTTCATTAACTTCTGTATGATTATTCTGAAATAGCAAGTATCTCTAATACCTGGACTTCATTCTCCTACTTAAAACATTTGCTCAGTTTTCTTTGTAATACCTAGATCAGAATCCCTATGTACAGATACTAATTCCTTCTCTTTTGACACAGTAATACATTCCAACCACCACACCTAGGTTAGCCTGAAGTATCACCAGAGAAAAAGTACAAGTTCTGAAGGTGAAAGGGCTACTTGCAAAGCTTTTTCAATTTCCTCACTGAAAAGGCATTTGGTCCTGGGTGTACACTGATCTGACTGGAATCTAAGATAACTTCCTACTCTGGAACGATCTTTAAATACCTCCAAGTGCAAGAGAAAAAAGTTGACACTAAAACAAGACAAATACGTGTCCAGGAGCATGTAATGAAGAAGACTCTCTTGCTTTCCCATTTTACACATTACCTACCGGTACAAAATCCACAAAAGCTATAAAAATGGTTAAAGCAGACCAAATTTCTTACCTTACTGATTATTTGAATGATCTCCCCTTCTTTAAAGCTGAGTTCATCATTTGAGCCTTCATAGGAAAATATCGTCCTGCAATATTCCTTGGCTGAAACAAAGCAGCACAATTAACTACATTTCCATACCATGGGTAGTAACGTACATAATACCACCTCACATACGCTGTCTGAAAGAAGAGCTCAGAAATTAACACTATAATCATACCTCCCTTCTAGACCAGCCATCTGAGACTGCTTTACAAAGGTTCACTATGCAATTCATATGACAAGAAAAATATTGTGGATGTACAGAGCAATGGAGAAAAATCTTTGTGAAGTTAGTAGTTCAAGCTCTAAAACACTTTTTCCATAACAACAACTTAATTCAAGTACTCTGACTTCCAAGGGAGAGGAGACTACTCAGTTAAACTTGTATCAGCCTATCGAGCCCTCCCCATAGCATTATATATTCCATTTTAAGCTACTTTTAGACAAAAATAGTTTCAAGCTCTTCATTGACAGTTTACAGTATCTTTTCTCAAAATTGATCCAAATTTCAAATTTGCAATCCTAATTAAATACATGCAGTTGTTTCAAGAATCCCTTATTAACACTTCTGTAAAATTACAGACACTTCAAATACCCAAGCAGCACTTTTGCTGAAACTCTGCAGTGAAATCAAGTAACCAAAGGAAAGAATTCCTTGGCTAAGCACCTGAAACCAGAGCTCATCTGCGTGATCAGCTCAGACAGTCACAGCCTCTTCTGCAAAAGCAGAAAGAATAATTCCTTTCTTTCCATTTGGTACAGTTCAATAACTAATCCATTTAAAATTGTGATAACGATTTCAGGTGAAGAAGCAGG
This sequence comes from Limnodromus scolopaceus, assembly GCA_028565335.1. Classification (NCBI taxonomy): domain Eukaryota; kingdom Metazoa; phylum Chordata; class Aves; order Charadriiformes; family Scolopacidae; genus Limnodromus; species Limnodromus scolopaceus. The sequence goes on from JAOXNO010000024.1 coordinate 114,019,238, forward strand.
AGGGTTTGTTTTCCTTTCCCACACTAGAACAAAAACATGAGAAAGGCCAAAATACATTAATATAGAAGTCTTGATCACAAATTTTTTTTTTTTCATCTTTTTTAACCCAGCATATTTAAAATAATTTAGCAGATACAGAAATCCAGACGTTCTATCTGACATATTAAGGAAGAGGAAGCTAACAAAAAGGACTCTGATGCACTGCCATGACCGATCAGGTATTTGGCACAACACACACAGATGAGTAGTTGTGTCAACCCCCAGTCCGAGAGCAGCACAACACCATCAGTAGGATCCTCTGCAAGTCTTAATGACCACCTTTGGCTGGCTGGCAAGAAAATAAATGAGCTAGCTGCAGTTGAATCTTTTTGTTGGATTTTGTTTAATCCAGATACAAATCTTTAGTTAGAAAAGGTACAAATTGTATTCTTAAATGGAAATATACCTTGGTCAGTGCCAACCACTATGTTAAAATGCAAAAGTATGCCAAGCTGAAGAGAGAGATCTATATAGATATATACAGATATGTAGTTACTCACAACTTGAGTAATCCCAGGTACCAGAACTTGCATTATTTTATTGCCTTATCTAATAATCAAAACTGCTCAACTACAGATTATGGTGGTTTGTGAAGAATTACAGAAACATAAGCAGAACCATGTCAGGGATGAACATTCAAAGCAAAGTCCAAAAAAAGCACAATGACTCAAAAAAAAAAATTCAACATGTATACTACAAATATCTATCAAATTTGGGCATTTTATTAATTAGTTAAGAATAAATGTAACACATTTCTATATGTCTTGATTCTGTAAAAATACATGCATTCCTTTACTGCCTGGGGATTCGAACTACTCAATCCTTCTTTTCTCTCCTTCTCCAAGTACTTCTCCCCTCCTCACATACACCAAGTCCAGCAACAGACAGAAACCTGTGCCAGAACAGGAAGTTTTCACTCTGCTCCAGCTGCCAGGAAGGCTGGGGACAGGGAGCATTGCACCCTGCAGGCTGCCACCGTCCCCACACGTGCCAGCCAGAACCGCCTGAGAAACCCAGCCCCGTACATAAAGAATATGAACAATCTCCCACTTCAGCATCTCCTTTTGGGAGCCCGATATTGTGCCAGGAGTTAAGACAAAGAAAGAGTCCAGTTTAACTTTCCATTTAAGACAGTATTTACAAACCAGTAAATCTGAACTTCAGTAAATATTTTTAATAAAAGGTATTTTAAAACTGAATCTTTTCCAAAGACTTGGGACTAACAACACAGTAGCAGGAATCACAGATGCTGTATTCTAACATAATGGGGGGAAAGAGGACCCAAATTGTGATTATTTTATTTTTTAAACAAAATATTTTTACATACTTGCACCAGAGGCCAAAACAGGCTTCCCAGAAATAGAAGAGCCACACCAAAATAAGCCACACTAGTCTAAACATTTTAGAGATCTGTTTATTTGCTAACATACTGCACACAGTTTATTTTAGACTTGCACTCTCAAAACTGAGGATGATATACATAAACTGTAATATGGTCTATATTAAAATAAAAACCCTAAAAAAGAAAACTAAAGTTTCTTCCAAAGGTTGTAAGTTCTTAAGGTGTCTATAGGTATTACCTACTGATGTTCTCCTACAGCATCTATTACCACCACACTTAAGTTCCTCTCTGATGTATCTGTTTCCCTGGGGAGCAAAGACTCAGCATCGCTACTGGACTAGTCCCATTTTTTGCTTTTAGCATGAGATGCACCTGAAATTATGAAAAAAGCTAAATACTGGATGTTCTGACTGCTCAGCACTGAATGGTCGGATTTTTTAAGGCAGACTTGGGTTAATTTTTATGCAACTTTTCAGGACAAGCCAAATTTCCCAGTGCCCAGGGCTGTGCACTGTTGCTGGTTCTCAGCAACAGCTCTGAAATGGTTTAAAAGCAAGATCCCAAGATTAGCCTAATTTTGAAGTTTAGTAAAGATTTCAAAGATGCAAGCAAGCATCAGTTTCCATCAAATGCATTGTACTCATTTGATACATTCTTTGAAATGGGAAAACTTAAGTATTAACTACTATCAAGCCATTAAACCAAACATTTCTTGACAATATCAGCTCTTTATAAACATGGTAATGCTATTTATAGCTATTCAGTGCCAAAAAATGGCTAAAATGGCACAGATGCCCTATATAATTCCATAGGTACAGATAAACCAGGGCTCTGACGAACAAACCTGCCCTTTCAATCGCCCTGTTGTGCCAGACTCCTGAATACAGACAAAAAGACAATTGTTTCTTGCAGTTTTCTTATTTTTGCAAATTATGTGCTCCACGTAAAACAGCCCACTTGAACCAAAATAAGTTATTTCCACATAAAACAAAAATATACTTGAAATTACAATACAGAAATAGAATAAACATCCGCTCTGGAACCAGGTGAAACGAGCTGTCTACACATCACATAATTGAAGTTAATTTTTCGTATGGGGTTGGCACTCCCACAAGATGTTTTGGGTTGGCTTAAAAATATCTCTCTAGATAAAACGAAGTAATTTGGTAGTTAAATGAAGTCATAAATTCTTAGAGATAAGAAAAATAAAAAAGTTACTGTAAGCAGAACCAGAATGGAACTGGGTTATCTAGGGAACAGACTCCAACAAAACATAAGCACCAGTTTTCTGATGCAAGAAGCTTCGCCTACAGTTATGAGAGCACACTGGGAACTCCACAGTAAATCCTGAGCCTAGAAAGTAACTTCTATAATCTAGGGACAGAAACTGAGTTCGGGGACTGTTCCATAGCAACAGATTTTCAACATCCCAGCTGAGCACTAAAAGATAGGCAGAAAGTCAGTCAGTTTGAGCATGTTAACGTAGCAAATTAATGCAAAGGGGATGCTGCAATTAAACTTCATAATCTAACCTTATTTTGGTCTAGGAGACAGCCCTACAAATGGTTGGTATTCATTTTCCACAGAAACACAAGCAAAATCTCCTTCAGGCTCTTTTGTATTTGTATAACTCCTCAAAGGTACAGAACATTACACAAAAATTCAGTATACACAAAAGTTTAAGATTTTAACACAAAACCAAATTGACAATAGATGGTAAAAGATGTACCAAGTAACAGAAGTACATTTCCATCAGCCTTACCTTTTGGCTTAGTTTCCGCTTCTGATTTTCCTGCTTCTGATGAGTTTTCAGGTTTTGTTGTACTGGGAAAATGAATTAGCTTTGTTCCAGAGGGATGGTTAGGTGATGGCTATATGAACAAAAGAGAACTTTGTTAACCAAAATTCATTACGAGTTTTATTTTTTATCAGGCTACAGGACATACTCAGGTTTTCAGTAGTTGTGATGATGCAAATGACGATCTCCAAGAGAGTCAATGTGGTTTCCCATTAAGTACTTAACTTACTGTAGTTATTTCATTACAGCCACTGCAATAAGAATTTTGTCTACTAATTAACAACACAGCACAGGACGTTGCCAGATACACTTTTGCAATGGTATTCCAGCAGTCCCAAGCTGTTCCATTACCCTGAAAATTGCCTCCTCCAGCACAGGACGGCAGCAGTTATTTAACAGCTCTGCTGAAAGTAACTCACTGACCACCTTTACTTTGCACTGGAATAAAGCAGGAATATTCAGTAGCCATATACAAACTCAGCTGAACAAACAATTTTTGAACTACTCAGACAAACGTAAGAGCACATGAAAGCCCGTCCCAGCTTCCCTTCACTCCGAATGATTCGTATGGAACAGAAGCAGAACACAAATGTCACTACAGATTTCTCCCAAACCACAGAGGCATTACAACTGGTAACTAGCTTCAGAGTTAACATCTAACCAAACTAATTGTTCCAATATTTAATTTTTTTCCCCACAGGAGATTTACTGAGCTGCCAGAAATATTCAGACAGCTTCAGCTGCATTCACTTCTTCACAGCTCTATGAGCTACCAACACAGAATATGATCTTACCATCAGTACTTACCTGAGCAGCCCTAATAGTGCTATTGATGGTAAAAATCCCATTGCCTTTAGTTACTCTGTTCATTTTCATGCACAGTTAAACTTCACAGACTTTCTACTGTCAAAGAAACTGGATTTGCTCTCCTTGAAATCAGACAATGCCTGTGGGCTGGTGTTTGGTACCTCTGACAAACCGTAGAGGAAGCCACGGTCACTTGGGGACATTCTCAAGAGTACATATGCAATTTAACCCGCTCCAGAATGCTATATGAAGGAAGCACTAAAATAACCCACCTATCACATTAAACAATTCCAACATGGAAATAGTTCTCTACATTTCCCCCTTCCAAAAGGGTATGCAATTAGAAATATGAGAGGAAGTTTAGGCAGGTGAGGTATAAATAGCCTGAGCCCAGGCAGGATGCTGGGACCAGCTCAAACCTATCTCACTATCTCTTGCTGAAGCATATATACTCTGGAGCACTTCAGACTCAAAAGTGCTCAGCCTTCCTATGCTGAAGTCTCCAAATTCCCCAAGGGGAAAAAAACCCTCTCTAGAGTTTCCTGACAACAGCTTTTTTTCTTTAGTGGCTGAGAGACTGAGAACACCATTCCAGCATCCCTCCATCTAACTTCAAAGCAAGCTGAGCACAAATCCACAAAAACCTTCTGTTTTCACAAGATCTTCATGAGAAGTACCTCCCCAGGCCTCTCCAGGCTGTTCTGTAAGTCTGCCCACCTTTGGGATGACTTCGGCAACAAGCATAAGTGGAATATTAAGTGCTAAACTCAACTGTTCATTTCACTGTCTTTAAGCTATGCAAAATGGTTTTCTCACTTCATTTCACCTCTTGCTGAGAAACAGCCTACAACAACCTTTCAGACAAGCCAATTAACAAAACAGAGCACCAAAATATTTTAGTGTTTATATACGGTCAAATAACACAACCCAAAATGTCTGAGCAGACTTCACATTATACTCTTTATACTCCCAAGTTACAAGGTAGAAAGTAGGGAAACACACTTTTGAATGATCAATCTCATGGCAAGAAAGCAAATTGAAAGTTAGGCCCTGAAACCCCCGTCTAACAGCATTCATATGAAGATGGAGTGGTCCCACAGACCCCTACTACAAGGGACAAAGCCTGAAGAGAATCAAGGAAAAAAAAAAAATATAAAAAAAATCAATGTGCCTTCACAGAATCATAGAATGATTTGGGTTGGAAGGGACCTTCAACAATCATCTTGTCCAGCCCCCCTGCCATGGGCAGGGACACCTCCCACTAGAGCAGGTTGCTCAAAGCCCCATCCAGCCTGGCCCATCCAGGGATGGGGCAGCCACAGTTTCCCTGGGCAACCTGTGCCAGTGTCTCACCACCTTCATAGTAAAGAATTTCTTCCTTATGTCCAATCTAAATTTACTCTCTTTCAGTTTAAAACCACTGTCCCTTGTCCTGTCACTACAGGCCTCTGTAAAAAGTTTCTCTCCATTTTTCTTATAAGCCCCCTTTATATACACTGAAAGGACAAAGTCTCCCCAGAGCCATCTCTTCTCCAAGAGCAACATAATCCTTAGGAGAGAACATGAGAACATTCCTTGAGCCTGGCAAATTTTAAAATGGCCAGTGTATTCAATATCCATAAGATATTATGTCTTCATATTCCATGTCTTGCAAGTTACTGTTACAGGAAACCCCAAAATAACAACATGAACTGCTACAAACCTTATCTTGCTTTTTATCTTCCGATTCAGTACTGGATAATCGTGTCTTAAGTTTCACTGAGCCTTCTTTAAAGATATCTCCAAATCCAATACCTCGGACTTTCTTTGGCTGTGCTGGTCCAGATCCAGGTTCACCCCCATTTCCTGGAGAGACCACAGGTGAGGTAGGACCACTGAAAACAGACTCTGAAAGTAAAAAAAAGAAAAAGAGAAAGAAAAAGTTGTTTTAATAAAAAAAAAGTGGAAGTAACGCAGCTGTGTGCACTGCTCTTCCTAAACAGCTTTTCTAGGGATATTATTGTAGCTGTAATACTTCACTCTTTTTTTAGCTGTGTATTTAATAGAAGACCATTTGAAAGGACACCAGTATAGCACTGAATATGCTGGCAACTAAGTCATTAGGTCACTAATATTTCTTGCCATTTCAACTCTCACTGAGGCTCCACAGTCTCTTAATATCAATGTTACATTTTCCATTAGTTTTATGAAGCATTGCTTACACATTCTGAAGACGTGCATTTAGTCCAACATCTAAAAGCTTGTCATTTGCACAGCTATAGCTGCTGAAAGCAATAATCAATAAAGGTCCATAATGAGTCCTACCATAACCACAGGGGAGGGGGGAAAGCGTGTTTCAATAGCAGAGTGATGCCTCTCAAGACAAAGTGAGATTTTCCTAATGCTCAAAATCCACTATCAAAAATACCCAAAAAAAAGGTTTCTGCAAATTTATTAAAATAGCTTTTCAACCTGAGAACACTTAAAACCTATTTTAAAAGAGTTAAACATTCAAATAATTGTTTGAGAATAAATATTAATTCTTTTAATCTTTCCGTTTCAAGGGACAATATTTATCCATCCCCAATCAATGTAGTTCAGAGAATAACTTAATTTAGATGTTATCTGTAAAAATCCATTTTAGGATGTTTAGGATCCATTTTAAGCGGAGGATCTCTATACTGTTTTCAGTCAATTCAAGTTTTAATTCTCAACTGATATGGTTAAATGCTTAAGGTTTCCATGTTAAAGAAGCTATGTCTGTGAGATTAAGACTGAGAAAAGCTATTAAATGGAAGAACAATTTTATATCCAGCACTTGAAGCAGCTCAACCCTGAATATGACAACATTTCTAGTGATAAAATGCAGAATATACATTTGCAAGATCAAGACCTTGACTGCAATTTTATTACATATACATGGGGAGCAAGACAGGTATCTTCATACTCAGCATCAATATCTTCTAGAATTGAAGTAAATACTGTTCTTAGGAAACTTGAATTCTTTACAACTTGTTGTAATACAATCACAACATGCCAAACTACACCCAAGTTCTAAACCAACTTTGCCAAAGGTTTACAACAACCAGAATACCACCTGTGTCGTCCAGAGCATCCTGTGTTTCTCCATCATCTGTCAATTCCAATTCTTTCACAAAGTTTGAAGGAAACAACCCTGCCTTGCCATTTAATGTTCCACTCCACCAGCCTTCTTCTACCTGTATAGAAATATTTCACACATCAACAATAAAGCAAAAGGAAATTCCTATCAATTCCATCCATACTTCACTTACAAAACTCTACAAACAACTTTGGGAAAGTTCAAAGGACTATGATTTGTCTTTAAAGAAACCCACTAAAGCTGTAGAAACATCAGGCAAGAAGAAGAGCAATAAAGTAATTTACTGTCACTTCTATCACTATAGCAATGATCATGAAACACGAAACTGGCCCTATGCCAATTAATCCAGAAAAGCAGCAAAATGTTTATCAACTTTCTCACAGTAAAACAGAATAACAGGTACTACACAGCTAACAGAAGCAGCAAATATTAAACTGTTTATGAAATAAAGATGCAACTGATAGCCTGGTTTTCCAAGGAAACTTTTATGTAATCTTGCTGTCCATCTGTCTTTTCCTCTGTCTTGTCCAGTTTCCAGCAATCCTACTACCACTGGCGCCATGTCATTGAGCAGCCTCAACCAATTTTGGTTAAAAGACATAAGGTTCAAAGATGATGTTGGGTAGAACAGAGAAGAGTCCTTAAAGACATCCCAGAGTAATGGAAAACTAAGTTATTCCTTCCTTCCTTCTAACAGGTGACTGGTTGAAGAGCGGACACCTGGCTCTGGATGTGCCAGAAGGTACAGATTCTTTCCTATCTGAGTTGGCCAGTCAACGAAGGCAGCTGAGACACACGAGGATTTTGTGGTGGCACAGCAGTCCTAAGGACAGAAGTTCGTCGGATGCCAAATTTTGTTGGCTTTGCTATTCATAAAATAACTCATTTTTGCACTGGAAATAAACTGTTCAGGAATTAGGGAACATAATGACTCCAAAGCTCAGTTATGCGTTTGGATTCCTGGTGTGTCATTTACACTGCAATACTCCAAAATTTAATGGAATGTTTATCAGGAATACCCCCGCGACCCAGATCAGAACAAACAAAAGTGGGGCATGCATAGGTTATAGTGTGAAACAGCACCAGAAGATTAAGTAAGAATTGTGCTCTTCAAATTTATGAAGAGTTTTCAAAATGTCTTAAATAAATTGAATGTGTTTGCCTAATGAGTACTATTTAAAATTACAATTAAGATACATTTTAAAAATATTTCATTTCAATTGCTCTGTTTTGGGACTGGAAAGCTGGTTTTAGATAAGAAAGAAAAGCAATGGGGGGGGGGGAGAGGCAGTTGTTTACATTGTCTTTCTTTTAGGCTTGTTTTGTAGGTCACCCTCTGACACACAGGCACAGTTTTTAAACAGTAGCCTACCTCCAGGGAAGCAGAACACATGCAAAACCTGGCAGCTACGGAGACAGAGACAGACAGGCAATGAAAGAGCTTTGTTATTTTTAAAGATATCCTGGTGCTCAAATATAGCTTTACTGTGGATGGTTCAAATTCATAGTTTGGTCCTCGGAAAGAAATTTTAAGCGTGGATTACTGATAAGTGCCAAGCAGGCTCTGGTGCCTTGTGCTTTACAAAATACATTACAGAAAAATAAAATGCAAATGCCTTGACTAACCCATACTACACCCAAGAGCCATGACAAAGGTACTTTTAATGCTTACGGTACAGAAAGCGACTCGAGCATCCATTTATTCTCCTGCCAAGAAATAAGGTCAGCAAAGTGCTTAACAGACGTGGAAGGCAAAGCTACGCCAGTTCAGAGACAGGCAGGAATAAAACAAAAGTTCCTTGAGCGTACTTGCTTCAGCCTCCTCACTACACTGTCTTTAAAAACACCTGTCCATATAAAACCTATGTGACCAGAAAAGGTATCTTTAATTAACATTTAAAAAGAGGTAAAAGTTCTACATGCTTTGGTGGAGAGCATCTGTGCCTCTCTGGCACTAACAACACAGATGACAGTTTCACAACTCTTTATTTTCCATTTTGAAATCTTACCACATGATACAATTTCCACAAGAGGGAGTTACAGCTCTGGTAACAGTACTAGTTTTGGTGGGGTTTTTTAGACTGTGAATTCCATCAACTTATTTCTATAAGATGATGAAAACTCAGACTCTTCTAAACAAAGCAGAGGGGAAGGCTGAAACGAGCCGTTTTGCCAATGTGAATTTTTTTTTAATAAAAAGTCCCCTAATGGAGTCATATGAATTTTGATTATGCTTGATAACACAGCATGCAAATACTATAAATATAAATCTACAAAAATAAATCTGCTATTTAGTGCTGCATCTGACATAAGAGGGGGGAAGATATGAAGAAGCACTAAAAGCTTTACAGCAATGATACAGTTATAATGGACACTTTGTGCATTTATTTTGCATGCAAATACACATTTATTTTGCATGCAAATACCACGCATTCAGTAAATAAAACCCCCTGCAGATTCAGCCTGCACAGAGCAAAGGGCCATCCGCCCTGCAAGGTACTTCTGATCCCTGTAGCCTGCTCTCTTGAATATTAGCCATTTAAGTTCTGAACCCATCGGCCTCCAGCTTTGATTTCACCATCAGTAGTGTCAGTTATAACTACTCCATTTATGAAAACAATTGCAAGGGATAAACACTGAATTATTCTCAGGTAACTGGCAGAACTGATCCCCTTGTGGAGCTGATTTTACTTTATTTTCCCCATAAAAAAGCAACCAAATCAACTTACAACTGTCTCTTCAACAGAAGATATCTGCATATATATAAATAGCACCCTTTATATATAAACGGAAGCAAAGTTAGTCTCACAGTAGTGAAGACAACTTACCTAAGAGAAGTTATCCCAGCGTATTGCACAACCAGTGGGTGGTATTTTGTACCATTCTTCACATTTTTAGTCCATCAGTAGATTTTTGTGAAGCAGACCTACCCTACACTTTTCAAGCCTATTCTGGACCATCATGAAACAGTGTGCGAACAGCCCTCTGCTAGTAGTTAGCCACAATATTTTTCTACCTGTTAGCATTTGTTACCATTTTTTCTCAGAAGTAGTGAAGGCTGGGTACTACAAATACGTATTTTTAAAATCATTAGAAAAGGAAGAAACATGGGGACTGACCCAAAAAATTAGAAGAATAAAATAAAAATCCATGTTTCCTTAAGAAACCAGATGAGGAAATGCTTTGATCTTTTTATTCTGTTTGGCTACTTGGTCATCTCTGATACATCACACCGAACACCCCTCCCAAAATAATTCCAGGTGTTGACACATGTGACCCAAAATTGCACTTTCCACAACAGTTTTACTGCACACGCTCTGTCTTATAAACGCTTACACTGCACCATGTGAAGTCATGATTGCTATGTACAGACAACATCCACAGATTAAACTGGTGAGGTTATCCAGGAGCACTCCTTCACGAAACACCCACACGCAATGGTATTTATGAAACCGGGATTTTAGTGAGCAGGTTTTACAAGTCACTTGCTCTGTTTATTCAAAGAGAACAATTTCTAGAAGTCATTAGTGCCGATGTATCTAAAGGATAACTTTTTCCTTGCTAGGAGAATGGAAAAGTCCTTCCTGGCAACCGTTGGGATCCTGGGGAGTTAGCACTCTCTTCAAAAGAGGTCATGTGTGTGAAAAACAAATCTCATAAAGCTACTAGAAAGCACCACCAGACACATTTGGTCTTCTCCTTTCTCAGACCCTCAGGGAGCCAGGAAGAAGAGGTGGCACCAGTGAAGGTCAGAGCATGCTCTGCAGAAGTTTTTCACCTAGTTCTGAAAAGCTTCCTTCCATTATTGCTCTATTTTTGTGAAAATGGCTTGAAGTACATCGTACTACAGGTACAGATTTCTGTGCTGAATACTGTTACTATTAGTTCAGAGCTACACAGAGCTTGCAAGAAAGCATGAAACTCGAAAATCAGGTCAAATAACATTTTTCACCTAAACCAAGATAGAGTATGTCAACTTAAAGGCAACTGGTCAAAGAGTTTTAGCATAAGCATCCTAAAACAAGAATCACAGAGCCAAACAACTGTAGAAGTCTTTCAAAAAAGGAACCTCTGTAACAGATCACAATTTATTGCTGCGATGATCAAATGCTTCCCCAAACACCTAGCATGCATTGAGTTAGGATTAGATCCTGAAAGAACCCCTAAACTATGAGCTTTAGCTTCAGAAACTCTACTTCTCATGCTATTTTTCCAAACATCCTTGTAATTCAGGTAATCGGGCATAAAACCAATTTGACTTTTGGCGACAAAGAGATAATTAGCTCTGTAAAACAGCTTACCTCTTCAGTGATGTCAATCACATCCCCCGGCTTGAGTTCCAGCTCATCCTCGTTCTGTGGGATGTACTCGAAGAGCACTTTGCACTGCCGCTTCTTGGACTCTGAGTCAAGGGAAATAGCAGAAATAAGAATGCTTGCAAAAAAACCCCTAGCTTTTCCCTGCACTCGACTCCTGAGGATCAAATCTGACCAGAACATCCATAAACCATCCCAAAAAAACTACATAGCTTTTGCTGCTGGTTTTCCAGTTTGCTTGTGTCACTTTAGGCTGGCACCTGTATCTTAGGCAGAACTTGAAAACCATTGAGCTCTACAGACTGCCTATTACAAACAAACACTAACACTGCCAATTACTAACTTGTTGACACAAGCAAGTCAGATAAATCCCCACTATAATGATTTTTCAAGCTATTTCCTGACCAAAATCTGCAAAAATGACAACCACTGCCAGCTGCGGTGTTAGCACTTGCTTGGAAGAAAATGTGCAAGTTGGAGCCTCCAGCCTTTAAGCAGTCCTGAAAGAAATAACAAATGTTTTGTTCTGCACAACACTGACTTGCAAATAGCTTTTCTGCCCTCTAACAAAGACCTTGCTAACTACAGGTCTGAGGTAATGCTAACATTTGCTTGGCTCATATTTCAAAATCCCAACTCATTTTTATCTGCGAATGCACAAAACCTGCGTTTTCTCAGGGCCAGTATGGAGCCGAGAAATTCAACCTAAGATTCCATTAGCAGTGTTTGACAAAGGCAAAATTAAAACAAAGCGCAGTCTTTTGATGTTTGCCACGTATCATTAAAGCTTTGCAGGCATTAAAAAGACAAAATGACATCCTGAGAGGGGAAACCATTGAAGTGGCTTCCAACAACCCCTCCAGACAGAACGGTGTGAAGCTACAATTGCCCAATTATCCTGCACATACCCCGGAGTGATGCTGCTGCTGAACCTGGAGAGCTTAGGTATTTCTCCTTCAAACCGGAGCCTGTACCTTCCAACCTTTTCCACAACACAGCAGCCAGCAGGCTTTTGAAGGCAATTGTCATCCTGAGCTATGACCCACACATGCTCCCTATCCTCCTCAAAAAAACAATCTGCCACAGTTTAAGTGAAAATACGTATCAAAAGCTTGAAGTGGTAAATCTTAAGCCTGTAGGAGATGTATAAATGTCCATACTCTCTTACACTTTGTACTCCTTCCACTCTCAGGTTTCAGCAATTAAGATTACCTGGATAAAAGTGGTTCAAAATACAGATAACTGCCTCAAAGATTGATCCTTGTCTTACTAGAGCAGCGCTGAAAGTCCAAAGTCAGACATTCAGCAGACCGACACACCCAGCGTCCCTAGTACAAAACATACCAGGCAGCTCAGCAATAATCAGCAACTAAAAATTGCTGAGAGAGGGCTCACCAAATCAAGAATTTTCTACATGCTGGCATATGGTCTGTGCTCTAAAGAGCTTAAACGGGGCAGGAAACAAACAAACCAGAAGTATGAAGCTCCATGGGTTATTTCTAATAACACATAATTGCCCACAAAATGCAGCCTTCCTTTAGCGCCACTGAAACTCATACACCAGCCAAGAGGAATTGCCAGGTTAACAGTAATTGCAAGAAACGGTTCACTGGCCTTTACTACTGCCTACAGCGCTTGCAGGGCTCCTCCTTTGTATGAGATTAACTGATACTAAAAAAAGGCAAATTAAAAAGTCAAAAACCTTTAATAGAAAAGGTTTCTTTTCATATCATAGCTCTATCTCAATGGAGGGAGGGGAAACAAACCCACAGATGCATCTCACATCCAGAACTCACTTTCACCTGCAGCCTGTTTCCAGCGACAACCCAGTTTAGGAAGTGCTGCCTTCCAAGTTGTGAAAATCCCTGGATTAACCTAGGAAGCCAACCCATCCGGCTTGGAAAACACCACTCCAGCTTGACCCGGTGCAGCAGCCCTGCTGCTGGGCTGGCAGCCCCCAGGCAATTCTGTCCGTTTCCAAAACAACTATGTCTGGCTTCAGGTTTTATTTGTTTTGTACAGTGTAAACCAAATTTAGCCCTTTGTTGCCATAATTTAGCACACCTCCTGTATTTTCCTTTCCCTGAATAAAGGCAGCCAGCTATCTGATAGCTGCTTGCAGCTTACTACCATCCTGACATAAAATACCTGAATTCAGCAAGAGCTACACAGGAGAACCGCACAAGGGACTTCCCAGGCAGACACAACCTACCTCATTGCACATTGGAAACGTGCTAATAAAGAAGCTTAACTTTGTTTTTAACACCATAAACCTCATTTTACCGGGTTGGGAACCAGAAACGGAAAGACAACTGAGCACTTGGAAAGCTTTTGAAGGGAGCGAGCGATTGCCCAGGCACAGAGCAAACAGGATCTGCAGGAGCTGTTTAAACAGTCTTCCAGGAAAGAGGGAACAGCGAGTAAAATGGCAACGCCAGAGATTGTTGTTGTGCCAAGTAAACAGTCGTGTGCTTGAAGGAAGGTGTTTGAACACCACTTTCTTCCAGGCAAATGAGACTAGCCAGGGCACTGCTGGGCTTGAGACCCCGTTGTACCTACTATCTGGCCACAGCCACCAGCACGAGGAGGAGACATGCTTAATATGGGATCATTCCAGGTTTAGAGAGAGCAGAATGAGTTGCCAACACCTGAAATGGCATCAGATCATGTTCCTAGAAGATATCAAGTTGGAAGGACCCATAAGGATCACGTCGATTCCCTTTCAGAGCCTGGTTGCATTAATCTAGGAATTTTCCAGCTAGATTTTCAAAAGCCTGCTGATTCAAACATCTAACAGGCACGTATGTGCTGTTGCCAGTACACATATATGGATCAGATTCAATAAAAAGTAATTTTAAAGGTAACAGCCCTAGTTGCCTAGAAGGTTTCAACAAATTTGTAAGTCTGGTGGTCCCATTTCAAGGCTTTAAAAGAGAACTAGTGGCTTTTCTCCTTTTATGGGCAAAACCACTAAGCATAAACACAGCAGAAACAGTAAGTTCTGAATTCTTTCTTTTTCAAAAAAGCAAGATTAAATCATAAATGGCTGCAATCCCTTGTAAGACAGAGGAAGCCAGAGTAATTTAGAGCAATGTCTCTTATTAGAGACTGAGGTGCCCAAATACAAATCACAAGTCAATTTTCTGGATGCAGGGAACACTAAGTTTTCTGCTCTCGGTTTTAGTTACCTTGAATTAAATACTGGCATTAAACATAGAAACCAGAGGTATGGAGGTACCAGGTCTGCACTCCTGACCATCCTGGGGGCTGCAGTTACAAGCAAACACAGACCAGTGCCTTTTCTCAGACACCACCAACTTCACCTTATTTCACACTAGAAGCAAGTCTACTATTCAAGAGGAACCTGAACTAGAGAGTAGTTCCTTGCCAAAAAGCCCTGAATTTGTAGCAAAACTTCTACGTTGAGAAGAAACGACCACAAAAAGATTTGTGTTATTATTATGATGATGATGATGAACAGGCCTGCAGTTCTCATTCAGGTACCTGACAGTACAAGAAGAGCTCACATGAAGTCACAGAGCAACTCTCTAGAGCCTGGAAAAAAATCTAAATTCTGTTCCCAGGAAAATTCATCCCTATTGCTGCTGTTAAGAACTACACATAAGCTTTCTGCCCATGCATCCAGGAGCAGAATTTGGCCGAGAATCAAAGTTTTTCCTCCTATGTCTTTTGCTTTCCGTACAACCTTAAAACTAAGTCAGCCATTAAATAATTCATGTTTATTTAAAAAAAAAAAAGCACATCAGCGTCTTACGCAACTGAAGTAAGGGAAAGACTACATACTCTTCTTGAAGGTTTTGGATGGGGGATGAGGCTGAAATCCTCCTGCTGGAAGTCCATAGCTGCTCATACGCTGCACAAGGCTGGCTACATTGCCAGATTTCTCCCTCCTGAGTGGCACGGCATCATCCTTGGGCTCTACATCCTTCTTAACTTCCTGAAACAAGAGATTTAAAAGACTGAGAGGCCATTTAAGTTACCCAAGAGGTAAATGTTTTTACACAGGCACTCTGCAGACTAACAGATTGCAACTACTTACCCTTTGGTGTGTAATGATGTATTATACTCAAAAATCATGGCATCCTGCACCTAAACATACTAAAGGCCTTAATAAACTTAACCCTTCCATACAATCATGTTAGTAAATAGGTACACTGATGTGCTGAGAATTCAGAAACAGGTAGTATTTTAGCCATCTACTCCAACCTCTAGAAAAGCAGCTTTAAGCCCAGAAGTCCTATATCACAACTCTTAAGTCACAACTCGTATCTGAAAAAATTTTAAAAAATACAAATATTACTTCAGTGACAGACCCAAAGGATAGGGCACTAAATAAAATATTTTAGTATATAAAACTGTATTAGGTCATCATATCTCTGCCTCAGAAAGCTCAAAGGTTGCTTACAGATAAGATGCAATCGTACTGCTGAAAGACATGAGTGGAAAAGAATGAGATACAAGAAATAAAGTGGAAGGAAGTGAGGGGAAAGGTGTAGGAGGGAAGTAACAGAGAAATTATTTTTCTAATAATTGTCTCCCACCTTCCTCTTTCTGAGGTTAGGTGTTAGGACTGGAATTGAACACATCAATCAAGAATAAGCAGCCTATAAACAAGAAAGCATCAGTTCTTCACAGAAAAGGCCAGTTACTCTACTAGGATCAGCTCATTAAATGAGATTCCCCCAGAGAACAAAATACTCTGAAAGAAGGAAATCATCACTTTGCACAAGAAGAAACCCATTAAGTCAGATCAATGGCCCATCTAGTCCAGAACACAGCTCCCAGAGGCAGCAATCCCAGACGCTCTTTAGAGCCCTAGCCTGCTACCCAGATCCTCCCCCCGTTCCCAGAGCACCCATAAGGGTTTCATTAGGGAGATACCTCGCCTCGCCTCCCCTCTCTCTCTCATGTCTGCAGATGAAGCTGTCTAATCTCTTTCTGCACCCGTGGTCCTCCCCGCCTCCACAGCTTCCCTGGGGATAGACACCAGACACTTGCTCTCTTCTACATAAAAAAAGCTCTTCTCTCTCATCTGCTTTAAGCTGACCCCTTACTTGTCCCAGTGCGTGCTCCCCACCACTGCATTTAGTTTATCACTACCTCCACAGCTGTGTAAACCTTCATCATATCCCCTCCTTGGCTTCATCCTCTCAAACGAAGAGTCCCAGCCTTGCCATCCCCCATCTCAAGCTGCTCCATCCCCTTAACCGTGTCACTGCCTGTCCCCATCCTGGTCTCTATAGATCTGATGACACTTGGCACCCTACCAGCATTTTGGGCTGTCACTGCACCTGAAGCTGATAATTTCAGGGAGCTGAAAGCCAGATATTCATGAGCTGATGCTCAGTTCTCAACTGGAAGTTCCATGTACTCAAGGTATGATTACCTGTTCTACATTCTACAATTAGATTACCTATTCTACAATTCTACACATTACTTGGCATTTACTGGCACCCTTTTTGCCTGCCCAGCTTCTTGCCAACAATATGGCACTGAACTCCATAAGAGTTTAACAGCACTCAAAGTGGGAGTGTTCACATTAAATTCCCTCTCCAGATGACCAGAGATGCTGCACGAAGCCAGTTCCACAACCAACTCCTGGGGGATACCATCACCGACTTATCAGTGACTTGTCAGGACGGAGGAGCTCTTCGCTCCTTATTCTTTAAGCAACTTCCAATCCATAAAAGGTTTTTTCCTTCTGTCTCAGAACAACCTCATTCCTTCAATAACTTGATGGAAAACTATCAAAGACTTTCTGAAAACCCAGGTGTTGCATTCACTGAATCTCATACACTCATGTGCTTAGCAAGACCCTCAAAGCCTATCAGCTTTCCCACCACAGCAGCATTGCAATTGACTTTGAGGAAAGCAAACACCCATAACTACTTTGCAGCTTTTTCATGATCCACTTAAGAGCGATTCTTGCATCCATCACCAATAGCCACTGGTTAACAACTCCACTAGTTGTTTCAGCCACAGCTGCAATGAAATATTTAATAATATTTGAAAACAATATTGGGTATATATACATGCACACACACTCTTATTAATGTCATGTAAACTCCTAAACACGAGCTTTAATACAACAAAACCCATTCATTGAATTAAATGCCAAAAATAGAGAAGGGTATTCAAAGGGACCTGTTTGGTGCTTTCTGGAACATTAAACCCCAGGCTACTTGCTGTGACTCTCCAGCTGGAAAACCCAGCAGGTCTGGAAAGCTACTGATGCTTCCAAAGAAACTGCAAACCTCAAGTCAAACAGTTCAGAGCACCTTCTGATTTCCCAAAAGAGCAGGGCAAGTCGACTAAGCAAAACTACAGGCAGCACAATTTTTCCTCCCACTCATCCACATTACATAAAGAGCCTTTTCAGAAAACCGGCGATTAGTTCCTGCTGTTACTCTCCTTCATCCACAGGGACTTCGCCCTGGAGACTGTAGCTCTGCTGATATCCCATCTTCCAAGGAAAAAAAAAATAAAGCTCCAGAATAGCACAGCATTGTGTCTACCTCCTATTCGAGGAAAAATTTCATATTTCAAAGACTTTGTCGGTCTTGGTCTTATAGTTGTTTTTTGGCCAGTTACTTGCAAGTCTGATAAACCAGAAGGAACGGAATTTGGCTACAGGTGTAAAGTTTGCCACATGTAAAACACCTTTTCTAGCTGTCCTACTAACAAGGCCATTCTCCTCAGGTAAAATAAAAACCAAACATATCGGCACATGAGAACTTGCCTAGATTGGATCTGCCCCCAGGTTTTTAAAGTTATAATCTTTTGCTATGCAATTTATACAGCCTCCAAAAGCTTCCAGCTGCTTTAGGAACTAAAGCCTCCCCAGTTAACCAGCTTCCCCAGTCGTAACACTTCCCCATCAGGAATCAGCTCCAGGCTCCTTTCCCAGGTTTACACTTCACACAAGACTTCGGATGTGGCTGCTGCAATAATTTTGTGAACAGCAGAGAAATTAGGAAGACGTACACAGGCAGCCTGGTCAAAAACATGATCTACTTCTAATAAATTTGAAGAAAGGAAAAAAAAGAACAGTAAGACCCCACAAACCACTTCCAAATGCTAGAACAGGCTATAAGGTAAGCATCACCTTTATCAGTACATTTGTAGTAAACAGACAATATATTTTTTAAAGTCCAGCAGTAGTATCAAAGGCAGGAAAGTAACTGATAGTTTACAAACAGGAAATGATTTTGAGACTACAATGAAAGACTACAGACCCCAAAACGAAAGGAGGAATGCTTGAGCAACTTTCTTGCTTGGCTTGAGTCAGTAATTGAAGAGGTGACAGGTAGGAAATACTCAAAGTCTAACACAAGACTAGCAATAGCAAATACAACGGAAAATATAGTGGAATTAGAGTAAAAGATAAGAGATCTAAAATAATTCTATGAGCATCAGTTACACAAAGAAAACCTGGCAGATTCAAAGGCTGAAGATTTATTAATGAAGATTTTCATTAGCAGAAACGAGAAAGAACAATTGGACACTGGGAGAGACTAGTACCACCAGGCCTTCCCAACACAGCTAAGATAGGGAAGCTGAATACTTCAATAGACACATAAAAGAAATCCAAGACATGTAAAAGGCAAGAGGATGCAAGGAAAAGATCAAGATGACTATGAGACAGAAACAGAAAAGACTTGCAACAAACGGACATGGGTAAGGACTGATACCAGCCACGCTTGAATCAGAGTCTTGTTAAAGAAGAACAGCATTAATTATCCTTCCTCAGGGCATTAAAAACCACAATAAAACCAAACTGAGTTAAAGCTAATTTAGGAATCCCTGGTCTCCACACCTGCATGCAATCCACTACACCAAAAACCTGTATTTCACATTAGTTCTAACAGTAGGAAACTGCTTCAAGATTCCTATTCAAAAAGCTCACGTCAGGATCCTCTGACGTTCATACCCACCACCACTGCCAACAGTTTCATCCCGAGCATCATCGCTGACACTCTCTAAGCTTTTGGCCATACTAAGGTTTTACAAAAGCAGTCGCTCCTAAACAAGGTACATATCTGTTTGGGTCTCTGAAAGCTGACACTAATCAGTTCAAGCATTAATAAATACCCTGTTAACAAGTCTGCAATTTTCACACCTCTGAGCAAATAGCCTGACATCCAGTGGCTGGAAAATTACACTGCCCACAGGTCTCACCTCTCCATCCGAACCAAATATAAAATGCTCCAGGTACAACAATATCCAACCTGAAAGTGCCCAAGACTCCAATTCATTGGCTTCACAACAAGTAAGGCATTTTTTCTTCCTCTGTTTCTCTTGGTTTTTAAGTCAGTCTTGTATATCCAAGCTAATAAGTCTGTGCTGTGACAACAACAGAAAACCTCCAGGACACTTCAGCTTTTTTTGAGATGAGGCCATCACCAGCTGCCAGCCAGCAAAAAACAAATGAAAATCTGACATTAACTGCAGCTGGAAATTTTAGTATTTTTATTATGCCAGTCCACTGCAGTTCAAGGCTTGTCAGTGTTTCCATTAGCAACACAGATTTTATGCATTTATGACTTGGCAGTAGAAGGTCAATACAGACTTTCTCTTGGCATAAAACACACTCAACTGAGAAGTAACCACCCACTCTTTCTGCTGCAAACTACAGCACTAGTCAGAAAGGTTTGAAGTTTTCATAATCTCCACTAAACATGTATTTCACAACACTTAGAAAGTTTGCCAAAATCACTACAGGCTGACACACCAAAATGCACATAGATCTAACTCAACAGCGAAAAAAGATTGGGGAGATCATAAGGGGCTTTTGTTTTAATTGCACCTTGTCACAGTTTAACAATTCCTCAGGGAAATGTATACATTTATATAGAGAAATCTCAACATCATTTAGGTACAGTGAAACAAGAATTATTATTCTTTATAAACAGACAAAAATCTGACACGTCTAAATCCACCTATAGCCTCATGATGCCCGTTAAAATAAACCAATAAGCAGGCAGTCCTGACCTACTTTTTAAAGGAGCAAGCATCCAGCCTTCCCCATCGGCTGCCAGCCCCGGCATCGCTCCAGCAGGGACAGCGGGATCCTCCCTGCTTCCCTCCCCAAAAGCCAAGAGCACGACAATCCGCGGGGCACCAGAGACAGAGAAAGCAGGTCAGATCGTCTGGAAGGACAGGAGGAATGGATAGTTATAAATACAAAGTCTGTTCCTGAATTACAGGGCACAGAGAAGCTCGTTATCCAGGAAACCTAAATCCTCAGCAAGATTCTTCAAGCATGAAAATTAAGGCTTTCACTGCCCACCTCCTTCTAAGCATGTCATTATACCAAGAACAATCATCTTTAGACTTTTTACATTATTTTCACTGTAAGCTATGAAACATCAGCTTCTACAAAAGCAATGTGTTTTTCTGTTATTGGCCGAGTACATTTTCAAAGCAAGATCTCAAGCAACAGAAAACAGTCTCTGTCTCTAAAGAGGCTGAGATGAAGAATACACAAACATAAGTGCCTGAGCCTCCACATACAATTTTCTCATCTCTTCTCTTTCCCTTTTCTTACCTCTTCTCTTCCTCTTTTCTCACCTCTTCCTCCCCATCAGAACAGCAGTAAAGAACCTACAGACTAGCAAATTAAGCTTATGATTCCTATCTTACATGGGCAGAAAATAAAAAACTCAGAATTGAACCTGTCACTTATTTTAAGTGAGAGAGGAATCAGAAGCTTGTGGTAAATCTACAGGCAATCGTTTTGTTTATACAAGTTTCTCTCTTCCCCTCACAGCCTGCAAAATCCCATCACTGAAAAAATAACACATATGTATGTGTGTGACTGTATATAAATACATATAATAACCTGCGTACAGATGAGATAGCCATAATCTGTCCAAGCACAATGAAACACCATGGTTCTTGGAACACAAAAATCTTCACCTAAGTACCCATTACCTCTTGCGTTTAGTCTTAGTTACAGCAGCAGGCAGGCACAGGGCAGCTTTAACAGCTCCAGTCTCTTAAATCTAAGATATCCCACGTCCTTGCATTTCTCCTTGAATAGCATCTTCTCCTTGAATAGAAAATATGTTTTCTCATCCTCAATGCAGGTGTCTACAGAGGTGAAGTGTTCAATAAAGGCAAAGAAAGAAAGATGAATAATTTACAGCTGTTCCTATCTGCCCCAATCCTTTGTCACACTTGGCGTGAACTAAAGGAACAAATCAAGACAACTTGAGACAAAATAGCTGAGAAGCTCCTGAGCTCTTTCCCTGGAGCATTCAGAGGTCAGAGCAGGTTCCACCCCCTGACACAATTGCTTGGCTGGGAGAGGTCTGCAAGTCCCCCGAGGATTAAACATTATTATTGAAAGTAGAAAGAAATCACTTTGAAGATGAAAGTGGTTATCATCTGAAGAATGGGCAAACTTTGTAACCTTTGTTTTGCAAAGTTTTACATGTGTCGTGGGTTGATATTTTTTCACCTAATGTACGGCCCAAGTAGGGGCTGTCTGACAGTAAACCACTGGGTTTATTTTTAGTGCTGACTCAAGTTCAGGCTGAACCAACAGTAAGGCAGCATCACTCCTTGTCTTTGTCTCTTCCAAAACTGAAATTGCTTCATATTCTGACTCCTGTACACCCCAGATAAAGGCATTTTTCTAATCTTGAATAAAAAGAATTTCCAGCTGACATGAATCCCCAGCATTTTCCACTGGAGCTACAGATGCCTACTGCTATGGGAGCAACTGTTGCTGTCACTCCTCAAGACAGCACACCCCTCACTCAAAGGCCATTATGGGCTGTGCAGGGCTTTGGAAATTCCCCTCTGTTTCCTATAAGAGAGTTTTACGCATTTACATCTAAAGTCTTCACATCCTTTAAACATGAGAGTATAGAAAGCAAGGATGCAAAGTCCTGGGAGATAAACATATCCACCATCAAGTGATGCCAGAAGACATCTGTGGGCTCTCTGTGCATAGCAGTTTCATAAACGGTCAGAGAAATATTTTCAGAAATTTGAATTACTAATATTTGTGCCTGCAGCAGATTCAAAACAATTTCTAACTTTCTCTCCCAAGAAAATAATTACCTACAGAAGAAGTGACTCAAGCCAGACTCACATTTCTCCAGTTTCAGACAGAACCCCAATGCTTCCTTCTATTAAATCACACCCACATCACATCACTCAGCATGATGCTTAACAAGTGACCAATATTTTTTACATCTGTTATAAGCTATGCTAAATATAGATCACATAATCATAGTGCCTCCCTGTTAGGAAGAAAGGCATCATCAATCAGGCAAGGTTATCACTTCTTTCTCACAACACATAACACGTGGAATAAGAAGGATCTCTGGGAAGCATGAAAAAAATTACTGAGTCACTTCAGACTTCTAGACTGTAACATGTGCCATTGAATTAATGTAATATT
Source organism: Limnodromus scolopaceus (assembly GCA_028565335.1). Lineage (NCBI taxonomy): Eukaryota > Metazoa > Chordata > Aves > Charadriiformes > Scolopacidae > Limnodromus > Limnodromus scolopaceus. Next base: position 114,042,074 of record JAOXNO010000024.1, read on the forward strand.
TGAGGGTGAGAACAGGCAGACAACTGGACTTTCCTCAAAAAGGAAAACTCATCTCTACAGAGGGAATGTAGAAGCAGGCTTGGAACTTCAGATCTTGATACACATTATATATATAAAAATTATCATTAACATGCACATATTTGTTAATATACATACATATTTTTTATTGTGGACAACTGGATACCTATGAGACTTGTGCCAAAAGAGTGTCAAAACAGATTCTGATCTGAGTTCTTGATAACATTTGCAAAATCCAAGAGACATAAAAACATGTAAAGTCTAAGAAGCTTTTACAGTGTAAAAAGACTCTTTCCCTCGGTTTTCAACAAGGACCAAAGCCCAGATGCAGAAAAGCACAGCATTCAGATCACCAGACCTACCAAGAGGAAAGAGGGGGGGGCACAGAATCCTAAATTAGCAGGAGCAACTAAAGGAAGCACAGATGTTTACATCAATGTCTCCCAACCACTTAATTAAAAAAAAGCCTTAAAATACTTCTAAAAATAATATCTAAGTAATATTTTATGGTGCTGCCATATTCACAGCAAAGACATCCAAAAACGTTAACTGCATTTCTTTTCTATTCTACTTGCTTATACATATGCAAATTTAATTATATTTCTTGTAATTGTTTTATAGACCAACAGTTAATGGCCTGTCAACCATCAGCCACTAAATAGTGCTTTAGATGAATGAAACCACATACCACGTGTGGCAGAGGGCAAGACATAGAACCAGCTCCCGCAGCACGTGGTGTTTTATCAAGCTTCCCACGCAGGGAAAAGCAGGAAGACACATTTCTTTCCCTTCTCCCAATTAAGTGCTTCTGTTGCTGGTCCAGAGAAATGTGTGATCCATTAACTGCTACAGGTCCGCTTTGATGTTTAAGTTGGAACATCCCTTGTTCCTTTTTGCCATCATCCTGGCTTCCTGCATCCGCTGTTGTACTCAGTTTCTTTCTTCCCTGTGTCCCTTTCCCAGAGCACCCATCCCTCCCCATTCCCTGTCAAACCTCCAGCACTTCACTTGTGGCCACCTCAGCACAAAGGTTAAATCGCATTAAAACATTGCCACATCCATGTCCCGTCACAACGCTTGCCTAAGGCACAAAATTAAATGCTCATGAGGTTTGCTAAATCAAGGCTAAAAATATAAGCCTCAAAATCTCGCTGAAGATTAAAAGAGGTTTGAAGATTACATTCTATCTAAGATTCCCATATTAACTAACATTTTTAAGTAAAACCACATCTTGCTTTCTACTGCTGTTTCATAAGAATAGAGAGGTGACAGTGCACTTGCCCATCACCATCATCAGTTTCTAAGAGTTTGAAAGCTTATTACACTAAGTCCAAAGCTACTGAACTCATATACATGCCCTGAAATAATATTTTTAGATCGTGAAAAGTACAGAAAAAGCTTGTTAAGCCTAGCAAACATTTACCATATCTAACTTTGAGCTCAATTCATTGTAACAGATACAACTCAGCGTTGAAGGAAGGAAAACAAATTAAAAAATAAATTTAATACTGAAAACATTACAGTGGAGGAGAGCTAACCTCCCCCCTCCAGAACGATCCAAAAAACGTTTTGAGGAAAGCAACGGTGACATTTCAGATCTAATAGCCCATTCAAGATAAATAATTCATAGAGGCACATAACTTCCTCATGGCATATCTTTACGATCAACATACCTGTACTGCCTTAGAATAATTCACTCATTCTCAACCAACACCGATATGGCAATAAAATCCCAGTGCAGAGACAGTGACCATACGAGAAGACAGCCTGGCCGGGCAGGTGCCCACGAGTGGCTGTGGTGGCCCTGCTGTGTCAGCAACCGCAGCTCCACGGTGCAAAGTCTCAACCAGCCTCAAAGGCTTTGCTTTTCCCTCTCTTCACGCCAGATACAGTCGGTTTCAGAGGGAACTCACAGGAACGGGGCCCGGCTGGCATAAACTCAAGCAGTCAATCCAGTGATTCGACTGCAAAAATCACAGGAATAAGAATAATCCATGATGAGCTCTGAATCTCAGCAAAAACTCTGATATGTGACTATATGCCTATATATCAGTGCCACTGCCTGTATGTGCCGATGTCTTCAGCTTCTGGGTTGTTTTTTTTTAAAAAAATCTTAGCTTTAGAAACAACATCATAAACAAGGCTCACCCAAGCCACTTCTGTTCCGGTTGGAAGAAATCTATTTCCTTGTTAATTCAGGCCAAAATAGCTGGCTAGTAGAGACCTGTCTCTCAGCCCACCAGCACAGGAATCGTTACCACCATTCTCCCAAGTCCCAGACACATGCCGATGGAGCAGCTCAGGCAAGACCTCATAGCACTCCCTGATGATACACCCTCCAGCAGCACTATTTTCTCCAAAAAAACATAAGAAAAAAAAAAAAACCAACAGGAGGAACAACAGATAGCACCATCACATCAGCAAAAGGTCTTAAAGCACCAGCCTGAACTCTCTCAGCTTCACTCCTTGCCAGGAGACAAAGAGCCAGCTTACACCCATCGTTTTTCTTGTACTCAGCACTGAAACCAAAATTACTTAATATGGCTTTCAAATCTTGCACGTTATCTTTGTTTCTGAAAAACAAGAACTGCCAGCTTCAAAGCAAGCATCGCCTCCTTACCGGCAGGGCTGCCAACCTCTCCCTGGGACGCTAACGACACCTCCGAGCGATTCAGTGTCACCTCCCCACACAACCCACTGCCACGAGTGTTTCCTCAAAAAATAAAATAAAGCAAAGGAAACAGGCTGTATAAACTGAAATATCACTTGATTGATAAATTAGCGCAAATGTAATTTTCTCCAAGCCTTACTTGGATGCAAAGTATTTGGACAGAACACAGCAAAGGAGCAAACCCAAAATTCTGGAAATAGGTATGTATTTTATTCCATTCTATAATGACATCCCAATTACTTCGAAGTAGATGAACGCTGCTTACCCTATATACGTTGTTTAAAAGCTTACAGTTATTAATCTGGTTTTGGTTTTTTTCATTAATGTTACTACACTATTTAATTGTGCCCAAATTAGAATTAGGAACGACACAGAAGAGAGTGACACTTTCTCACCCACAACCCCCCTCGACTCCACGATTCCTGTTTGAAGTTCTGGGCGAGGTTCAACTTTCTGTTTTTGAAAAGGAATTACAGAGACGCTAACGCTTGAAGGAGTTTTCAACCAGAACTTCTCTCACGGGTTCACAGCACCCTTGGTGCGTAACAGCATCCCGCCAGCGAGGACAGAGGAAGGAGGCAGCAAAGACACAGCCTTGAAGAAGGGTGGTCAGCTCTGCTAACACTGTTTTGGTCTAGGGTGGGCTTTTCAGGGAAGGAAGGGGCTTGGCTTTTGTTTACATGGACAAACACAGAGACCAGGAAGTAGAACAAGAAAGTGACCTCTAAGAACCAACTCACGCTTTTTAAAAGAAATTCTTCATGCAAGCACCACAGCTGCCTGCGGCTCCTAAGTGTCTCTATACACCGCGGAAGGGCAGATAAGCTAAATCAAACCCAAGTAATTTTATTACACAAACAACTCTAAGGCCACAAACTTACGCTATATATTAAAGAAAATCTAAAAATATATTGCAACCGTAACTTCAACATTTGTGCTGCTGTTCATGCTCACTACGCCGAAATGCAGCCTCTGTTTACAATATTTGATGTTAAGAAAATAGGGAAAATAAAGCTGGCTTACCTCTTCCAAGGACATATTTGCTCGAACACACCCAGCGTCGCAGGGGTTTGGTGTTTTGGGTTTGTTTTTTTTTTTTTTTATTTAGAGGGAGGAAGGAAAAAAAAAAGTCCGAGCGAGCAAAGTTCAGGTGTTAACCTGGAAAGGCTGCAGGCTGGGGGCCCTGAGCTCGGCACGCACCTGCGCTGGCAAAAAGCTTCCCCTGAACCGGCCCGATGGCAGCCGTGGCCTCCGCTGGGCGGGCGGCTGAAGAGGAGCATGTCCCCAACACACCTGGAGAAGTGTCCGGCTTGCTCCCCACAACACCTCTGAAGCCTTACCCGCACACTCTTCTACCTTAACTGATGAAAGCTACTAATTAATCTATCTGCTGCTCCTCCCTCAGTCGGTTTACTGCCTCGAGCTTACGATCGAACTGGTTTTACTACTGTGAAAAGGCATCTTAGTCATAATACAGCTAGTTACAAAAGATAGCAATAAATGAAATGAAACAAGGAACTTATGTTCTTAAAAACCTTCTGGGTTACGTACAGACACAAAACCTTAAAAACGAGCAGAACGAACGTCAAATCATCACTTCCAGCTTATCAACACAACAGTTGGCTGAAGAGCAAATTGAGCTACTCTAAATAAACAAAAAACCCAAGAAAAATACAAAAAAAACAATCCGAAAACAAACCAAAAAGCCTTCCACACCCCCCTCACTTTTAACAGCTCCAAAACCCTCACACATTCAGTCTCACAGCGTTACTGCTGTAGCCCATGCTGGATATGAATGTCCGTGAGCACGTTTCACACTGTGATGAGTTTTAGAAAGGAAAAGCCACTCTCAAAGAAAACAATAAAAGTCCGCCGGGTTTCCACTGCTAATTCCTTTCAGGAATTTATTAATTGTTTATTTTAAATTGCCCATACAGGAAGAGGGAGAAAAATGGCAATAACAATGTCAGGAACAAGAACTCTTAATTCAAATATTTCAAGCCCACTAAAAGCGTGTATGCACACAGTTCAAACAGGAATTTCAAATCAGGTTTTGTTAATAAAATTAGAAATCCACGCACTCCAAAATCCAACACTGCAATACAGGCAGAAAAATATTTTAAAAGGCCTATTACTGAAAAGTGTATTTAAGGAAATCAGCTTCACAAGTGGGCAGTGTAATTGCTTGTTTTTGTTTTTTTCACCTACCTGTTTTCAACTACAAAGTCACCATGAGCTTCTCCACCACCCCTGAGCTCTGGTTTCAGGACTGCTTTGGACATCCCACCCCCTGACTTCCCTCCCAACCTTTACAATACATCCCTCCCTCCATCCAACACAGTGACACTGTCACACTAGTATCCGAGGATGTTCTGGAGGCTTTCTGGGGTTCCCCTTAACAGAGACTACCTTTCCTTTAACGCAAAACAACACTCTTGGTAAAAGCATTAAGAATTGCACCTTTGGGGACAGACCATCTCAGACTGAGATGGTGATGAGCTCTCAGAAAACACCCAGGTCTCAGAACCACCAAGCTCCAATCCTTCTTTGGAATCTCACCATCAGTGGACAAAAAAGCTGGGGTAGAAGCCAAAAAAAACCCAACCAAAAAGTCACCAGCAAATAAAGTACCAAGCATCAACATCCCATCAGGATCCACAGGAAGCTTCCAGACATTCCTTTCTGCATGCGAGTATTCCAAAGTCAGACAGTGCTTAGCTCACCTTCTTGTCTGCACAACAAATTAACCTATTTGAAACGTAATATTAGCTTCCTTTGCTGCACTTCTGACAGCAGAGACTCAATCGCTACTACCACATGAAGCGCAAACCTGCTACCACTATGTAAAACTATTCTGCAATATTTAGAATACCTGAAGAAAAAAAAAAAAAAGGAAGACATAATCAAAAAGCTGTTTCCTGCATGACTTCAACAACGCAAAGTGAAGTTGACAGCACTTGGTCATGCTTCAAATAGAAAAGATGCATTTGTCAAAGCATGCAAAAGTCAAAGCATGAGGAGCTGTGTAAAATGTCAGTAAATCCTATGTATTAGCAGAGCCCAGAAGGAGGGAACAGAAGGGGACTGATCTGCTTTGGCGATGATGATACGGTCTGAATCTGGGGCATCCAGCACATCCAGGGAGCCATAATCTTCCTGTCAACATTTTGGTTGCCCTTCAAACAGGCAAGAAGCAACCACACGTTGCCCGGCAGCCAAGGACATTTTGCAGTTACCACCAAGGCAACATGCTCTTTTCCTGCCCTCAGACAAGATGAAGAAGAGAGAAACTAATAAAATGAGAAAAAGTCAACGTAGCTGGAATTAGCATCCCCCTCCCAGCTCTCACATAGTTGTCTGATGAGAAATCAAAGGCTTCTTTTAAAGAAATCATTTATCTTCTGTAAAAACATTTAACGTTTAGGAAAAAAAAACATCCACCTTCATCCAGTTTAATCTGTCATATATTTATTATGATTTTAAATATTTTATACATGAAGAAGCTAAGCAAATCTAGGGGATAGCATATGCACATTCAATTTCAAACAATAATCCTTTTCAGATCAGCACAGATTATAATTTACCATCCAAATTCTGCATGGAGAGGTTATACCTTGGCCTCAGTTCAATTCTTAACAAACCAGCATGTATATCATCAAAAAGCCCTGGATTTATCCATACAATGAGTTGAGGCCAGATCCCCAACTAATGGATGAAGTTACACTCATAACAGGAGAACAGGAAGATCCTTTTAGGAAGGAATAAATATTCAAGTACAGTCCCAGAATTTTCCTTCCCAACATGTAAAACTTGGTGCATCCCTTGGTCCTGTCCACACCAATTTGTTCTTTTGGGTCCCATTTCTACTGACCTGACCTGGGACATCCACCCCATGTCCCCTGTGGTCCCCCCAGCCCTCCCCTTCCAGCTGTTTCCTCCTCACTGCATTGTTCAGACCTTCAGCCTCCTTTCCGCTTGGTGTGGCTCATGAGAACTTAGCAATAATTTGTCCCTTTTCAGCATCCTTCTTGTCATTACCACTCCCAATCAACTCGCTACACTTCTTTCTTTACTCTCAACCCTACATCCCCTTTGCAGGAGCTGTAGGGAGGCTCCTGCTTAGAGCAGAAAGGCAGAGGCTCAGAGGACACAGAGGCCACCACCACCTGGTGGTGGTGAGCTACTGGGCAAGGCAGCAATGAGTAAATCTATTTAAGGGACCTTCCTTGTTCACAAGGCCAAAGTACAACCCTGCTTGCTTCCACCTCTCTCCAGCAGTTCACCCACACCTTGCAGGTGTTAACATTGCACCAGGCCAAGCCAGAGCATTTGAGTTTAGCACTTGAGGGTTGGTATTTGCAGAGGTCCAGTCATAGTAGCATTTCACAACAACCTACTGCAGCAGCACATGAGAACAGTTGAGGATGGAGGCAGAAAAAAAAAAAAGCCACTTTTCTGCAACAGCTTTCCCAGAAACAGTCTATCCCTACCTGTAAATTAACTTTAAAAAAGACACTATAACCAAATTGTCCATGAAGAAAACTGTGACTTTCACGTCCCTAACAATTAATGCTTTCCCATAATCTCATCATTGCCTAACAGCCTTCCAGTCTATGCATACCATCTTAAAAGTTCCCAAGATCAGCCTCATAACTGCACTCAACTCTGACACCAAGAAGGCAAGTTATCCCCTGTTGTCATGAAACCAGAGCTAATTTTCTTCTAACAACGTCCTTTCCACTTCTCCAAATCCCTACGCCTTCTAGAAAACTGACTGTCCCCTATAATTCAGGATATCCAACCATGCCACGCACTTACTAAACAGCTGTATAGCTAAAAATACCTGGAGCTGAGGCATAAAGAGTTTTCATGATGGAAATAATTTAAAACAAAGTTTATAGAAGCCACGGCTGCAGAAGGGCAAGGAAACACCCAACAAGTTTAGTTTTTAGACACAGAAATAAGACACATCTGACCCCTCTCTGCCGTTCAGTAGAAAGACGGTCTTGATGACCCAAGAACCAGTGAAGAGCCATGTCTGACACTTTCTTCCTATATGGCACTTGAGTGCTAATTAAGTATATCATCAACACAGTTATCATCAAAACATCACTTAAGGTAAAATCAAGTTACAATTTATACAGGACTCAAAACAGACTTTGAACTGAACTACAAACAACTTAAAAATACTAGAAAAGTGAAAGGCATTCCTTCAAACTTTTCCTTGGTAAAAGTCTCTTAAGAACAACCGGATTATTCCCATCAGTCTTAAAAGGTAGATACTTAAATTGCTTCACAGTAAATAAAAAATGAGTAATTTTGCTTTTTCAGTAAGTTGAACAGAAAAATTGCCAAATTTTATGTAAACAAGTGTAAAGAAGTGTTTATAGCACTGGACAAATTTCCCCTTCGGTTTAACAATATGAAAATATCACAGCAAGATACTGTCGTGGTTTGGGCTGGGCTGGTCACTAAACGAATGATAGATGCTCTCTTTAATTAGATAATTCTGGTTTGCAAAGAATTAATTTCACTTCAAAAGAGAGAGGAGCATCTAAATTTTCCTTGATTATGCTTTACGATAATTACACTAAGGAATCCTTGGAAGTTACTAACAAGGTTAGAAAGCATAAAGTAGCAAAGCACAACATCTCATCAAAACTCCACGAGTGTTATGGAGAAAATACTTGCAGCTCAACAGACTCTGAATTTCAGAAGTTGTACACAGAATAGCACAACTAGCTGCTTCGCAGACTTCTTCATTGTAACCAACTAATACATAGGTGCATATTCAAAACTACTTTTAGAATTTTGTAAAGAAAACAGGAAAAATGTTGAAGGTGCAAACAAGAATGTCAATTAAGACACAAACACAGAATAAACATAAAAGGTTAAGTAAAAGGTCTAAGAAGCAGTATCTCACAGCAGAAGACAATTATTGCAAGTCAGTCGGACAGCACTAAGCAAGACAGATTCCAAAGAGGATCCTGTTTAGAGAGATGACGACTGATCCAGGGACAGGAGAGGGCTGCAGCTCAGTGGAGCACTTCCCTCACACCCTTCCCAGTTCCTCCTGACAAATGGGGAGCTCAGTCAGGAAATCAAAGAAGCTGAAACCCAACCCGATTTCACAGTTACCTTTTTAGCTGGGCACATTCCCTGCCCCCTTGCACAGTCACAAAAGAGGTGGTGCCAGCCGCAAGGAGTCCAGGGTAGGATGGAATTGCTTCTTCAAACAAAGCAGCTTAATCCAGGCTGAAGCACACACACAACCACAGCCCGAGGATGAAGTTTCTCATTACAGCCGAGCTGTGACCCCACTTTTTCAACTCTCTCATGACTTGAGAGTAGCGGTAAGTTTGGGGTTTTTGAGGCTTTTGGTTTTTTGATCAGTTCATCTCAATAAAGCAGGTCACCACAGCTACAGACAACTGTTAGTGCACTGCAGGAGGAAGGAGGAGACAGAATATACAGTGCAAGGGTACAGACCAACAGAAATGCTCAAGTGAGTAAGAACAGACAGCAGCACTTACTCAAAAAAGGTATTCAAAAGCATACAAAAAAAATTAATCAGCTAAAAGGCCTGACAGTTAAAAAAACCATCTCGTTACAAATACAAGATGTGTAATTCGAGCCATTTCAATAATAATGAGCCTGCTGTACAATCACAGTGAAACCAAGTCAATGCAGAAAACTCACCTTCACAAAATTGTCAGGGAACATGCCCCTTTTGCCATTTAGCTCCCCTTCTAACCATCCTTCTTCTTCCAGTCTTTTCACATTCCTGATGATATCCCCAACTCTGATCGTTAATTCATCATCGTGCACTGCATCGTAGTCATATTCCACGATGTAGTCCACTACAAAAAACAATAAAAATACCAGAATGAATGCAACTTAGGCATGGAAATGCAACTTGAAAGCCATGTATGTACAAAAAGGCAGACATAACGACAAATGCTAACAAGTGTTTCCCTTACAGCAACACTCATTTGTGAATTGTGGTATTCCCAGCCATTTTAGAGAGAGGGAAAAAAAAAATTGACAGTCACCTATTAGAATAAAGTAAATTTCAGAATATGACATTGGGTCATATTTTGTTGGTGGGTTTTGTGCACATGTGGTAGAAGGGATAGCTGGCAGTGATTTTTTTTTTTTCCCCCTCCCGCCCTGCCAAGTCCCAGCTCAAGATTTACCAATTATGAACCACTGCCCACAGGGCAAGCATTTGTTACTCAATGCATATCTGGGGCCAAAGAAGGAGAAAGGTTCAAATTGTGCATGTATGGTATATACATGCAATGCTTTGTTAATTATCATACTTTCATCTGCTATTATATCTGCAAAAAAAGCGATTGCTGGACACACAGTATTTCTGCAAGCTTGATTCAAGAAATGAAATACAGCCAGAAGGTGTATGATTGACAGTACCATACTTAATTTGCACAGATATGTAAAAAGCATCCTCCTTCAGATTTATCTGGTTTTGTATGAAGAAGAACAAGCAAGCGAGCATTAATTTTGATATAATTAAGTTTACTCAGAGGAACATAGCAATGTATTTACACAGTTGTCCATATGTTGCACAAGAATCATGAGAGCCGCTTACTGACAGTTTAAGGCTTGTTTGGCAATCAAAACTCATTTGTTCATCAAGAAATTCTGTTTATGCCAGAAAATTCCACAAGCCTGCAGCAATCAAATAATCTTCCCTCTCACTCAAATCCAGTCAGGACACCCAGGCACTATGTAACACTGCTCTCACCAAAACCTCCCTCTCCTCCGCAGATCACAACAAACACACACAAAGGAAAGAGCCCAACAGGGTTAAAAGATGGAAATCCTGAATGGCTGTAGAAGTTTTTTTCCCAGATTACTACTAATTCTATCAATGCATGATAATACCCAACAATTAATTTACAACTTAAGGAATCAAACAGGAGAAAGTATTTTTTCCTGGTATCGAACTTACAGCTCCATTAAATCAATGTATAATCCTGATCTGTGGACAGTTGCGATTACAAGTGTTGCTGCACCCGTGTTGGAATGTAGCCTTTCTTCCTCTGCTGCTTATAGAAAGAGTCAGACAACCCTTGGCAAAAAACAGAACTACACGATGGTTCCATGAACACAAGAGAAGCTGGAATGATCTCTCTCTAGCAAACTATTTTCTGAATACACGCATTAACAAAAGATCCAGTCAAATATAATCATGAAGACTTAGTTTTGCCTTTTTTCCTTTAAAAATTAGTGGTTTTTTCATTATGAACAGAAGCCATTACCAGAGTTACCTGCTCGTGAAACACACTCTGGAACTCCATACACTTTTTGTACTATATACATTAATTTTTGCCAAGCGTATTCTCTAAGCTTGCTTCAAAGCATTATATTTCCCCATTACCGCCTGCAGCAAGAATAGTAGTTTTGTCTTGTTTCTGCACTGAATTGTTTTTTTGAACGGCTGACGTGAAATATTGCCCAACAGATAGGAAATTCTGGCAGCTGCAGATCATAAAGACAACTCCCATTCATCACCTACAGCCTGGAAATAAAAATGTCATCTCCCAACCAACTCAACCCAATGATTTTGGAAACCTACAAATGCATAAAAAAATTAGGAAATATCCACATTACATTTTTATCTCATTATAAACTGTTTTGAACTACATTAGCAGGTATTATATTTCAACATCCACGCTACAGAACAGTTTTAAGAAGTTAAACATGGAAAATGGATCAGAGCACAGTGTCAGTCATGGTAAATGCTTGCAGCATTGCAGACTGTGACTCCAACTGCCAAACACCTGGTCCTTTTTCCACAGAAGCACTAGGTAATCACAGCCACACTATGTCAACATGAACTAATTATTCTGAAAGCTTCTTTATTTCCTTGGGGCAACATTTCTGTGTTTTCTGTTGTGCTTAAAATGCACAACACGTTCACGTTGGTCACCCTTCCAGACTGTAAAGCACAGATTCAGTCATGCCAACAACTGAAGGAGGACCTCAAAAACTTCCCAGTTGCCATCCATGAGTCAGTGTTCCAAAGATAAATAGCAGCAAATTAATATCAGCTTTTTATTTTTGAGATTTAGGTGCTGAATAGCCTCTTGTATTTGTCAGTGATACTAAATACCACCCTCATTTCCATGGATACGTATACAAAACAGATCTTAACTCTGCTCTCTCACCTGAGAAGTGAGAGAAGTCATGGGGAATGTCAAGATAGTTTCAATCCCATATGCTTTTTCATGTGGCGATACATAAATATGAAGCTGCTATACACCTTTCTACTACTTGATTCTCAAGACGAGCACTTACAGGTTTTGCTTTTCAATATTAGCAAGCAGTAATAGATGAACGGTCCAGGTAATTAGGACTGCAGCGCAACGGGCAAGAAGCCATCCTACTGCCAAAACAGTCCAGATTAAATAAGCCTCTGAAAGATCTTAAGGTACAATATTAGTGCCATCACAAGCCACATAATGGACAACCAGGGGATCAGGCCTAGTCAGCATGGGTTTATGAAAGGCAGGTCATG
>JAOXNO010000024.1:114054403-114074963 GCA_028565335.1 Limnodromus scolopaceus
CCAGGGAGGTGGTTGAGTCACCATCCCTGGATGTGCTTAAGAGTCATTTAGATGTGGTGTTGGGGGCTATGGTGTAGGGGAGAACTTCCTAGAGTAGGGTGGATGGTTGGAATCGATGATCCCAAGGGCCTTTTCTAACCTAAATGATTCTATGATTCTATGATTTATCCAAGCAAAAACCAGCGTTCAACGGTGAAAGAAAATGTTTTTAAGGAATCACAACTGCTTGTAACAATAATTAGGGGTCATGTCAGTCCATACTTCTGAATGCTTGAAGTAGTTTTAAATGCTTCTGAATTACACTTCTGAATGCTTCAAGTTCTCACTTGAAAGCTTTACTCAAGAACAGAAGTGATACTAAAATCAGTCAGAAGTAAATTGGACTTCAGTAATATAAACTGGTCAAAACTTTCAAAAACCAGAAAGTCTCAACTGGTAGAAGGTGCAGCAGAAGCCCCCAGCAACACAAACTACCAAAAATACCTATCTTAACTCCCCTCTGCTTTTTACACCGCTTTCTCAATTTCAAACCCAACTCAAATCAATTATCTGTAGCTTTAAAGTCCAAAATGATCAAGTCTTGGAAGAAAAGTAGTCTTCTCGAGCTTAAGCATGAACACTGTGAGGTTAACTGTGCTTTTCTTGCACATCCAAGGGACCAAAGCTCACCAGAGGAGCCAACATTCTCCTAGTTTTCAGAGGCAGCACGGGCCATCACAAACCACCTCGCACACAGCGTGCAAAGAGGTCTTTATCCTAGATCTAAGAAATACATAGCAACCTTGTTTTGGCAAGAATTCAAAAGACAAACATAAGACATCACCTGGCACATCCTTCCAACCGAAGAAAGAGTGAAGGAAAGAAAAAAAAAGTGACAGGCCAAATCAGAGACAGGTTAAGGTACTACAGAAAATAAGTTATAACAGACGGTAAGTAATGACAGAACGGGTTTAGAGACACAGGACTAGGGTCAGTGCCCTGGTAGCAGTCAAGGGGCTGGAAGCTCTGTTCAATGAAGCATCAGAAGCAGCTAAGCCTGTGCAACTCAAGAGCACCTGGGGGGGGGGGGGGGGGGGGATAGTGGGAATTAACAAAGATGTATGAAGACAAAAATCAGACCTGACCAACCTGACAGCCTTCCACGCTGACATGATGAGTTTAGTGGATAATGGGAAAGCAGTGGACATCGTTTATCTCAACTTCATCAAGGCTTTGGACATTGTCTCCCACAACATCCTCATACCCAAACTTTCTGTCATCCAGCCATGACAGCTTTCCAACATAATTAACTTCCCAGACAGTGCTTTTTGAAGGTTTTGACCCATTTTCTGGAGCAGCAGATTGATGAAATCAACAGTGCTAGGTGAAAACACATTGACTGGAAACCTCTGGAGGAAAGGTGGTTATAGCAGGCTTTATGGGAGTGATCTGTTCAGCTCTTGGTTTCGAGTAAGACCACAACTTGACTAATGAAACAATAAAACAGATCAAACATGTGAGAGCCAGTCAGTTCCCTCAACCAGTACAGACTACACTGTTCCCCATGGCAAAGAGGAAGAGCGTCCTGTCTAGCACACTGCCTCTTTGACAAAATAGCTCACGCTTTTGCCAACATAGCAAGGCTGCGTGCACAAGGCATTCAGTCACTGCTGGCACAGGTGGACTCTCCTCCAAAACCTACACAACCGGCTCTTCTGCCAACCAGATCCCCGTGCCAAAGCAGAAGGCGAGCCTCCTGATAAGCACGGCTGCGTAACACCCATCCCCGCTGATTTTAAACAAAGGACGTCTTCAGCTGCTCAGACCCTTTCTGAAGTTGGCTATTATAGGTAACGAAGGCCCTCAAAGGCCCTACAAAAAAATAACAACAAATAAAAAACAAACAAAAAAACCCCCACATGCACCATATATAAGTCAAGGAAAAGAGTGGAAAATATACTGAAATTCTAGCATGCCTGTGTCTTCAATAGAAACAACCAAGTGTCAGACATTCATCCAGCAAAGAGCACAATTTCACATTCTTGGTACTTTGTTTAGGATATTACAGTAACGTCAGAGTCCAGTGACCTTTCTTTAGTAGCCAGAAAAAAAAGACACAAACCAGATATAAAATAAACCCCATGAAAAACACATTTAATAGCTTACAAATCGGAAAAAAAAACCCCACACACATTCATGGGATAACTGAGATCCTTGAATTAACTCTCAAGCTACTTCAGCCTTGCTGAAATTTGCAGAAGACAGAGGGACAGAGTCCAACATCAAGCAGCAAGAGGAGCTTGAGTTGCTTGCCATGCTCCATAAAGGTTCCTTCGGGCAGGTTTTAGGTTAGTTGAGATTAGAAGTCATTTTACTGGAATGTAAAATGTGGAAAGTTGTGTAGCCTCCAGAAGCATCTCACCAGTAGAACAGCAGTAACAATAAAACTGAGATTTTGCTTTTTCCAATTTATCATAACAGACAGTTGCTAGATGTCCAAACCAAACTTTATTAGTATTTTTATTTCAACCTGTACATCTATCACAAAAAAACCCAAAAAGTTTAGTCTCCTAGAAAACCAAGCTAACATTTTTGCCAGTATGTATAAATACATACAGAGTTACAGAGGTATCGAGTTTCATAGCGGACAGCAAGCTTACACTAGAGACAAAAGACAAGAGATGGCACAATCTTATCCTTTATCATACTTCTTTTCACAACTATCTCAAAACTAGGTATTGGACTGAAAGAGAAAGCTCCTTCCAATTGCTATCCCCCAGAAACATGCCTGCAATTTGTGCGATACAAGAGTTCCAGCTGTTTTAATAGTAATACCATAGTACCTGTTTGGCCACTGAAGACAGATCTTAACACTGAAAAAGTAGTTCAGGTGTTTAAATACTGAAATATGAAAACACACCCATAACTGTTAAACATAAGTAGTGGTTATAAGAATGTCTTTTTTCCCCACTTCAACACCATGTAATTCCCTGTTACCCTAACCTGAGTCACTGATGACAACTCACACGCTCAAACAAAGAGACCTGATAGACTCACCACTGCCCTTAAAATTCTGGCCCCTGCTTCCAAAACGGCATGAGTTTCATCCTACAAAGCTCTCCTGGTAAGATACATGCATAAGGTGAGCACCAGGGTTTGGCACCCAAAGACAAATCCCTCTTGGCCAAGAGCCTCCACTGCTCTGGAGCCAAGCTCCTCCTTCTGCGCGCTGCATCTGGCACCCGTGATTCACTTCTTGTTTACACAATGACCCACGATGGCCATAATAACCAGTTCCCCAAAGATCAAAGTATTCTTTTGGAGGTACAGATGTGGGTTTGATCTTCCTCACACCGAGCAGGGAAGCGCCTCACATTTCCCACTATTGGGGAGACCACTCTGACCCCGGTCTTGTGCAAAAAGGTACTTTTCTTCCTTTCAGACCCCAATAGCCACCAGGATGAGAAGCAGCCCAGGGACTGAACCTTGAATGGATGGAAACACACAGTATTTCCTTCTTGTGGTGCCCAAGACAGCTACATCACCAATGGAAAGTGGAAAGTTGTACTTCCGAGACATCTTAACCCAAGGATGCTGTGATCCCATCCTCTCTTCTGTGTGCATTCACACGCTCCCTTCCCCCTGCTCTGCACTTAAATAAGTATTTATTTATACTACTGGTGAATCAGATAAAGAAAACAGCCCCAGAGAAAACTATTTAGTGCCAACTTTCTGCAAGTTTATCTCCCTAAGATGGCCCACTGCAGGGTCAGAGATGCAGGACTGCAAAGCCAACTTAGATCAACACCTACATCATGGTTACCGTCCACATCAGGAGCTCCAAAGCACCTTATTCATAGTGCTTCAGTTCACAGCGTGGGGCTGTCTCACAGCAAGTAATCTGAGTTAGTTTCAGTGAAAAGAAATCCAAAGATATGCAACTCAGAAGCACTCTTAATGCATCCTA
Organism: Limnodromus scolopaceus; assembly: GCA_028565335.1. Classification (NCBI taxonomy): domain Eukaryota; kingdom Metazoa; phylum Chordata; class Aves; order Charadriiformes; family Scolopacidae; genus Limnodromus; species Limnodromus scolopaceus. The sequence goes on from JAOXNO010000024.1 coordinate 114,058,350, forward strand.
ATCTTTAACAGGCATTAAGTCCACGGGACAAGACTAGAACTATGATGACATAAAACCATCCCAAACATGCAATATGAGTGTCAGGTCCTGAACACCAGCAGTTTCCCCTCTACGGATACACTCACCTTGGCCCTCGCCACTTGCTGCTTTGCGCATAGCTGAAACCTGCCACAAAACCACATCCTAACAGCATGCATTAATGGTGCAAAGCCACTGGATTCCTGTCAACTCTGATGGTAGGGATCCAGTTCTAACACACTGAACAAGGAAAGAGTATATTTAACTGAGACCATGCAGTCTAGACACAATTCACAGTGCAGTTCACCACAGCTGTCAATAAGTCAATAGTTTTAAGTCACACTACAGAGAACAGCAGACACTTAACCAAGCTGCACTATGCGGAGCCGTCACATTCACACTCCACGTGGAGGATTTGCAAAACAGTTGCATCATGAGGACTAATGAAAGCGTTAAGCGTCAAAAGGAAGACATTCCATCTTCACAGTAGCTCAAAAGGAGGTTGGGCACCTCCTGTGTGGCTGCAGATATAGCAGTGACACATAGCAGAGCCATTTCTACCTGTGCCTACTCCCGTGAGCCGTACCTGCGGTGCCAGCGCCACTCCTGATAAACAGCTCTGTGCCAAAGCAGTGACATTGCTCCCTGCTCCCGAAGCTTTGATTCCCTGTCTGCCGGCCGAGCAAACTTCTGCTGCCACAAGGAAGAGACGGGACACAGGAGATGCTCTGCAGCTTAAAATAATGCCGACCTCATATATTCAAGTATTGACTTAAGGTCTTACTTTAAGCAAACTGCCCCAGAGCCATTAGGATTCTGTCAGTAGTTTATAATAAAACAACAATGTCAATGGAATTGAAAGATTTTCACATCATTCTATGCACATTTTCTTTTAAGCATATACAATTAACTCCCAATTTTCTGTAAGCTGATTATTTCAGCAGTGGCTTATTTCAAAGACAAAGGACCTATATCTGTGGGATTTATTAACTTGTCAAACATTATTTTCAAGCACTAAAGACACCTTCACAAACACACATACCCTCTTGGACCCAAGCTGGTTCTACATAAAGCCAGCCCAGCTGTGTCCACCCAAACCCTGGGAGCACCACAGACACCCTGCTGCCACCCAGCAAGGGCTCAGTCTGGAACCCAACAGGATTCACTCCATGTGAAGCGACAGCCCTCCCTTGCTCCAACACATCCCACGTCTCCGAAGGCTCATTAGGTTTGATGCAGCATTAGATGAGCCAGGGCAAGCAGCCAAGCTGCAGAGTCAGGCCAAATTCCCCAACAAGCCCTCTTTCCACTTCCCCAGTGTAAAGAGCTGATCAGACAGAGCACGATCCCTGCCTGAGCTCGCATTCCCGCAGCCCTGTGCCAGGGCAGCTCTGTCTTCCAGCCCCAGACCCCCTTCCTCTATCAGACTTTTTAAAAAAAAATTATTTTTAGAAGGGAATTTAAAAATCCAAGTCTTTCCCATCAAAGATTATAGCACTGGTTATCAAGAAAATATATCATTCTTCTTGAATACAGTATTGGGTTTCTTTTTTTTGCTATCACAAGTTACAATCCAAAAGGTGCTAGATATACGTCATAGTTTACAAGATAAGGTAGAAACTTAGTGAGTACTCTTCAGTGCTTATACTAAGGGTATTTTAAACTGTTATAAGGATACTTTTTAAAAAAAATAAATTAAGTCAGGATAAACACACACCAGGGGAAAAAAATCCCAAACACACACGCACAACCCAAAAACCAGCAACAAAACAACTTTCAAGTATATTGTTTATGTCTCACAACATCACATACCTCATTTGGGCCTTTGCTTGCCCAAACTTCAGCATCAGCAGCCCAGCTTCTGTCAGCTTCCTGTTTTGGTTAAATACTATGAGCTTCAAGGGGAAAATAATTACCACTGGAAGAAGGGAAGGAATGAGCTAGAATAAAAGGTGGTTCTGTTACTTTTCTGAACTATGGGGTCCCACCACATTTATACTTTCTAATGATAACGGAGACCTTATTGCATACTTTCAGGGGGCTAAAAGAGAGACGAAGAGAGACTTTTTACTGGAACCTGTAGTGACAGGACAAGGAACAATGGTTTTACGCTGAAAGAGGATAGATTTAGATTGGGCATAAGGAAGAAGTTCTTTACTCTAAGGGTGATGAGACACTGGCACAGGTGGCCCAGAGAAGTTACGGACACCCCATCCCTAGAAGTGTTCCAGACCTGGCTGGCTGGGGCTTTGAGCCATGGCAACAGGGTTGGAACTAGATGATCTTTAAGGTCCCTTCCAACATGAACCATTCTGTAATTAAGACACAAAAATCTTTTAATGAGATTTTTACCTAGGTGTTAGCTATACCATACAAATAAAAGAATGTATCAGGAACTGCCTTTAGAATATTGTCTTTCAGAAACACACTTTCACAGACTTCTTATGATCCACAAGATCTGTCAGATCCCTTATTAAAGTTTCTCACACTTTTGATTTTACATCTATAGCTGACAGGCGACTCTACAGAAGTTGGCCAAACTGAAATTAATTTCAGCCACTGAACACTTCTCCCAAAAATACTTTCTGGCTGCCATGGCACCAACATCCCAATGATGAACTCTCAGACAGTACAGTCCCCAGCCAGCTCCAGTCACTGTTAGAGTCAGTAATTTGAGTACATTTCACTTTTTTCTTCCCATCCTGCCGTGGTCTATAATTTTTCCTTACTCCTTTTGTAACTCGCTCTATGCTGTATCACCCCATTCCAGCACAACCATTTTCTACTCAGAGCAACATCAATAGCATGCCTAAAAGAAAGGAAAATAAAAACAAAAATAGCAGTCTACCCATGAGACAGTTGAAAGCCAGGAGCCTTGGTTCTGTCAGCAGAGAACTGGTCCGTCTGGAAGCTGCCTTGGATCCGCCTGGCATTTTTAGATTGGGCAAGTCAACGGTGCACTCTCCAAGAAATGACTCATCACACATTTTTAATAAAAGATTATGTCTAATTTTACAGCCCAGAAGAATGGCTGAAATAATTACAAATGTGAGCAACTCAAAACTGTAAAAAACATATGCTTTTCCTCCCAAATTATTTCAAATAATGAGAAACTCATTGCATTCTCAGAGTAACCATTTCAAACACCAGCTTCTTGAGCTGGCTCCGGTACAATTAGCAAGATACTTAGTGAAGGAAATTAAACAGTATAGAGCAGAAATCCTGCCCAGCAGCCTGCCCTGAAGCATTGAAGATGCAAACCATGCACGCCTCATTATCCTGCTTCAGGCTCCTGTAATTTTCTAGAGTACATTCTAGTGCTTAGCACTGTGTATGACAGAACACACGGAAAAAATTAAGTTTGTCAATTTTCACTTCCCAAAAGCAGATCATTTTCACATACACCCTCATAATTCTACAAGTATGTTCTGTAGATAAGCCATCATTACCAGCCAGCTGTGAAAAAAGCATTTTAGTGATACATTCCTCACTGCAGGTATGTTGAGCCAACTCTAGAAGAAGCATCCGATCACATCTTCTCCAATATTATCAGAAGTACTTGCCTTAAACTCAGTCACAAACTTAATAATTGCTAAAATTATGGATTTGCTTTTGCCCCCTCGCTTCTATGAGAGGGACTTGCCAGACTCCTCCCTTCATAGCAAGGGAAGACATGAAACAGAAAGTATTAGAGTAAAATCTCTACCACCTACAGGTATTTGATGCTACTCCGTAAGGACAGAAGAGGTTAAAATGTTTCACCTGGGAAGTTACGTTAAGCAGAAAGTGATGTTTTGTGCTACTTCCTATTTCCTTCAGCCTCAGTAGAGCTCACTGCAAGAAACCAGCCTGGAAATGAGAGGTGACACTTGCAGGAAAGGCAGCAAGTGTTTTCACAAGCAAAGGTGTAAAACTGCTATTAATATAATATGCAGAGAAACCCAGGGATCTTAAAGGGCACAGGGGAATGTACTTTAAAAAAAAAAAGCACACCACATTTTCCTAATTCATGACTCAGACACTGTTCCATATATAGATTTACGCCTCTTCCTCTGTTCCTTCCCTTAAGTTAATTTTATAACATCTATTTGGCAAAACATTCAAGGTGAGTTGCAAAACCCCAAATTACAAAAGCTGCTACAACAAACCCATGCCAAAAAGCTCCAAAGAACAAAAGGATCATATCTCATTTAGATTTAGTTCAAACCCAAAGCACCAAATAAACAGTAGAAGTACCACAGGGTCAACACCATATTTGTAAGTTTTTCCCTTAAAATTACTAGTAGATAATTAGCTCACAAAAATAAATTTGAAGCTGAAGATCCTACTGCTTATTTTAGCTTGAATTCTTTTTATAAAAAGTCACCACACACACAAAAAAATTTGTATTTGAATTTTATAAAAGTTTCCTTCCTTTAATCTCAGAACGCCATGTTACTACAAAAGCTTCAGCTCCTCCTGCAGATTTTTTTTCAGGACTCTTCTAGCCAAAACAGACAGCATGATCGTAACCTCAGGTTACAAATTCATGAGTTACAAAAACAAGAAAGTTTCTGAAAGCCTTTTGGGTTTAAAATAACAGAAAACTCCTTTCACGCTCTAACAAAAAAAAATAAAAATGCAGAAATGCTTTCATAGATGGCCCACAATTTGGCACATATCTAATTCAGAATGACAATCAGTATTTCTGCAAGCATGGCAAGAATCTGGCTTTGAAATAAATTTATGGAAACTTAAAAGCATCATTCGGAGCGTGCACAAAGTGTTCCCTTCATCTTTAAAAACAGGCATGATGCAATAGCCTGAATGGTCCCAGATTGGGCTCTTGCAAAAACCACAAAATATGCTTAGCATTGACACAGGGACAAGTGTTCTATCAGGCTTCATGCTGTCAGGACGCTCCATACTAATTATGGCCTTAATAAAGTTAATTCACTTCTTAGCGTGGACATTTTAGTCAATACAAAAACTGAACTGTTGATTGAAATGCACAGAGAGAAAGCCTTATGCAATGGATTTTTACAAAAGCCAGTCAAAACCACAAATGCTTAAGGGCACCCTTCAATCTCAGACAGTTTTAAAGGAGATAAAACTGCTTCATTAGTTCAATTATGTTCTAAAAGTTAGAAGATCAAGTCCTTTGAACACCGTTCATAACTTACGCTTAAATCCTTCTAAATATATCTTAAGACTGATTCAAACCTGCATGGCTTGCAATACTTCCAATCACAGGAAAAAACAAGGTTTTAAAGGACCTCTGGAGGTGGCTTACTCCAAACTGGTCAGAGCAAGGCCAACCTCAAAGTCTAATCAGATCATTCAAGGTGTTGTCCAGCTCAGTTTTGAAAATCTTCAAAGGATGGAGCCACCCTGGGCACCTTTTCTGGTGCCCAATTCTCATAGTAACTTCTTCCCATTATATTCAATAAGAATTATCACTGTCCTAACTTGCAGCCATTGATTTCCATTTTTTCACCATGCCTCTGAGAAGAGTATCACTTTCTGTTCTCCAGGCTAGACTAACTTCTTGCATGCTATAAGCAGTAGCCTCCTAACCACACTCAACTCTCCGGCTTGTTGGCATCCCCTTGCATTTGAGAGGAAAGAGAAGCAAAACTGGACACAGTATTTTAGAGACAGACTCTCGAGTGCCAGGAGGTGGCGAACCACCACTCCCCATGATCTGCCAGCTACTATCCCAGTAGACATCAAGCTTGTTCCCTCCTAGTTATAGGAATATGCATTTGTCTTTTTGGAACTGCAGGAGGTTCCTGATGGAACTACCCCGATACTGCAGCACATCAACAATCACCCCCTCATTCCCTGTGGGTTCCAACACAGGGCAGTTGGAATTGCATGATCTTTAAGATCCCTTACAACTCTAACCATTCTATGAGTCTATGGCTTTTTTTTTTTTTTAGGTACCTGAACAGAATCTTCAGCACGTGAAGAAGCCAGGCTCGCATGAGCATCCCTTTCAGCCTTATCCTCCTGCTTCACTCCCAATAATTCTTTCCCTGTACGCCCATTTGGTTGAAACATGCCAGAAGTGTAGCTGCACATTTATGTGCTTCTGCAGAGTCAGCACCAGAGCACCAAATCAGTCCTCCCTGAGAAAAAGCCTCCAGGACTGCCCCAACACTCCACTTTTAACCTGATGGTTGGCTAATCACCAAATATGCAGCTTGGACGCAGCTACAGCATGTGCTGTGTCTTGCACAGCTAATTGATAGTAACGCAGAACGATCGGTATTTGAAGAATTTGGGGAGGGAGCAGAGGCATTACAGGAGGTTATGAAAAGCTGTCTGGGGCAAGGGATACCAGTTGCTGCGGTCCAGAGACAGCGCACCTGAATGCAAGTTCACAGAAAGCTCACCCTCGCCTCCACTGTTCTCAACGCGTTTGCTTAAAGTAGCAGTATGGATTTCAGAAACACAAAGGAAATCCTTTTGACCATCCCCACACATTTCACAACTACCAGGCACAACCCTGGTGACCCAACTACACACAGAAAAAGAAAAATCAAGAGAATGGAGAAATCAGCAATATAACCTCAGCTTTTTTAAAAACACAGGTCAGGATTTACCTCTTCAATCACTGCTCAGAACTGCAAAAGCACAATACAGCAGCGTACACCAAGATCTGCCAACTCTGTCTTGATAGGAAACCAGCGGGGTCTTCTTGCTGCATATATATATATATATATATATAATGATTCTCTCCAAGTAAGGGTGCAGCATTAAGCTTGAAAGAGCAAACCCTCTTTCCACGAAACAAGCATCTAGTAAGATGATGAACACATGAAAATTAGAGGAAACAATTTTATGCACTCTGAATTGTGCTTTTACTTGAGAACAACCACATTCTTCATTCGCATACAGCCTTACAGCACATACAGCTACAAGAAATGCCTTCAAGCTTTCCTCAAGCTACAAAGGGTTTCATCTGAGAGAGCTTCCAATTTCCCAGCACCACATCTCTACGCAGATACTGGTATGCAGTAAAAGCAGATCCTGTTATACTTAGGCTTCTCATAATGTGAAAACATTAGTGTAATGGTTTTAACTACGGTTTTCCACTTTACAAAGTCTCCTTCTCTGTGCTGAAGGACAAGGTATATTTTCAGTACCATGCATAGTCTGAGTCAGGCAATCAAAGCACTGTATTTAATTTTCAAGAGCAGAACAGCACAGTTTGTAATAGTCCATGCTTAATAGAAGGACCATATTCCGCTGTTTGCACTTTTCTGAAAGATCCACTGTCTCCTTATCTACCATACCTAGGATAGAATGGGATTAACATACTCGCTTTTATCCAGATGTCGACAAAAGAGCTACTGCCCTCAGCACTTCCACCGCCCCGATTTCAGAACAGCATCTCATCTTACATGGCTCTGGAACAGCACTAACTCAGATAAACAGAAAAAGATGTGTTGTATGGGACATTTGAGGTTTAAAACAAACAGCCCATGGCCAGCTCTTCAGATAATCATCTGAAACTGCCGATACTCCCAGGCAGCTTCCAAATCTAGCTAAATTTGTGCAGTCTTGTACTCAAAAGCCTGAACAAAAGAATATTCTTCACTTAACCACTTAGGAAACCAGACAGATGGGTTCTGCTTTTCAGGAACAGTTGCTTTAGTCATTTACAGAGAATAGAGTTTCTTACACCTAATCCAACAACCTGAGGATGAAGGAACGACCCCGAGTGCTCTCTCCCTACTCATTCCCACACTGCTGCCTCTTCTCTTGTGCTGCTCCAGGGTGTGCCGGTTTCGTCGGCTGCCAAATCAGCCAGTTGGTTCTCTTCCAGTTGGATTCAGCTCCAGCCAGTGTCTTGAACTAGATCATCCCATGGACACATGAGCATTAAACCTGCCAAAAGGGAAGATTAAAGAATGCACTGCTATGGGCATCATCCAGGGGATTGACCATATCAAGGAATGATGGATCTAGCACTTCCCTTGGCAATTTGGTCTAGTAGTTAATAACTTCCCCGATAGAAACATTCAGATGTTAAAATAAGTGCAAACAGCAATATAATTTACCTTAAACTTTAGGCAGGCTTATTCTAGTTCATCTTGCATTTATTGATTTATAACAGTACTAAATAAGCCAAACTCCATAAAAGCATTTAAGTGATGGGAAAAATAAAGTCCAGCCCAACTGTGGAAAATCAGAGTAATCGAAGGACAGAGGCATATTTTTACATACTGTGCTCAGGCTGCTTCTCAAAACATACCCATTACTGAGGACAACAAAAACCAAAATCCACAGAAATACAAAGAGTGCCTCAATAACAAGTCTGTCTAGGAATTATTTGCATTTTAAGGATCAGGAACAAGAAAGCTGTGAAACAATCAGTTCGCTGAATCATGAACACTTAGGGAGAGCCATTAATATAGACAGAAGAAACTTAGTAAATTTCAGCTTGGATTTAGTGCAAAGTAGCTGCAGGCTAAAATGGAAAAGAAGCCGCACTCTCCCTTCCCTGGCTCCTGAAATACAGTCCCATCCACTCTCCAGCTTGCTGAGATAATGGTAAGCCTGCCACCAGAGTTTCTTCCACACCAGCCGGTTTATCAGCCCACACTGCGGACTCTCAACCATCAGAGCCATGACACGCCAGGAAGAGACATCTCAAAGCTCTGGCCCTTTTTGGCAGCAGCCTAAAGTTATCTCTGCTGAAGCACAGTGGAAACCTGCGCCCACAGGATGACTTCAGGACAAGAGAGATTGCAAGCAAAGCAGTCTTAAAACAAATCCTTTTATAACTAAAGATATGGGTTCAGAGTTAAGTGATGTGATTCTCCTTAATTAGAAAGAAAGCTCCGTGAAATTAGCAGCTTCATTTGTTCAAGGAGCAAGGATGAAGATTTTTCCTCTGACCAGTCCCAAAAACACATTGAATGGAAGCAACTCAAACCATTCAGAGAAGTTTGTTTATTGTTCTGCTTCTGTATTTTCCCTGAAAAATTAAGAAACTTAAAAAAAATATTAAGAAAATTAAGAAGCGTAAACAGCTTGGAAAAAAAACCAACCAAACAACATGGAATTAAGGTAAACTGCTGTGTTTCCGATAAAACCACAATTGAACTAAAGAGCTAAAACAGGAAGAGAATTTCCATCAGGCAGGATTTTGATGACTGATGTAGAAGTGCTGAAGCTGACACCGCTGTAAGCAGCATCCTCAACCTTCTCCTGCTTCCATCCACTTTTACAACCACGAGCTTAGTCTCAGTTTCTGAGGAGCCAGTCCGGCTGAAAGATAATCCAGGAAAACAGGGAACTTGTGGAAGATTCAGCTTATACAAGCAAGGGAAGAGGACAATACTCACTAGCCAGAGCTAAGCAAAGGCAGAGACTTTATTTCAGCACCAGTTTAAAAAGATCAAACTGCATCTACAGTCAAAAACATTTGACTGAGACTGACCACTTAGTAATTTTATCCAAGAGGTAGAAACTGATGACTTAAGACTCTTCTTTAAATGGTAAGTCAGGCGAGTTTCCAGGAACTCAGGCAAAACCGTCTTCTTAATTTAAACTAAAATAAGAATCATTAATAATTCCAATCCACAAAAATCTATTCACAGTAGCTGAGACTCGACTGCTGCAGAAGTGAAGAAAGTAAAATGAGATTACCTAGTACTGCCTCATTCCAAAACCATTTACGTATTCCTCTACCTGTCAAAAAGTATCACGTTCATGGTGATTTAGGTACTGTTAAGAAAACAGCATGAGCTTAAGCCATTTAAATAGTTTAAAATAATACTTTATCTGGTTGAAGCAATAAAGGTGATAAAATTCATTTTGAGTTTCTTAACCAATAACGCCGAATTTAAACTCAAAGTTTACCATCACAGAGCTCTTTGGAACAAGCAGAGAGATCCCCACTTTCTTCTCCCAAGTTCAGCAGAGAGCTCAAACTGCAAACCTCTCCTGTAACATCACAAGCCAGCACTCTCCAAATCGCTAAAATTAAAGGAAAAGGTTTCATTTTTTTAAATAATTCAAAATATTAGATTCTAATTTATTGCACCAAAAGCAACCTTGCTTAATACCTTGAGCATGTTAAAGGCAATATATATTCCTTTATGAAAAATTGACTCAATATTCTAAATTAGCTCATATTATATTGTCTCCAGTGTACATCACCCCAAAAGTGGAAAGATTTAACTCATTTGGCAGACAGACACATAGTACAACTTCTCCCTCAGTCTGACTTAGGGCTTTAGTAGTGACAGCTCTTAAATCTTTCAGGAAATGAAGATATACTGTTCAAAAATATCTACAATGCTTCATTTTCTTCATTCAAAATTTCAGAAAAAGCAACATTTCATATTGATTTTATATAAACAAAGTCAATTTTCCATCTGGCTAGAGCAATAAAACATAATTCCACCCAAAAATACTTGCCGGCATTAGTCAGAGAAAGTAAATACCTGTGCTGGTGTCACAACATTATTCAAATTAATTAAGCTTACACTAAGAAATGCAGAACAATTTAGGGTGAGAGGAAACTACAGAGACCATCCAGGGTAACAAGAGCAGCTGAGGGTGATGCACAAGCAGGGTAACACTTGCACCATCCCAGTGACAAAGTTACGTAAAACTGTTTCTCATCACTACATGACCAAGAAGATAAGGGACAGCAGAGGCACCGCTGTCACCTTCACGGGGAGCGGGGCACATTTGAGATCGTTAGCACATTCATGGAAGAGCGTCAGAGAAGAGAAAGTTAAACATAAGTTAACTACCTTACAAAATACAGGAAGCCAGTTTAAAAACAAAACAAACTTTAAAAGGGACAGAAGAAAAGGGCTAACCCTCTGTAGTGGACCAGAGACACGTTTTAAGTGCCCAGGTTGTAATGACAGGTTGGATTAGCTGCTAGAAATTACTATACCCCCAGCAATGAATTTCACCTGATCGACCTACCCACTTTTGTCAAGATGACCTAAACCACTTCAAGCCCAGTCATTGCTGCTCTTTCCTAACAAATCATTTCTATGAAAGCAGGTTAGGGAAATACCAGACCAGCAGTCATACGTGACAGCATCTTCAAGGAAGCAGAACGGATGGGAAGAGCAGAGCGATGACGGCCAGAGTGAGATAGTCCCAGCAGCCACCTCCCTTAACCCCAGACAGCACAATGTGCCCAACCATCCACTTCCTGTGTTTATGCAACAAAAATCCCACTAAGGGACAAAAAAAACCCTAACCCAGGCAGAAGGGAGCGAAGGTGGCCAGTGAAGGTGATAAGACTTCAAAGGGAAGGTCCTACCTAGCTGAAAAAAAGGCTCTAACAACTGTTCGGAAAACTAAAGAAACCACCTGCGTGGAGTTAAGTCTTGAATAACACATACACAGTCCTGAAAAACTCTCTACAACAAGACGAAAGTGGTATCAAAATTAAAATAACCAGCCTGTAAAGATGACCAGCACCCAGAATGGGTGGCACACAAGGTAAACAGATGTACGGAGCCTTCTCAGGCTGAGGCCACCAAGCAATCATCCACCATTCCTCAAAAATACAGAGGAGTCAGTTGGAGCAAGCAGCAGCTTTAGGGGAAAAAAAAAAAGCCCAAACAAAAACCACTGACACTGAAAGGACATATTTCACCCCACACCCCCAGTCATGCTAAACAGGGACTCTCACTGCCACAGGTAATTGTGAAGGGCAAGAACCACATTCCTCTTTGATCCCGTTTGTACAAGTCCCTGATGGTCCATCACTATTTATAAGAAGGTCCAGTGAAATTGCAAACACCTCTGATTACGTCCATAAATTACTGTTACAAGACCGTGGGTTTTTATAAAAAAAAAAAACAAAACTTTCCATGATGGATCTGCTTTCCATATCCATTTCCTCCCTACCTGCCCCACAGACAGGACTCTCAGCACAGAAGGTCTTATGTTCTTGGTGAAACAAAAGGGCAAAAGCTGAGCTTACAGAAATTCTAGCACTTTTTGATGGGATTTCTCCTCTACCTTGACCCAAACCCAGTATTCATCAACTCTTCCCAGTTACTGTAACCTGGTTTACCAGTAGCTTAGGCACCTCTCTTCCAGAGGTCAACTTTCCATCATCTTCCCTCACAGTTTTGCCTAGAATAAACAAAATTATAATAATAAAGCACTGTGCTCAACATTGTCAGTACCAGTACAGTTCGTCTGTCAACATTAGGCTCGTCAAGTACCCTTGTACAGAAGGATTGTATTAGCTTGTACTTCTGATTAAGTCATTTTATTCTTCATAATTTAGCGTGAATATAGTTCAAACCGTACATTGCATCTTTCTTGGTAAAAGTACTAGCAGTAGGACTCTCATTCATCCTACTCATTCGTTTGGGAGTTTTTGGAGTGGATTTTTAGGGGGGTTTTGTTGGGTTGTTTGGATTTGTTTAAAAATAGAGAACAAACCTTGAAGTAATGTTTTAACCATTTCATGTAATACTACTAGTGAATACTAAAACTCACTGTCCTGTGACACTATTTTAAAAGTATTCAGTCGCTTTACAAAAATCTTCCCGTTTTTTTTTTTTTTTGTTGCCGACATGAAGGTGAAGAAAGCAAAAGGCTTCACACAGATTTAACGTTCAATGAACTTACTAAATAGTTTCTGTAGACCAAATGTGTTTACATATATTTATACTCATTCTGTTGGCGACAAAGAAGCATGTCTGGCTTCTTAAAGTATTTTGAAGCTATAAAATTTTCTAAAGACGAAATGCAGCAAATTCAAACATACTAACTCATTAGAACCACAAATCAAACCTTGCACAACTTTCTGGAAATACAAGAAAAAAAATAAAAGAGGAAGGGGAAAAATCACATAGCTAAGAAGATATTGAGAGAAGTCCAGTAGATTTCAGTGTACCACTGTGGAAATTTATCAACTGATACTGAAATCCATACAAAAATTGGCGGGAGACTTCCAATTTAGCTCAGCCTTCCTGTTAAGGTGCAAGTTGTATACTCAAACAGCTTCTCAACTATAATTAGGAAAATCGACTGTTATTAAGCCATAGAGTTAAACCAGACAGATGTTACAAAGAACCAACACATGGAATTCAACCTCCCTCTAAGTGGTTATCAACTCAAGACAGCAAAAAGGTAATTCAATCAAAGTATTTTCCCCAGAACATCTGAGTACATTTTTTCCTTTAATTAATCTATTTATCTATTTGTAGAACAATATATTGAATCCACCTGATTAATCTAGTACAGAAGAATTATAATGACAGTGTTCAACCATGTATTTGGGCATTACTACTAATTTTGTATGGTCTAGTGTTTGTCACTTCTGATAACACCCTCCTTCCCATCTTTCAAGCGCCAGAATGACACATGCTCTTGCAACATTGATTTCCAGCTACTACAAGAACATAAAAGAACCTGTTTCAAGACATTTTGCACTTCTGCCCTTCTCCTTTTGGTTCCTCCAGAGACATACAGCCCCATTCTTACTTCTCTTTAAGTCTCAGAAACCCTTGAATTTGCCAAAAAGATACATCAACAGTCCCCTCTAAGCCACCTCTTGCATGTAAAATCTCTTCCATAAGCTAACGTAAAAGACAGTCTCTTATCAAGAGTCAGCTCTACCATGATGTCACTAATAAAATAATGACTTCAAGGTAAACGTGAGGCCATCACTAAATATAGTGAGTGCAATGCAAACTACAGTAAGTTCTTCCACTCGTTTTTAGAGATGTTTTACTGTACATTCCTCCCCACTTTCAGCCACAAGAAAGCAACACTTGAAAATCTGAATAAAGGATGACACCTTCATAGAAAATCTATTTAAAAGGCTCTAGGATCATTCTGCCGTCACTTACAGAGCTTTGCCAGCATTCTGGCAGAAAGAGTTCTATAATTGCCCCCACACACAAATTGTTATGGTTATAACAACCCATGCAATAACAATACTTGACACAGAGTGTATGCACCCACTCAATTCAGTCACCTCTGGAGTAGTAATAACATGCTCACTACTGTAATCGGACGAGGCAGAGAAAGAACCTACACTTCAGAAAAGGAAAGTTAAGAAAAAAATACATACAACAATTATTATAGTAATTATTAGTCATAAACTGGACTCAGCCCTTTAATTAGTCTTACACAGTATTCCTAAATCCATACTAATAATTCTAATAAGCCAGACCTACCATATGTAAATCTTCAGGTATTTCACATTTCATCATTACACAGTCTGAGTTCAAAATGCTTAATTAGTACACTAAACCTTTACACTTTAGGAACTAGCATCCGAGGCCACCGCAATAACCTGGGTAGACACTTGCAAGTAAGTCAATGCAGCCCAAAAGGAAAGAAACAGTAATCCTTATCTATTCTGAATAATCCCAAGGAGCATCAAAAAGTGAGTTCTCTAGAGTCTGGTTTGTATCAGAACCTAAAATAGCGATTTAACTTTATATTTTCAGACTTCAATTTAAGTATGCTTTGACCACACAAGACAACCTTCCCCGAGATGAAAACAGTGAAAGCACGTCTTTATAACCAGGAGGAAGACAAGTCAGGAGGAGCTCGTATCGCCTCACTAACTGCACATTTGATCTGCACACCGTGCACTTCTTCCCTTCTTTTTATGCACAAGGGGGAAGGAAGCAAAGCTATACAAAACCCAGGTATGTTTCCACTTAAAAAGTTTAAATCGTGCTCATGGCAGGTTTGCCCGCAGCAGTGTAAGCCCCCCCTCCACACACACGGCTCTTCACACACCCCTCCATAAGTACATCAAGCACCTGATGTTACACAGTGCATGCTAAGGGATGCAAAGCAGGGGGAGCACAGGAGTGGAGATAGCAGAGACAGACAAAATGGTCAATGGACCACTCTGGACCCCGGTGGGGGAACTCTGAAGATGGAAAAAAGGGCTCTGAAGAGCAGGGCTTAAGAAACGCTTTCACACTTCCCTACGCAGACGCTATTACATTAAAAAACAGACCCGGTGCAACCGATTGTTTCAAGTATAAACCTGAACCGCCACATTATGAAAACAGGAATACTTCGAGTCGTTACACACTTGCTTTATTTAAGCCAACACTGGCGGAGAGCTGGATGAAGGCAGCAGCTCAAACCGGGGGGCGAAAGCCAAAAAGGGCTAGATTTAGTCAGGACAACTTTTACACCAACCCGCTCCAGCCAGCTCTGGATCAGGGTTCGCCGTAGGGCTGTTAATCCTCACTTCTCTCCACCGAAAACCACGGAAACCCCGGCGCTGCCCCCCGTCTTCTCCCGCCCCGGGCCCCCGCCGCCGCCCCCCGGGACAGGCCGGGCGGGAGGGACCGGCCCCGGCCTCTCCCAGCCCCACCGCCGCTCCTCTCGTCCCGCCGAGGGGGCGGCACCTGCGGGCACCTGCCGCCGCGGCGGCGGCTCCTCCGGCCCCTTCTGCGAAGCCACCGGGTACCAGCAACGCTCCTTCCCCGGGGGCTGCCCCGAAGCGGCGGCGCTTACCGGGCACCCCAGCCCGACGCCCTCCCCCTCAGACAAAGGCCGGCGGAGGTGGCCCCGGGGGAGCGGGAAGAGGGGGGCTGGTCTCCCCCCCGCACCGTGGCAGCCCTTCCCCGCCGCACTCACCCATGCTGCGCCCGCCCGCCCGGGCTCGGCGGAGCGGCTCTGGGTCCCGCCGATGCGCTCAAACCGGGCACGGCGGCTCCATCCGTGCCGCTAAGCGGGCGTGAAAAAGAGGGGCTACTCCAAGCCGCCGGCGGCCCGGAGCGAAGAGAATCACCGACCCGTCCCAGCGCTTCGCCCGCCGCCGCGCCTCAGGCGAGCTCCGGCACCGGCAGCCCCGCCCCCGCCCCGCCCTGCCGCTGGCTCAGCGCTCCGCTGCCAGCAGCCGGTAACGGGGACGCTTTTCTCCGCGGCGACGGCGGGTTTGGACGCGGGTCCCCTCCTGTCCCCGCAGCACCGGAGCTACGGGACACCTGGTCCCGGTGGAAGCAGCCCGGGCAGCTCCCGGCGGGCGGGGTCCCGGTGGTCAGCGGAGGTGCGGAGCACGCCGAGACGATCCAAAACCTGGCGGTTTCGGCTGAAAAGAGGTGTTGCAGTAAGTAGTACTGCTGGTTTCGCTCCGCATCGGCCGTTTCACAAAAGCCACGTGGAAAATGTCTTTGCCACTGGAGTTTACAGCCAGCGCCGGGGATTTCTGCCCCAAAACTGGCTGTCATCAGATAAGTGAGTGTTGCCGCACGGGCTTAGCCGAGTACAGTGGGAGAGGCTGTGCCATACTAAGCCAGGGGTCTAGCCGAAAGCTGGTGGCTCTGTGCTTTGGTCTAGCGTCCTGCTGATATCTTTTATCCAGAAATACCAGCCTCGCTTGGGGGGGCAGCTGGTTCTGCTAGGTCTGTGTGAATGAAATGTTCATGACCTTGGATTTTGTGTGCCTCTCTTTTCATTTAGGTGACTTGTTCAGTGGTTTCTGGCCTGATCTTGCACCAAAAGCTGTGAGCTGATTTTCTTTTTCATGAGGGGAAGCTATACGATCCCCCGCCTCATCCTCCCCCCCCCCATCCCCATCCCCAAACAGCAAAACAAGCAAACAAAAAAAAGCCCTGAACACCTCTCTGTTTT
>JAOXNO010000024.1:114075063-114090590 GCA_028565335.1 Limnodromus scolopaceus
GGTCGCCAAATCCCGCGAGAGCCCAGCGCCGCCGCCCCCACGCCGCCGCCGTTGCCAGGCGGGGTGACGTCACCGCCCGCCTCCCTCACCGACTGGCGCCGCCTTCGTCCATCCTCTCCTCCTCCTCCGCCGGCAGCGGGAGGAGCGAGCTGCCCCGCTGGTCCCCCGCTGCCGCCCCGCTTCCCCCTGCCCTGCCTCCCGCCCTCCCCACAGCCGTTTCCTCTCAGGCCCTCCAGAGGAATCATAGAATCGTCTCGGTTGGAGGAGACCTTCCAGATCATCGAGTCCAACCACCAGCGCTGCCGAATCCACCACTAACCCATGTCCCTCACCACCACGTCTACACGGCTTTTAAATACCTTCAGGGATGGGGACTCGACCACTTCCCTGGGCAGCCTGTTCCAATGCTTGATAACCCTTTGGTGAAGAAATTTTTCCTAATTCCCACCCTAAACTTCCTCTGGGACAACTTGAGGCCATTTCCTCTTGTCCTGTCACCTGTTACTTGGGAGAAGAGACTGACCCCCACCTCACTACACCCTCCTTTCAGGTGGTTGCAGACAGGGCCAAGGTCTCCTCTCAGTCTCCTTTTCTCCAGGCTGAACACCCCCAGCTCCCTCAGCTGCTTCTCACAAGACTCCAGAACCCCCACCAGATTTGTTGCTCTTCTCTGGACCCACTCCAGCACCTCAATGTCTTTCTTGTCGTGAGGGGCCCAAAACTGGACACAGCACTTGAGGTGGGGCCTCCCCAGTTCCCAGTAAAGGGGACCATCACTGCCCCAGTCCTGCTGTCCACACTGTTGCTGATACAGGCCAGGATGCTGTTGGCCGCCTTGGCCACCCGGGCACACTGCTGGCTCATGTTCAGCCAACTGTAGACCAATAACCTCAGAAATGCCTCAGAGGGACGATGTCCCCTCCCTCTTCCAACATGGGTTGGGGTCTCTGCCCGCACCCCTCAGCGAAGCCTCGGCCCCCTCAGGCCCTCGGGCTGCCCTGTGGGCTTCCCCACCTCCTTCCCCAGCAGCCCCCGGGCTCCAGCCCTTACCCAAAACCACCTATCCCGGGGTAGTTTCAGGAAGCCCTTTTTGGGAAGAGAAGTCATGAGATTTGGGGTTTTATGGCTGCAGGGTCCAGGCCTTTTCTCCTGGCTCGAGGAGTGCCTGAGGAGGAAAGCAGGGACGTCCCCATGGCCTCCGAGGCAGCGAACCTCGTGTGCCTGTTTATGGGCTTGTACATTACTTTTGGAGAGTTTACAGGGCACTTTCTTTTTTAAGCTGTACTAAAGACTAGAGGAAAGTGTTCAAAGTTATATCAGGCTGCCACTGTTTAAGTTTTTGTGGGAAACTCAGGAATGAGTGAAAACGACTACTTAGAACTAGACCAATTTAAGGAAAAAATAGTGACCCTGAGGCCAAAAGGGCAAGTAAACATCTTCTGGTTTTGATGAAAATCAGGGAATATAGCGCAGCAGGGCTCTCTGAAATGAAAATACTCTGTCTTCCCTGCTGCAGACATCCTTTCATGAGCGGTTCAAAATGAGCCATTTCAGCCACGCTCAGGACAAAATTAGCCTAAAAAGAATGTCAAGTATTTCCAGGAGTCAGCTTTTGCTTAGCATCTTTCTCATGGAATATAAACAGCAAATGAGTCAGATAATGCATGCTGAAGGCAAAATGTGAAGTCTGAAGCTGTAAACAAATGTATGGCATATTGTAGTATGATGTTTCGTCTCCTTCTCTGTACTTTGAAGCAGACTGTGCTTCCATTTCTTCCGACAGCAGACCTGGAAACGTACAAGTGATAGTAAGAATTTATTTGAAGCATGTATAGCATTTAACTCATAAATGGTCCCCATGATACTCCCCTTAAGAGGAGGAGCTATTTTTTTATAAAAATATGGCCTCTCCCCACCCCCGATTTACAATAGTTAATAGCAAAAGGAGATTTGGGACAGAAAGGAAACACCATCCTTAGGGTTTGAAGTCACTCTCAACAAAAATTCAGAAAATAACTTCCATGAGGATGAATTATCCTCATTTGTCTTCTCTGTAGTTTTTTTCCACTTCCTCTGAAGAGCTACATGCTATAAAAAGGATAAAGGATGAGAGGAATTATAAATGTGATCCAATACAGCAATTTTTACCCTTTTAAGCCCTGCCACAAGGCTAAGTATTCATGAACAAGAGGTGAGAAATAAAATATTCATCATCTACGTCTTTTCAGAGAGTTGAAGGAGCTCCATGTAGGCTTTCCAAGCTCATTCCAAGCCATTCTACTACTTTTAGATGAGCTCTGGGTGAATACTCACACTGACATAAAGTCACCTTCAGCCTCTTTTTCATCCTAGAACATACTGGAGAGCAAAAGGCCAGTTCTCAAATCTTACACTATGGACTAGCAAGACACTGGCTTTCTGAAATTCTCTCTGTTTTATTTTTACGTCGTGATAACTGTGGCCCGGGCTGGCTCAGAACTTCTCAGCAGGCTGAGTACAAAACCTGAACTTTATTCAGAGCCTGTCTGCTCTGACGATAGTGCACCAGCATCCAGCCAGTCCTGTGCTTCAGTCTCCATCTGCTTTTCAGTACCAGCGAGGCAGAAATGGGATGGTTCCTGATGGAGCCCCCGTGGCTGCTGAGCCCAGAAGCCTTTTTCTCTCTGGATGCCTGGCTACGATGCTGCTGAATCCATCATCTGCAGCCCTGCTCAGTTTTCTGGTTTGCCCATGTCTAAAGCTGGTCCTTCTTCGGGGCTTTGGCCCATGAGGTACATGGCACTGAGCAGTTGTGTCTGCCTCACGCTTCATTGAGTTTGACAAGACTTTGCTGCCCTAAGTGTTGCAAAAATGTAAGAGTCTGCTCACGTGTAACTCAAAAGAAGCACAGGGACCCGTATTTAGCATTCTTATATGAGCTGGCAATTATAATACATATAAGGAAAATAGATCTGTGCTTGGATATTAACTATTAACTATTATAGCTCAACCATTAAACTATGTGACTACTTTGTTTCTTTTCTATATGCTCTGTGTCTGATGTCATGTGTTAAATGCTTATTTACCAATAATTACCTTCTAAATCACCACTATTGAGGTCCTTCCTCACTTTCCACTTTAATAAAAGCTGAAAACATTCAGTTAGCCATTTTCACTTGGGTATTATCCAGTGGTTGGTATTTATGCAGTCCTTTGAAAATATAATATTTTGTGTTTGAAAATACAGTCTTGCTGTTATATTAACAGATATACAGGGAACACTGGATCTTGGTTTTTATTCAAACATTTCTTTCAGTTCAAGCAGAATATAGAGCACCAATACCCTGACTCTATGGAATTATAAAAGTGCCTATTTGTTTCCGAATATTTTCCAATCTAATTAGGTTCCCTAAAATAACTGTGATTATTTACTCCCAAGGTGGAATTTGTTCAACAAAACTTTTAAAAGTGAAAGGTTAGCATTTTAAATGCTTTATGATTGAGCTCAAATGAATATCTGAATTTAGTGCTTGCTATTGAGAGAGGAAGAGTTGTGACACATTCACAGTTCAAGAACATATTCACTGTTAACATCAGTTAACATTAGCTAACATTTTATTTTACAAGAGCGATCATTGTATAGAGTCTGGTATGTAGGTTTATAACATAACATAAGAATGATACAATTTGTGACCACTGGAGATGCTTTTTTTTTCTCTTGCAAAAAAAAAAAACCTGGGAATAATGACAGACTTCTCCTAGCAGTGCTACAGTAAACATTTCACTTGAACTTTTTTGCCACTGTGGTAACCTTAAAATTACTCCATTACTTCCAAATAAAGAAACCTAAACCCGAAACTTTCAAAACTTCTCCCTAGAGTGTAAAAAAATAGAGGAACTGCCTTTTTTTTTTTCAAACAAAAACCGTATGTCAGCTGTTACCAAGTTAAAGTTTCATGCACATTTGAGGAGCACATGTACTGCAATAATTGTACATTCCCCTTTAACCAAATAATTTGCTCCCAAACATTCCAGCTGAGTCAATTTTTCATGCTTTCAATACTCTATTGCATTTTTCATAACAGCAACTTCTTGCCCAACAATACCCCTAAAAACTGACTGGAAGCATACAGCCTCTAGAATTAAAGAGTTAATTAGCCTCTAGACTTAAAGAGTCTTGACTGTAAAATTCCACCTTTTTTTTTTTTTTCCAGTAGTACTTCCTAACAACATTACTAATAAAAAGGACAGGTTTGTGTTTCAGAAGTTAAAAAAATTATTTAGATTAGAAAACTCCCTCTGCTGGTTTGAAGAAGCAGCAGATATATTTCATTTAAAAAAAAATATATAAGCAGTGGGAAAATATTCATTCAGCACGCACAGTATTTTTCCCTTCACTGTGTACTGGGAAGGGAAGTGGAAAGTGAATCTGCTTATTCCACAGAATGAGGCAGGACTCTTTAAAAAAAAAAAAAAAAAAAAGAAAGAAAATATAAAAGCACAGAGCAGTCATTTTGTAAATAAAAACTGTATCAAAAATTGCATTTTCAAGGAGGGGGAAAGTTGAGCTTGCACACTAATATTTAGTCCTATTATTTCTTATAACCGTTGGGGGGGGTTGCATTATTTTAAGAAACAAAACTGGCTTTGCCTTTCTTTTCTTCGTCCCCCTTTGCAGAGACTCCAGAAAGGGACATCTTAACAGCTCTGCAGGGCTCTTAGAAAGGCTGGACCCTTCACAGCTACAGCACAGCTCCCTCCATCCAGGTAAAGAGCGACTAGTCGTAGTCTTTCTTGCAGATTAATGCTAGAGGGTGAAATACAGTGTCACTGCAGACAGCTGGTGATATTACATATACATCGAACGTCAAGCAACCAAAATGAGAGAAATACTATGGACACTGGAAGTTTATCTTAGTATTATTTATCTTTAGCTAGAAATTGTTGTGGCAACACCACAAAAATGGTTTGTTTATTGCTTAAGTTCTTGGTTGAAAAGGTGGAGGAGCATCAGCCAACGGAAACAAATTCCTCTGTCTTTTGTTTCAAATTTAACCACTTGACCTATTTCCGCCATTATTATCAACTTCTTCAGTCAATCCCATTCTCTACTCCATAATCAACTCTAGCCTGATTTTTCCTCTCATTCCTTTGCTTTGTGTCAAGAACTCCTGTGCCTTACTCCACTGTGCTGGGCTGAGCACAAGACAGGGAGCCAGGACAAGCTTCAGTTCCCTGGTCTCATATTGTTGTATAAAAATACTTCCTTCAGATAGGATCCAAAGTTGATTAAAACATTTTTGTAGGTAACGGCTTGCCCAGCACTAAATATTTTTAAAATCCTGAATGAAGTATTCAAAATGTCCCTTCTGTTGCACAGGTACAAAAGGACTTGTAGGTGTTGAATCTTGAAGGAAAAGAATTGGGGGAGTAAGGGGTGTATCTGAAATTTGGGCTAAGTGTAGGCAACAATTAATCATGTTTCTGCCATGAGGCCGTTATAACAGTAACCTGAAATAGTAGTTACCCTGATGGCAGCTACTAAGTTTTTTCTTTGACATCTCTTCTGAGGACTCAATTCGTTTATACTGGGCTATTACAACTAATTAATACAAAGGCGTAAACAGCAGGGAGTTTGTGGAGAAGCTCAGTCCACGTCATGCTGATGAAAAACATTTCACGTGGACATATAGTCATTAACAGTATAACCATCTGTGTAACCAGATCTGTATGTTCAAAGATACCGTATTGGATTTAAACACAGGAGAGCTTTCATCTCCACAGTTTTTGTTGTAGTACATCACACTGTACCTAAGAAGCAGCAGAAAAAAAGCACAAACTGTTCTTTTCACCAGCATTTTTTTTTTTTTTTCCGCTAATAAGCAGCCACCTTCCTCTTTCCCTTTTAGGTACATTTGGCATTTTGCATTTGTATTAAGTCCCTTTGGCAGCCACTGTTTGGGATTTCCTTATATTAACATCTAGCACAAAGAAATCTCATCTTCAGGGTCCAGTGGGCTAATGGTTTCCTTCAGCATCTGAATAAATCAACAGCTGTGGCCTTCAGCCACTTTCTCTTACCAAAATAAAAGTAACTGAAAAACTGCTGCTTCTTGTAACGGTTCTCACACGTGCTCCGGGAGGAGGATAAGAAGCCTTTTCTCTGCAGAGGTGACTTCACACAAAACATACGGTATTAGCAATGTAATTTTTCCCTTGCTCCATCAGGAACAGCAATGTAGTTCTAATTGCAATGATCTAAAGATATGAAGTTTGCTCAAAAGGTAGTAAGTTTTATTAAAGCATTTGATACATCATCATTAATATTTGTATCACTGTAATGCTTGCATGTTATCTATTAGGGTGCATTTTTGTGCCACAGGTGAGATGATGGCATCAACTGAAAGTGCTGTTGTATTCAAGTGCTGGTCACTGGTATCTGTACAGCCCCTTTGTGCTCTCAGTGCAGTGCCAAAAGCAGCTGAGTCACTGCCACCGCAGTTGGAGAGTGTCACTCTCTGACACTGAACTCCTGTTTCTGGCTCTTGTGCTAGTTCTGCTCCTCACCTGATGGTCGTATTCAGCCAGTTCAGCTTCCAAACCCAGCAGGAAACTTTTAAAGTTAAGTCTTCAGAGCACTTTGGGCTTGCAATGAAACAATGTTCAACTGCAATTTTTAAAATTCAAAATCAAATCAGTCTATCACCAAAAAGGCTGATCAGGTACAGAAACGAGACATGTGACTTGCACTCAGGTAACTATTTTGCGTCCTGGGGTTTTTTGTGGCTTTAGTGTGAAGGTTTTTTAATGGAAGTACAGCAAAGCCAGACCCTGCAAGCTCCAGGCCATGAAAACACAATATTCTCTACAGTGATCTGCTATTGGGGACTCCTGTTGGAGAAAGGGATGTGGAGTTACCTGTATGTTTACATTTTCCCATATTGATTTTTCTAAGCTGACAATGCAATGAGCGGTGCATTTTCGTCAGTATCACAGTCTTCCATAGAGAGGTCAAGACAAAAAAGAGTGCAAACATATAGTTCTCTATTGCTTTATGCTTTAAGCTTAACACAATGGCTCTTCTCTCTTAGTTCTCAAACAATGTAAGATTGTCATTAATTTT
Source organism: Limnodromus scolopaceus (assembly GCA_028565335.1). NCBI lineage: Eukaryota > Metazoa > Chordata > Aves > Charadriiformes > Scolopacidae > Limnodromus > Limnodromus scolopaceus. The sequence continues at coordinate 114,082,166 of JAOXNO010000024.1, forward strand.
CTTGAAAGTGGCAGCCTTTTTCTGAGAGCTGTTCAGCTGCTTTTGAGTTTATAAATAGCATTCCCAAGGGGCAGTCTGTGCATCTGGGGAATCGCCAGAGTTGACCAAATACCCACTGTTCAGAAAATTCTATAATAAAGTACTACTTCCCCTGGCAATTCCACACCCTCTCATTCGTTTATATTACCTGGACTCTAGGATGTGTTGCTATAACCAGTAGGTGTTTTTGTAAGGTGTATAACTATGTCCAGCAAGCTGCTAAATTTTACAAAAAAGTTGATTACTTGCATTTTCAGTCCTGAAAGTTATCAAGTAAATTACAGCTGACAAAACCATTAGGCATTATGCAGAGAAAACAATGTCCAGATCAAGAAAGGACACACATTTCTCCCTCCCCATCCCCAAACAAAGCAAACCCTATCAATTTTGTTTCGTAAAAAAATCAGAATTGTAATTGAATCTAATAAATATGAAATATTTTCAATCTGAAGGGTTAGCTCTTGCCTTAGTAAGGAACTTGTAACTGTGAAGAAGGGCCCCTTGGCAGAACTTTGGAGGCTTTCACTGATTATTTTTTTGTTGTTGTCATGTAGAGTAAGAACTTAGATATTTATCTACATTCCTGCAGGCTTGTATATCCTCTCCCTTGGGGCATTGATGCCTGCTGCCAACAGTGCACATCAGGTTTTCTAGAGAGACGGCAAGCTCAGCCTAACAACCGACCACGCACTTCAGAAGCCCCCGATCGCTTTATATTTTCCCTTCTAAGAAGTTAAAGTATAGGAGATTATTCACTTTACCAGAGCGTATTCCCACAAAAAAAGCAGAAGATGAATTTTCTCCTTCAATCACTGGCTACAAGTGGAAATTTTCACTCTGTATTTCCACTTGAACAGTTATCAACATCTCAATCTGAAGAAAGAAAAGAGGCTCCTATTCTGCTTTCACAGACAATGAAGTTAGAGAGGCAAACAGAAGGTTGGGTTTATGTCTTGACAAGTAAAATGTTTTTCAGTTCCCATTTTCAGTGGAACAGTGAACTGAGATTATTTCTACTTTTCCTGATTAAGGCGCAAAGAATTGTAGGCTTTTTGGTGCAGTCAGAGAAAAACACCACAAAGAAATTAGTTGTACAGAGTATTTTTTTGCATTATTTGGGCTTGCATTTGCCCACCAGAAGGTGCAGAGGGGGGTGTGTGACAGAAAAGGGGAATGTGCTCCTGCCATGGTATCCGAGTCACCCAAAGCATATCACCAAATATAGTCACAACCTGAGTTTTTTCTAAGAAAGCAAGAATAGCTGATCAGTCGATTTCTGAGTTCATTAGCCATAGGTATGGGCATGGATAATTCATACCTTTCCTACCAAAAGCTGAATCCTTTAGCTGTCACCCTCCCAAAAACACCCACTCAGAGAACAGCTTGCAGACACGATGTTTTCTATCCTTTTTCACTTCTCCATCTGTGTTATTTCCAGCCCAGACTACTTGAAAGTCAGCATCCCTTCTTGAATCTAATTAATCCTTATGACTTGGCCCTTCACATCAAATTCCTTCCTTTTTAGAAATTCCAGTTTATAGTTGTTCCAGAGCTCCTGCTGTACTCAGGAACTCCCAATGTCTCTTCATGACCTTTTGTCACAAACAAGAGCGAAAACAATAGTTTTGTTTAGACACACCGGTCTGCTAAAAGACCGTATTTTTTTTTCAGGGGGAGCTCCTAGAAAACAGGGTCGGTCTGTTATAAGGACAGATGGTAACATAGGATTGGTCAGTGGCAATTTCCCTTCAGAATTCCCAAACTTTTTCTTGTTCCAGTTTAAAGTTACAGCAATTCTTGCAATAAACATTCTCAGAAACACTTGCTTCTGGAAAAAAAAAAAAATGTTTCAAACATCCTATGTTTTTCTTTCAGTGTTTATGTTTGTCTCATGACATGTCAGTAATGGCTGGATTTAGGGAGTGTGGTTCTTTTAACCAGTTCCCTGACATCCCAGGTGATTGCTCTGTGGTATGTTTTCTTCTCAGTGCGTGAGAAACCCAAGTGCCAAAACCCCAGTGCCAAAACCCCAGTGTTTTTCATTCTTGCTGACTAGCTCTACTCCCGTGTTATACTGGAACACTTAGAGCTAGTGGTCAAAAGGGACACAGAAACACCCATGTATGAAATCCACCCTTGTAATAATGTCCAGAAAAGTGCTAATGTCCACATGGAATTTGTAGAAAAGTGCAGCATGGCACCTCAGGTGCCCCCTGGGCCCAGACATTTCAGTCACTGACTGGAATATTCTTTTGCATTTTAACACGAACAGTGAAGAGAGGCTCATTTCACCCAATCTTACCTACATGCTTCAGCCGCTCTGCTGGTGTGGGTCCATTTCACAATCTGTGGAAAGGAGGAAGCAGGCACTGATGGGAAACAGTTCATCAGATCCTAAAATAAGTGCCTAAAATATGAGTGATTAAAAACCCTGGAGAGGTGCCAGCATCTCTCTGGTGGCTGTAGAGGGAAACCACACAGCTAGCCCAGGGTTTGATGACTAACATGTAAGAAAGTGAATGCCATCATTAGAGTAGATGTACACATATTCCACATATTCCTCTTGCAGCACCTCCTTTTTTTTTTTTTTTTTTTTTTTTGCCTTTACACTCTGCTATTAAAGTGTTTTCCTTGCAAAAAAAAATCAACAGTGCATGTTGGACAATCTACAGTTAGGTTTAGTTCATGTTTCAGGAGATTGTTTCATATACCCAAAAGTGAGACAAGACCTGGACACAGCTGCTTAAAGAGGAAGTCTTGAAGTGGAAAGTAGTAAAATACTGGCTGAATCCAACTATGGTCCTTCTATTTTTAAGCCTCTTGGTGAGAAAGACAGGAGTTCAAAGTGCAAGGTCCTGGTCCTGCATTTAAGCTAAAGGTGAGAAGGATAGATGTTGAGAAGAAAAATCAGAGTAGTGGTTGGCTGTACCCACTAACATGATGCAGCTACAAAAATGGCAGATACAGTTCCTCAGTTTGCCCAGAGAGGTATTTCCATTATATCGGGAAATGTTGATGGCATCACAGAATAGTTAAATTTGGAAGGGACCATAAAGATCGTCGAGTTCCAACCCCCCTGCCCTGTGCAGGGACATCTCCCACTAGGAGAGCAGGTTGCTCAAAGCAACTCCCAGATTGCTCAAAGCCCCGCTCAAAACCCCATCCAGCCTGGCCTTGAACACTTCCAAGGATGGGACATCTACAAGTTCTCTGGGCAACCTGTTCAGTGCCTCACCACTCTCACAGTCAAGAATTTCTTCCTAATATCTAATCTAAATCTCCCCTCTTCCAGTTTAAAACCATTACCCCTCGTCCTATCACTCCACTCCCTGATAAAGAGTCCCTTTATGTAACTAGTAAAACCTACTCTTGTAAAATAAATGCAAAGGCCACATTCAAGAAGAGTAAATTCAGCTTGGGATAGGTACAGAAGAGGGCCATTTGAACCATATTGGAGTGTGAGCAGCCTAAAAGAGGTTGTTTAGTCTCACAAAACAAAGCCTGAGAAGGGAGGGATTTGCTCTCCATAAATACATCTGTAAGCAGGTCTGGGGAGAGGAAATGACTAAAGCTTACAGCAGCGCTGCTCAGAATCTGCGGGCACAACGTGGCGGTGGATGTGCTTAGAGTGGAAATTAGAAAGGAAATACTACGCAGAGCACAGCCATGATATTCGGGAACAACATTCACACAGCAGTTCGGAGAGAAGCGACGTTGGTGGTTCTCAGGATGAAGCCTGCTCATTTTATGTAGCGGATTATTATTATGTGATTTGCTTTACTAGCAAGGAAAAGGAATTGATGACATTATTTCCTAAGTTCATGTATGTACAACACACACATATATATAATGTATGTTTGCTTGTATTGCATGGGCTATATGGATATACACATATGTTTATTTTTTAGGAGTTCTATACACAAAGGTGAAGTTATAACCATTCCATGAGAAGCAGAGGGTGCAGGGACTTATGCACATCTACAGGCTGATACAGCAGGGACTTCACTGTTACCATTTTGCCTTTGACAAATGAATCCAAATATTTATGAGTGACTGCAATACAGCACACAGATGCTGCAGCAAGCCTAGCATTACCAAATCTGAGTGCTTGCTGGTGGTGGCAGCGTAAGGATCATCACGAGCTGGGTAATTCTGCTGTCTCCAGGGGGTTATCATGGTCCCACTTTCACTCTATTCCTCTCCTTTTCAAGGACAATATTCAAACTGTCAGAAGGGCATCCCTAAAGGGGCAGGTAGAGGTGTAGACCTGCAATGAGGGCAGCTATCTCTCCTTCCGTAAAAGGAAAGGGAAAAAAAAAGAAAACAAAAGACTGAAATAAAGAACTGAAATCTTGTATCAGCTTTGGCTGTGCTCCCGTGATATTAACGAGGTGAGTTACCACCCCAGGCCAGAAGAAATGCTTGGACGGTGCTATTTGACAGCTGCTGATTAACTTGTGTGGTCTAGCAGCAAAGTGATAGGTGCCATACAGAAGCTAGACACTTGAACTGTCACCATTTGTGCAAGCTGGTGGCCTGGAGTATCTGTTTCTGTGGGGCTGCCAATCCAGCATCTGTCACAAGCGTCTAGTTCATGGTGAGGAAACAAAGGGACGTCCCAGTGACACATCTTCCAGCTGCAACCCCAAAGAAGTGTCATAGGAGGGCAACAGAATGCCTCTTCTGCAATGAAAGAGTGGGTATTATTACAAGGCACATAAAATATGCAGAGAGTTGAATTTTACCTCTCCCAAAGACAGCAAACAGGCACCAAACGTGTCTAACTGTGAAGGAAGCTCTGGAGTTTCACTCTACAAGATCCTTGAAGAAAGGTTGTATTGGGATAAGTGTCACTGCATGATAACAGCATTGTAACTTCCATGAGGAATGATGATGCATGAGATGTAGTAATGCCATTCTGCTGTGCTCCCAGGCTGTATTTGCAGGGAGGGAGACAGAGAAAAACAAGAGGCATGATGTCATTTTTTACATGTTAACTTCAAACAGAAGATCATTATTCCTTCGATTCACTTATTTTTGTAAATACAACAGCACTGTCCTGTGCAGTCCTTCATCTCCTATTCCTCTACTTTCTCTCCTTTCTTGTGTATTTGTTGGCGTTTTTTAAAACAGAGCTTATTCTCCCTTGGCCCGTACGGCTTTTTCTCCTCCTCACCTCCACACACACTATTTATTTCTGTTTAAAGAGTGTATCCATTTTATTTCATTCTGTAAAATCATTTGCAAAAGAGGTGGTATTTAACGCACAGGGTTATTAAGTGTAGCTTGCCTGTTTGTAGGGGATGCTGATAATCTTCTTTGTAATAGTTTTTAAGATGGTACTTCGTTTTGGATAAGCTGCTATATACCTGTTGGCTTAAAAACCCACTTGAGTCATTCCCCCAGAGGGGTTATAACAGTCACAAATATGTTTTAGTTGCCTCTATTTTTGACTGCCTAACTGCTTATTTCATAAATCACCTGGTTTTCACGTAGTACGTTCCGTAACCAGTTTCAGATAGTCTGGGCATCAGAGCCCAGTCTGATCAAAGCAGCAGAGAGGCAATACCAGAGCAGAAAAATGGAAAGTCCGTGGCGTGGGAAGGCAAAGGAGCTCCAGGCACAGAGCTAAACCTGAGAGAAGATGAAAGGAGAGGAGCCTGAGGTCAGAGGGAGGAGAAGGCTGATAAGGAGTTGTAGCCCACAGAGCAAACACAGGCCAGGCAAACTAATGCCTTCTCCAGGAAATGAGCATGAGAGTTCAAGAGGAAACAACTCATACATAGTCTTTGTATCATCGAGATCTGACCTAAGCCTCTGAGCTATAACCCTGATGGTCGAGGTCTAAAGGAGAAGGGGAACCCCATCCAGAAAGCACGAAAAATGTGGCAGCCTGGAAGGAGGGAGCAAACAGCTGGAGTCTGGCAGCAGGGAAGGGACCTTGGGAAATGGATGAATGGGCATGTTTGAGGCAGGCATCTGAAAGACGCTGGACTTTCATTTAAGTTTCTCGTATTTGGAGCATTTCTGTTAAAAAAAGCCCCACAAAACAAAACAACATCCAAGCATGGGCAGGCAGAGGAAATCACACGGTTTCTGTAACACAAGAAAAACCTGAGCCAGTCAACCAAGCCAAAGCAGGCCTGGAGTGACTGGTCCATCTGATCTTTCATGTAGCTTGTAGCTTTAGGGCATGAAAGTACTTAATTAAACAAAAGAGAGAGGAGGATCCTTTGGGGAAATTGGGTCTTGGAGTAGAAATCACTGAAGAAGAGGAATAATGGTCAAAAAGGGACAGCTTGCTAGAGGAGCCAGAAGAGAGAAGGAGCTTGGGTTTGCTGAAGTGCAGTTCAGACTTGTGGCAGCAGCTTTTATTATCCTGGGAGGAGAGATGGGGCTCACAGGCTGCCAGTGGGGTGTTAGTACTGGAGACACAAACTAGCCTGCAGTTTATTGCCATGAGATTATAGAGGAAGACTTCAAATTGTTTTACTTTGTTTATTGTTTGACTTTGGGGAAAAAGCGCACCCGGTCATTACACGCTATTCTGTTTATCTTTTCTTCTCCAGCTTTAATAAACTACTATCATTTTAAAGACTGTGATTCATTATTGTGATGGGAAAGTAAATTTTCCCAGGTGTCTGGGCTGGGGCTCAAACCAATCTTCACAACAGACCTTCAGAGGTAATCAGCGCCAGCCCTTACGGCTGCCAACCAGGGCCTTCCAGAAGTATTGCAGAAAAGCCGATAGTACTTTTATGATTTCCTTGGCTGTTGGCAAAAGGCTGCAGCTGTGCTAAGCGCTGGGAAAGCAACACCTGTCCCTACAAAACTTTGAGACCAAATCGTGGGAAATGACATGGGGCCACAATTCTGCCAAGGACCAAACTTTATTCTAAGAAGCACAAGCAAGTGCTAATTCAACCCAGGTAGAGAACCAAAAGGACTTCAGCAGAGTTTAGCCCAGTGGGATCTGGAGGCTGTAGGTTCCTCCTTCAAAATATGAACCAACAGCCTCAGAGTGTAGTTCTTCTTGCAAAGTCTAATAACATTATTTCCCTACGACAGTGTATCGTCGTTTTTCTGACAAAGCTGCTTTTGTGTCCCTGTGGTTTTTTTCTACAACAGATATTTATAGAAATTGTAGTCGCAAAGCTGCCAAAAGCACTTCCTGTAAATTACATAATGTGTCTGTCTCCCTTCCAGTGTCACGAGGACCTATTCACAAGCTTCCCGTTACTTTTGAGACCTTTCTTTTACAAGATAGAAGAGCTCTGACAGTTACCATACACTGTACGTGTGCGCAAAGAAAACACCGCCAACGGGAGAGGACCGAGGCAGGGAGTAAGTGGAATAGGGGCTGTGAGTGGTTCATGTTGTCAAGGATGTTTTTGGTGGTGGTGGTGTGGTTTTTTTTTCCAAATCTTTAAAATGTTTTCTTGTGCAGATTCTTCCACTGGAGATGCTTTATCAGATTCACCAGCATACCCTGTGTTGTGCTGTTGATTCGTCCCAGGGCAGAAGTGCCTGTGACTGTGGCCTTTCTTTAGTATCCATCAAAATGGTCTGTGCTCCCACCTCACCTGGTGTTTTCGTGGTAAAGAAGCTGTGCAGTTTTCCCATTTAGATCTCGTCTATGTTCACCTTTACGGTTGAGAGGGCCCTGGTGTATTCCCACCAAAATTAGATAGTTTAAAAAACACAACATTCTGAAATAAAGCTAATTTGCCTGGGTTCGTTTTACATCCAACCGAGCATAAAATGGTTGATTATAGTGTTCAAGAGGAAAACATGAGATTAAAGAATTGATTTAATCTGCACTGTAGTTAGTAAGAAAACATCCACTTATTTTAGTGGGAATGGGTTTGGGCCTAAACGCGCGTGTTGTCTGGAGTTCAAAGGAAAATGAGATCCAAGCAAAAGGTATAAAAAATGTAGAGAGCACATTACGTACTAAACAATCCCATGAGCTCATGCTGTGCCCTTTCTTCGCCTGCCTTTGATGTTGGAGCTCCCATTTTATTCGTGCAGACTTGACCCTGCTGACTTTGAACTTAGTGGGAAGACTTTGTGCAAGAACTGGCTTTATATTCTTAGATGGCTTTTTGGAGCAACGAAGCAGTTTTGTACTTTCATTGTGTGTTAGGATCCCAAGAATAGAGGAAGAAAACAGAACCAGGGCTGTGTTACTCACACTGGCTTTCTGCTCCAGGCAGGCCAAGGGACAGGAGGGGAGCTTCACCATTTTCCATCTGCTGTCCTTTTTCCTCTCCTCACCAAAATCACAGAATCGCAGAACCACAGAATCACCTAGGTTGGAAGGGACCTTTTAAGATCATCTAGTCCAACCAATGAAAAAAAAAAAAAGAAAAAAAAAAACAAAACA
>JAOXNO010000024.1:114101505-114112919 GCA_028565335.1 Limnodromus scolopaceus
GAGGAAATGGCCTCAAGTTGCGCCAGGGGAGGTTCAGATTGGATATTAGGAAACATTTTTACACTGAAAGGGTTATTGCACATTGGAATGGGCTGCCCAGGAAAGTGGTTGAGGCACCATCCCTGGAAGTATTTAAAAAACGGGTTGACATCGTGCTTAGAGACATGGTTTAGTGATGGTTTTTCTCAGAGTTAGATTGATGGTTGGACTATATGGTCTTAAAGTTCCCTTCCAATCTAGACAATTGTGTGATTCTACGATTTTATGGGACTTTGAGCAACCTATGTTGCTGTCCCTATTGCAATATAGTTGATGTCCCTGCACGTGGCAGGGGGCTGGACTAGATGACCTTTAAAGGTCCCTCCCAACCCAAACCTTTCTATGATTCTATGATCCTCTCAAACTCCATCCTGCTAATGTGATGCTGAAGGCATCCGCATTTTTGCCACAAAGGCTGCTTTTCACCAAAAGAGCTGAAGACAAAACTGACCTGTAGTCAGAAACTCCATTTTTTGATGGCATTGCATCTTGAAGCTTGACCTTATTCAAAATCTCCAGTATTCCTGCAGGGAGAAAATGTCAATGCTTTCACGTAGTATCACCCATGCAGTTCATTCTGATTTTGCCTTATTTTAAAATAGAAAAACAAATAAAATACTTTTGAAAGAAATTGTTTTCCACACTAAAAAAGCCATGGTGCATTTTAGTGTGCTAGGAATTTATTTCTAGATCACTGTAAGCTCTGCTTTCCATGAAACATCAACTGTGCAAGCCTAAGAATCACAGCATCTGTTTATAGTTTTAAAGAAATGGTACATTTCTACCCCAAAGGCATGTAGCACTTTGAAAACTGGAATTGTACCCATTCTCAATTCTGCTTTTCACACACAAATAAAACAAGTCAGTGTTGTTGTGGAACGAGCACACAGTCTGTTTGGCAGACTCGGTCAGGCAGAAAAGGTTTGTCTCTACAGCTATGGAGAGAAGGGAGAGCGGGGCAGAGGTGTGTGTGTCCCCCCCCCCCCTTTCCTTTGATGTAAAGCAAAAGTGCTGGGGCTTGTATGCATTCACAGCAGATATGCCCAGTGGAGGGTCCTGATGTGGTGGAGCAGCATCTGCATGGAAGAAAACTTGGTTAAGAGTGGATGTACCCCTGCCTTTCTGGTAACTCGGGATCTGCAGCCCTGCACCCTCAGCATACCTCTGTTCAGCTCATCCCTCTGCTCCTGGCACTGCTGTGTCTTTGACCAACTTTTAGGCCCACAATATGTATAATTTTAAAGTATTGTGATTTTCAAGCAGAGCTCCTATTTGAAGAGGTGAAAGGTGTGTCCCCCAATGTCCAAGGATACTTCACAGTAACTTTCATTTCTCCCTTTTTTGTCTTGCACCACAGATCCATATCTAAAGACGGTGCAATATTTGAATATTTCTTACTGAGAAGATGGGCAGAGTAAAACAATTCCTGTATTGAGTTGTGGGCAGGAGCCAGACTGTACTGGTCACACTGCCTGTGGGGTGTCCTTCCAGAAACCTCTCAATTGCATGGACAAAGTTGGGAATACCCTACATACTAAGGGGAAAAAAAAAATAATAATACCTTGTCCTGCATCCCTCTGTCAGCAGATGGCTCTGCAAGCCATGGTGTTGGCCAGTTAACCATTGCATCGTGGAGACAGCTGAGGCTCCAGATGAGTGGCAGCCTGGCTGTGTGCCCTTGTGCGGTTCTCGCTTTCTGCCAGGGGAAATTTAAGGTGCCCCAAAAGCTGCAAACAACGGGTTTTGTCTAACCCTTGTTCTCTCTGATATCTTTCCCACCCTGTCCTTGTTCTTTTCTCGCAGGCTTCCATCACATCCTGACCGCTTTGGAGGTCCAGCTCATGATAAGCACACAGTCCTTCAATCAGGCCCCATCTCAGCTGTGCTCTGATGTCTTTGATGTCTCTGAACGCCGATGACGTTAGCTGGGTGAGAACATCAGTACAATGGCTCCTGCTTCCCCAATGGGCCTGTACGGGCAGCACTGCAGCCCTGCCCTCCCGCCTGCAGCATCCCAGCCACCTCAGGTACATCGATTGGCACACGCTGCGTCACGTCTCTGCCGGCAGCGCGGATACAGCTGTTAGCTAGGGGGTACCAGCAGGCACCGAGAGGGTTAAGTCGGCAGCCACCACCTAACACACTGCAGAAACTACGGCTCAGAACAGAGCATTTTATCATCTCTTTTCCACGCTTGATGCTGGAAGCCTCTAGAGGTCCGATCTGCTTGACGTTTTTCTCCTCTCTGGCAACTCAATTTTACTTGGCGTTTCTCTCTTGTGACCGTGCACAGTCAAAAACTGCATTTTGTAGATAATACATTCAGGTTGGGGATGCAAGCCAATTTAAAAAGCACTCTTATGGAAAACTAAACAGCACAGGCTTCGAACAGCCAGGGAAAAGGTGCATCCTTTCCAGCTAGAGCCCTTTGCAGCAGATTGCTATGGAGATAGCAGGAAGATTTGTCATGGGTGGCAAGCCTGGGGAGTTTAAATCATGTAAACAGATCATTACCTACACAGTAACATCCAGGCTGGGCATCAGGGGCTGCAGCTTTACCTGATACCTGAAAAGATGGGCTTGTTCTCTAAAATTCTGGTACTACACCTGTAACAGGGTTTTGTTTCCTGTCCCTTACCACACAGGGTATGATCAAAAAAGGTCTCTGGAGTTGCTGGGGTAGCGGATGGCACCATTTCTACACTGCTATGTACTGAAGAGGCACAGTAATTTTGTTCTCAGGGGGTTGAAACATGTAGAAATGACTTGAAGGACATTGTGTCTGAATGGGGAGCATGGTCATGTCATCAGATCTGGGCTGAACAGACCACCTTTCCCACACCAAGCCCCTTCAGAGCCCTTCTCTCCCCACAAGTTCCCCACAAGGGCACAAGTTCTGCCTGTGCAGAGCATTTCCACAGCTGGGACCCCACCTTAAACTGATACTACAAGACTGTCATCAATATTTTGCTATTTTTAAAAAAAAATTCTTGCCTTTCCTCCCATGATTTCCACTTCTATATTATTATTTTCTCTATGTCTGAGTGCTTGCATTTATGAAGATAAAAGCCATGGAGAAGTGAAGCGAGAAGCTTTCCCACTTGAATTTCCACAAAGGAAATTCCTTGCCCTTGAGCTGCCAGAGAAGATACTTGCTCAGTGTCAGTGGGCCTGGTACCAAAGAGGGTCACAAAGGCCACATCTGTGTGAGTGCGATGTCCAGGCACTGGTGCTTAGTTGTCTGCACACTCATCTTGGTGGGACAGTCTCAGGCACAGGTTTGGTCCCAGTTCTGCCCAAGCAATTTCCAAGGTGGATTCAGGACCTAAGCCAACACAGGGACCATCCCCAGAAGCAAATTGGATGCACCCACCTCTTTAAAGGGTAAACATGTAATAGTATGGATGCAGCCTTATCACACCAGGCAACCTCAAGGTCAGACAAAAGGCAAAGATGACTTCTACAAGACAAAACTGAAAGTGATGATGTTTCAAAAATGGAAATCAAAGTGTTCTCTCGCAGCAATGCCGAGCTTTGGCTCCCTTGACAAATTCCAGGCGAATCAAGGCAAGAGCGTGCTCATTTGGACAGACAGCGCTTTCCCGGCTGAAAGCCGTTCCTTCAGGGAAGCTGGCACAGCCTGCCTGGCACAGAACAGACCACCCTTTGCCTATTCCCACCTGCCCCGACGCAGCCCAGCATTCAGTAGGGTCAGCTTCTCCGGGGGATGTCTCACAGGCGCTGTGCAGCACGATTTGGAAGAGAAATATAAAGAGCTCCAGCTCACATGTGGTGAAAATACAGCTGCATACATCCACAGAGTCCTTTCGCTGCTCTTCAGCGCAGTCCCATGTCCTCACTGGAGCTACAGCTCCCCAGATGGATCTGACAGTGCAGAACCTCTGTCCATACCTTGGCTGGGCTGGATTGCAGTACAGGTATCTTAGTGCAAACCTACCTTCATGGACCAGTTTGGTGGAAATGTGAAGCTGTGAACTAGAGCAAGAGAGGCACCGGGTGACTGCCTTCCTGTCACACCTGCTCCGCTTTTGCAGAAGGCATGGTCACAGTGGGGTGGCACAAGAACAGTGCCAGGCACCATGGGCAAAATGGGCAGAGCCTGTGTGTCACAAGAGCCCAGATTGCAGGACAGGTCCCAGCAAGTCCAACCCCTCACTGCAGTCGTCATTTGGGTAAGTCACTTAACATCAGCAATCACCAGGGGACTTCAACGGCTGCTCAGATTTCTAGCTTTTACCAAGCAATTTACCAAGCAAAAGGCCCCAGCGTCTGCTCTGGAGGAGCCCCATGGATCTGAAAGGGCCTCCCAAGCCATGTGCAACCTGCTGCTGCAGGGGCTGCCCAGGGCTGTTGGGACCCCGCAGTCCTCGACTTTTCCATGCCTCACTTCTTAGAATCACATAATGTGTTGGGTCGGAATGGACCTTTAATCTAGTCCAGCCCCCCCCTGCAGTAATCAGGAACACCTTTAACTAGATCAGGTTGCTCAGAGCCTCATCAAGCCTGACCTTGAATGTCTCCAGGGATGGGGCTTCCACCACCTCTCTGGGCAACCTGTTCCAGTGTCTCATCACCCTCTTTGTAAACCCTCTTCTTCCTAACGTCTAATCTAAACCTACCCTGATCTAGTTTAAAACCATTGCCCTTCATCGTATCTCTACGTGCCCTTGCAAACAGTCCCTCCCCATCTCTTCTGTAGCCCCTTCAGGTACTGGAAGGCTGCTATAAACTCTTCGCTGAGCCTTCTCTTCTCCAGGCTGAACAACCCCAGCTCTCTCAGCCTGTCTTTGCAGGAGAGGTGCTCCAGCCCTCTGGTCATCCTTGTGGCCCTCCTCTGGACCCGCTCCAACAGGTCCATGTCCTTCTTCATCCCTTAGCACAGGGAAGGAGACATCCTTGCACCACTCGATCAGGAGGAATAAGGCAGGACTCAGCAGCCCTGTCACTCAAGCCAGGACAGCACTGTGTAGCGCTGGGGCAGTGCTTTAGAAGACAGTAGCATTAGAAAAGAACAGCAATTCCTGCCTTCCCATCCATCTCCTCGGCTGTCTCTCCACATGTCCTCCAGTCACTCCTTCCCTCTTTCTCTGGTCCCTGTCTCCTTCCTGCTGAACTGAGCTGCAAACCACTGGTCTGCCTTTGCCTTTGCAGGCTCCACACTGACACCACGGCCAAGACCTGCACTGGGGCCCGTCTCTCCAGGCTCAGTCTTGCTAATTGAAAATAAAAGCAAACAGAAACCAGCTTCCTTGCTGGGTTTTATCATTACTCATCCAGCTTGGGCAGGACGGGACAGGGTGAAGGTTGCACAAGGAAGATACTTGATGTCAGGTAAAGAGCCAGCCTGGGGGGGACGGGGAAAGACTAAAATCTTTGGAGGATCTATTGCCCAAGGATGCCTTCAAGACAAGGAGTCTTGCTGTCAGTACTGGGGCCTGGGGTGGCATACAAAGGCGTACCAAAAGTATCCTAGGCTGGCCTGACTTGTAAGTGGCAAAGCTTCTCAGGCATTTTGGAATGAAAGGTGTGTTTGATGACTAGGCTTTAAAGTATTAATGCCTACTTTACCCTGCTGTGAAATGGGTTCCACCATTTTAGAATGATGATCTTTATTAGCCCCCAAGAGGTGTTTCAAAGCAGCCCTAAAGGATAATAGCCCGTGTCTGAAAACCTGGATACGGCGGTTTGTCTCGGGACCCTGACTGTGTTATCACTCAAGGGCTGAAATCTGTAATCAACAGCTCAGCTGAGCTCCACTTTCCTTAAAACATCTCTCTTCCTGAGCATCATCGTCACATCAGGGAATACAGCAGCTTCTTCATCACCGAGCAGGACCAGCACAGCTATGTGTGGCTGCGATTTTATGTTCGGATATGCAGAAGTAAAGGGCCCATGGAGCTGCTCCTTTCAGAAGTAAAGCCCCTGTCCTTATTTAACCAGTGGCATTTATTGCTGGTGGTAGCCCCCAGACTCAAATTAGTGTCTGGATACCCTAAGCTTGTGCACAGCAAGAGGCTGCAGGTGGAGAAGTGGAGGCAGAGATGGCAACGTGCTGCGAGGGGCTGGATTTCGGGTCTATGCTCACAGCAACTCCTTCCTGCACACGTGTTGGATGGTTGGAACCAGCCACGTCTCGGAGGGACCCTCAGCAATGAGGGGAGCGATGTGGGCGGGGGGGTTTCTGGCTGTGCGGCAGCGTGGGCTGGTGGCCCCCGAGCGCAGGAATGAAAGGGAAAAGCCATATTGGAAAGAAATGTTTGTTTGTCCATTTGGTAGCCCCATTCCCAGCCTTGGCTGCACCTACATGCTCTGCCAGCCTCACGGTAATCTGAGGTGGGCCTGAGTCCCCTTGAAGGGTATGGAATTGGCTATTCCCTTTCCTACTAGCTCTCCTTCCCCTCTCAATGACCTCCGTCATTGACCTTCAAAATTTGTCATCAAGTTCAGAGTATCTATATAATAAAATAACAAAAACGCAACAATCAGTAACAATTCTCCACGTACCTATTGTATTGAACAGAGGCACCTGTTTGTTCTGGCAGCTCCTGCTCCCCCGAGCAGCCCTGAAATCACTGGGAATCTGGTCACTTTTGTCCAAATGCTGCCAGGTAACGTGGAAGCCAGATTGGTCTTCAAAAAATTCTGTGTATCCAAAGCAAAACTGTGCAGGATTTTGGTTCCATTAATGTTATTTGATGTTTCCTTCCAGTTCTGCATGAAAATAACTCAGCAAATCCCAGTGTGACATCAAGGAAATTGGGCTTCCTGGTCTGCTCTAGTATTACCAGCCCTCTTACCTGCCCTCTGCTGTGTGTCTGGTTGATGAGACATGGAGGCACCACCATGCTGATTTTAGGGAACACTGTGCCCATTTTCCAGAAGAGCAAGAACCAAGATTGTAGGAGAGGACAACAATGTCTTACACTAAGCAAAAGTCCTAGACTTTCCATATCCTTCTATTGCATTGCTCCCATCAACTTCCTTCCCTTCTTCTGTTAAAGAAAAGATGGGTTCTTCTTGAGGTCTTCCCACGGAGGGGCTGCTGGAGGGCAGTAGCCCACGTGTCAGAGCCTCACGGGGCGTAGGATAATCCAGGCCTACTGAAAGGAATGACCTGTGCAACACCTTGTTAGCCTGAAATGGTGCAGATAGATAGATAGCTCCAGGCAACGTAAGTATCCGGTTTCCTCAACTGGGAACTGGAGAGAGAGCTGCTAGTTCCAGTACTGTTCAACTCTGCTACTAGTTTGAGGGCAAAAATAATTTCTGGTAACAGCTGGAGATTGCAGAAAGATTGGTGGGATAATCAGCAACTGCAGCGACAGAGCAGTTGTACCACAGCGTGTATCTCTTCCAACAGCATAGGATGAATATTGCTCCATGCACTGGGATAGACTGGGGAATGAGGAACATAGGCAGTGCCTACAGGATGGGGGCTTAATGTATCTAGAAAAAGACTGGAGGGATTTAGAGGGATCATCTGTACCAGCTCACAGTGCGATGTTGCAGCAAAAAGGACTGAGGCTGAAGAACAGATGGGAAATATGTGCTTTAGTCAAACACAAGCTGTTGAACTCAACAGGAGGAGCTGGTGACATGTTATAATGCAGTGTCAAACAAGAAATCAAACTAGATGTTCTGACAGAATGTACGTTTCTGATTTGCCAAGGGTCACACATGGTGTTTATCATAAAGAAGAAACTTGCAGACACGTCTTTGAAGCCCCATGGCCAATGTCCATCCTCTGAATCTCTCTCCTCTATATGGGAAAGAACAAACAGTTTTCATTCCTATTCCCTTCCTTTCCCTTCCCCCTGATAAGGAGTGGGCTGGCTGGGAAAACTGTGATTGTGTAAGGCTGCACCCAGTGCTGTTAGTGGGAAAACTGCTTTTGAGCAGAAATTCTGATTACAGCACAACCGTGTTGTCCTGAGGCACCTTGTGCTCGATCCTACCTGGTTCCTATTGTATCCACCTTCTGCAGATCCTGCTGCTGTGGGCACCCACTGCGATGTGAAACATAGGTCCAAGGACTTGCTCCAAAGGTTCTTCTGGTCCCTACTCTAATTGTCCTGGGTCTCATACAGTTTGCTCCACCTCGCTGCTCCATGCTAACGGTGGGTCACCAGTTCAAAGGGACTCAGAGCTAGCATTCAGTTTGGAAAAAACATCCAAAAGGGTGAATGTTCCTGGCGTGCTGGCAGCGCTTGTTAGCTTGATGTCAGAGCTGCTACTCCAGAGACGTGGGAAGTGACATGCGGTTCATCTGGGAAGCTTGGCAGTACTTTCACTGCGAGCGGTTCAGCTGTGCTCCTCAGGGAGAAGAGTAGGAAGTGTCCTCATTTCCCTGGGAGCACGAGGCACAGTGTACTTTTAGCATGTGTGCAGGAGAGCCCCACCTTCACCTGGGTACTGGGACCAAAGGACATTTCCTTCCCTCTCATAGCACGTCACAAGGGAGATACAGTGGTAATACACAGGAGATCAAAGATGGTTTTTGCTAGAGGGCTGGGAAGAGAAGGGTTATAAGGCCCTTTCCCATCTGAGCCTTTGGGAAATCTGCTGAAGTTGCAGAGAGAGTCTCTGTGTCCCCACTGGCCAAGAGCTGAGCTGCCTGGGAGGGACAGGAGGAACTCCATGGAGGAGTGCTCTGGACAGGGTTGCTAGCAGGCTCCCTGTGGTGTGAGATGAGCCTGAAGAGCAGCAGGGACACCATGTGAGTCAGCAGGTTTGCCTCCTCAGTCATGGCTGCGTTCAGGCTCTCAACTGTAGGAAACATTCTCCTTTTTGTGTCTTTTCACACCCATCTTTCCACGCCAAAGTCAGAACTGAAGTCACCACAAATGCAATGAAAGTCCAGAGAGTGGTGGCTCCCTGTGGTGACATCTCCATGCTGACCTGCTCTGGTAGTCAAGGACCAAGGATGTTTGGACCAAGGATGACATTCAGTCTTAGGAGAAGTGGGAGGAGGCATGAGGCAGGCTTCACAGGGCTGTACAGGACCTGATGAATGCTCGGCAATTTTGTTACCGACCCTGTAAAAGCAGATCTGCTTGATGATGTTTCTGGACACAAAGACACAGTCATCATAAAGTGGTTGACAAGGTGCTGGTCATCTCTTCCTGAGGCAAATCCAGTGCTGTTGGGTGTGGATGAATCCTCCAGAACCAGCTGAAGGACCAACAGCCCAGATAACCTGGCAAAGGCCTCCTTCCCACTTGCTCAGTCCCTTGGGCTGGTTACAGACACAAGGCCAAGCTCAGATCTATGACAGCGGTGAACCAAAAGTCACCCAGCCTTCTCCTCTACCATTTCCATTACCCTGTTGTGAACCTGGCACATCTCTCTTGTCTGACAGTGTCCTCCTGTGCACAGCAGAGGCTCAGCCTCAGGTCGGGAACCTTGCAGGCAGGGAAAGCCTGGAGGTATAAGCCTGGGCAGTGGTGGGATGGAAGCATGAGATGTTTGATGGATCACCCATTTCTCAGGGGAAATGAGGCATCTTTAGCCCAACAAGTATCAGGACAGGGATGAAGAGATGATGGAAGGACAGTGGTGATGACACATCTCCCACTTGCCAGTCCCCAGGAGGATGCTGAGAGATTTCCACTGCTCTGTGTGCCAGGGCAAGGTGGGACAAACCAGTTGGGCCACTGGTCGCCAAAGGACACTGTGCCAGGGCCAGCACTGCAGCCATGCCGTCTGCCTGGACGCTATCAAAGCTGTTGCTCTGTCTGGGCCAGCTCTTTGCTCCCTGAGCATTTTATCCTCCAATATTGTCTTTCTTCTCCTCTTTATCACACGCATTTTTGGCATAGCTGAGGCTCATTCATTTTTAACGCCGAATACACTTTTCCCGCTCAAAGCCTTTCCTAAACATCAGCTAATGAAGCCTCTGCACTCCCCTCGGAGACTGGCATCGGGCATGATTATCCCCGTGGCAGGGATTTGCCCAAGAGCATGAAGCAGGTCACCTCCAGCACTGGACTTGAGCCCGGAGCCAGAGAGCTCCGGGGCTGTTCTCAGGCCAAATGTGTGCTCCTGGAGCATCCCACCGCCTTTTCCCCGGGAAGGGCACACACAGGTGGTGGGTAAGGCCTCCAGCCAGGGTCAGGGTACAAAGTGCTACCTATGCTTGTGGGCTGACTGTCTCCACAGGCTGAGCTTCACACCCAGAGTGCCATAGCAGCTCTAAAGACATATACAATATAGGGGATAAGAAGGATTGTCCTGTCTGTACCAAACTTGTCAGCTACAATTGCAGAGAAGTTTCATTCCTAGCAGAAGCCATCAATCACCCAGTTTAAGGCTATAAACAGTATTTCCTTGCTGAAGGATGTGTGATATTAGCCTCAAAGCCCCTGTGTCTGAAGTGTCAATTCATTCACCAGCCTGTCCGGGTTCCTGTTGCCTTGGTGTGCCTGGCCCAGGGAGCTTCCCAGAACCGGGAGCTATCTGCATCCCAGCACTAACTGCCTTCAGCATTATTATTATTATTATTATTATTATTATTATTATTGTTTCCTCTATGTCTGCCTGCAGTTTCCTAGAAATGGCAAGTCATTAAAGCGTTGGAGGAAGAGCACAAAGAGCAGGAAGGAGCAGGGGATCTCCTCCCTGCAAAAATACTTCCTATATCCCAGACACCAGCCTTGCTCCCGAGTGGCAGCCGGATCACCGTGAGGCAAAACCGAAGAGCAGGAGGCTCTGGGATCTGCAGTGCGGAGCCGCCGCGTCTCGCCACCGCAGCCCTGATGTTGCCGGGGCTGGCTGGGCACCGAGGGATGCCTGTGCCCGCAGGCTGCCTGGCACGTCCACAGGCAGCCCCCTTGAAGGACGCCTCGCTCTTCATGTCAAGCTATTTCTTAATGTGTGTTCTTTCCTAGCTGGCATTTCGGGGAATATGCAAATGTCACCGGTGTGTTAAACGAGAGGCAGATGACGTGCAGCGAAAGGCCCATAAAAATGAAATGTGTGTATGCCTCACCCTCCCTCTTTTCCACTCACATTTTTCTTTCTTTGCATCTGAAGCAGAACAGCTACAGCAGGAGCGAAACCAGCAAGGAAGGAACTGGGCAGAGAGTGGGCTGGGGAAAGCACATGTTAAGTCACCTACCTATGCGCAAAACCCCATGAATTAGAATAGCAAAATGATTATTTCAGTGCCAGCATGACCCTGTTATAAGGTATTTTTATTATTATATAATAATAAAAAGGTATTTAATTATTTAAAATAAGGTATTATATCCTTCCAATAATCTGAAGGGAGCCTACAGGAAGCCGGAGAGGGACTCTTTGTCAGGAAGTGTAGTGACAGGACAAGGGGCAACGGTTTTAAATTGGAAGAGGGGAGA
>JAOXNO010000024.1:114147600-114157948 GCA_028565335.1 Limnodromus scolopaceus
AAAGCCTGTCTCTTGAACGTCTTGGAACTGTGAAGTTTTGCGTCGGCCTATGCCAGACATGAAGGTGGGCTTCCAGTCATCTTGCAGGCATTGCTGATAGTGTTGCCTTTGACTTTCACCCATCGAGTGGCAGAAGACGAAGGGACAAAGACTGTGTAAAATATTACATTTTTGGGTAAAACCTCCTGTGACAGAAGAAGCTCCCTGAAACGATCTGCTAAGAGGCAAGAAGAGTTTCATGATTTTTTTTTATTTTTTTTTTTTGGAGTTGAAAGACTGAAGATCTTGGCAGCGTTGGCCTGGCACGAGATGCCACTTCCCTTTTCTTTCTCTTCAAGTCTGGTAATTGCACATTATTGCGGTGGGTGGTGAGAGCGAAGCCAGGAAGCCTCTGGTTAAATAATCAGAGAAAGAAACTGTTCTGCAAAAGCTGTTTGCAGCCGAGGTGGAGCTGAGGCTTGACTGCAGGTAGAAGAGCACGTACTGAAAGTGGCTCAGCATCAAAAACAAAGCAGGGAGGTGGAGGATGATGCTGGAAAGATGAGGGGAGTGTTGGGATTTGGGGATCTTGGTTACTCAGCTGTTGAGATGCCCAGCTCTCAGCACATTGGGAACTGGGATCATCTTGATTGGTGATTCACAGGGAATGGTCCTTGGCTTGCAGCTCGGTTGCTGTGGGACCAAGGCCAAGGTTGAGCTTGGGCTGCTCCGTAGCAAGTTGGTGAGGGTGTTGAAGAGGGAACAGAGCCTCACTGGAAAACCCTGTGCCATGGAGAACCTGACCCTGTGCTGCAGCTCCAAAGCATCCCCACGTGAATATAGCCAACAGGTGTGTTGGCAATATGCATCGGGACGTCTGGGGTCATTGCAGGCTTGTCCTCACATGGAATCAGATACTCATTTATGGTTAGTGTTGGAAGATGCTTATCAGAGTAAAATTACTTGATTATTTTTTTTTTTTTTCTTAAAGAGTCAGCACATTGACTAAACAAGCCCACACATAACCGTAATCTTTTCTATAGATCCGTCGCCTAATGAAGGGAAGCAAGTGCATGGAAACAACCCAGCAGTGGATATTCTTCCATAAGCCTGGTGTCACTCCCTTCTCAACTGCTACCCTAAATAAGGAAACCCAGCTGCAGGGACAGCACTTGGAGGTCTATGGGGTCGCTCTAGATGCCACTTTAAGACCCCTCCTTAGTGCTCATATGTGTAAATGAGATGAAAGTCATATAGTAGGTTTTTTATAGGGTCAGTTTTCCCTTTGATCAGCTCCTGAATGGAGTACAGCTTGGTGGCAGGAGCATCACGCTGGGAGGCGGGGTGAGGATGGAGGAGCTGCTGTGGAAACACACCTCTGGGGACTCCGTCTCCTGCACATCTGCAGAGCCTGGCGAGGAGCCCCGGGGTTAAAAGCTTCACCAGTCTCAAACTGTGGTGGCCTCAAGGTTTTGTGCCCTGACCACAGGTCGGGCAGAAACGGCCAGCAGCATCTCATGAGGGCAGGTGTGCCCATTGCTGCTAACATAATTTGGTAATTGCGGTTACGCCTGGGGAGGAGCCCCCCTGGGCTTGTGTGCAAACCTGAATATGGCCCTGGCAGGCAGAGCATGAAATGAGGGATTAACGTCTGTCTACCTGCCAAAACAGAGAGGCGGAAGGTGATGGTGTGGGTTTTTTTCCCAAGCAGTCTCTCTTCTGGCATCTGCAGCTTAATGAATGCAGGTGACTACTGGTCCCCTGTCAGTCTATCCACCTCTGCTAAGTGAGACCCAGGCAGAAAAGGAGCTTATTAAATTGGAAGGGACAGGTATGTGCCAGCTACCAGGAGAAATAGGGATGCTGTTGTACCGCTGAGCCTTAAAACGGGGTACTTCCTTGCTGGAGCTTGTTGGGCTGGGTGGGAGCTCTGTGTTTCACGCTATGTGTGCTCCCAACACGAGTGTGATGCCCCGCTTTGGGGTGGGATGAAGCAGCCCTTCGTCTGAAGCGGAAACCTCTGCCGTGGGAGCTTTGGGGTGACACCTGATGAATTCAGAGCACCATCCTCCTCAAACTGCTCCACTCAAAACTTTGCTTAGCTTTGCCCCAGACTCATCCTTGACCTTCTGGGAAGCTGTGTGGTTTCCAAAGAGTTTATGCAAGAGCTGACCGAGGCTTCATGGTGACAGGGAGCCTTGGAAGGCACAAACGAGGGAGACTGCTGTTCTGCTTAGCGAGAAGGAAACCTAATCGTGTGCAGGTTTAGCATGTCTCGCTCCTGAGCCTTATTGCATTAGCGGGCCTGAAGGCCGGTGCTTGATCGCTTTTCCCGCGCGTTGCTACACGAGCCATCTATCCACGACGTACACAGGGCTGTGCGGAGCTGCCCGGGGAAGCTGCTACCTTTGGTCCCAAATCCGCTTCAAAAAAGGAAAAGAAAAACAGGGAAAAAAAAGACCAACCCACCCCAAACTATCCCATGGTCAAAATTCCTGGGTGGCCCCTGGATTAATTTAATAAAGGATCAGGATTTCTGCCTGCCTCCTAAGGTGGGGGGCTGAGTGTCGGCGGCAGGGGAGCTCTGCAGGGAGAGGAAAGTTGTCCTTGTTTTTTGGCCAAAACCCCGCCACTTGTTTCTCTGCTGTGATTTCTCACGTGGGTAGGGCTCTCACTCATAACTCCTCGAATAACAAGGCAGATATTTTTTCCCCTCACTCATCAAGGTTTTGTCTGGGGGGGGGGGGGGAAATGCAGAAGGCAAATTTAATCCTCGGGTTGGCATCTGCGGGTGTCTGGATATTTATATGGCCCTGCTGGCTCAGGGTTACCAGCTGTCCGAGAGGGTTATAATGAAGATTAACTCTGCGAAAGCCGTTTAAAAGTTAATAACTACATAAAATACTTGTGCTGGCCCGTTCCCTTTTAAACCACAGGAAGAGCAAGTCCACTCTGCAGGTCCTCGTCGCCAGTGTAGGGATACACACGGGGAGAGCATCCCGTGGTGGTGGGCAGGAGCTCTTGTGGGTCTCGGGAGAGTGGAAGCAAAGGTGCCACTATAGAGGTGACTTCACCGTGGAGTGTGTTGGGAAGGGAGGTCTTGTGCTGATCCTCGAGTTCCTAGGTCTGAAACATGTTTGTAACCACATGTGGCTGATCACAAGCGTTCTTCAGCTGCCTGGTTTGATTAAGTTATTTTTCCAGAGAGCGTGTGGGAAGTGTTTGTCAGGAGTCCGTTTCCTGCTCTGCAAGACTTTTTAGTTTTTAAAAGAAAAACAAACACCACCATTTAGTGGTTTGTTGCCCAAACAGCGCTGGCTGAGGATGTGAATCACTGGCTCCTGGGAGGGTCTGATACCAGCACTGCCCTCCATGGGAAAAACTGCAAATCGCTAACAAGTAAGTGTGTCCTCTCTTCCTGTCCCGACAAAGGCTCTTGTTAGAATCATAGAAGGGGTTGGGTTGGAAGGGATCTTCAAAGGTCATCCAGTCCAGCTGCTGTAAGCAGGGACACCTCCCACTAGAGCAGGTTGCTCAAAGCCTCATCCAGCCTGGCTTTGAACACTTCCAGGGATGGGGCATCCACAGTGTCTCCAGGCAACCTTTGCCAGTGTCTCACCACCTTCACAGTAAAGAATTTCTTCCGTATGTCCAATCTAAGTCTACCCCCTTTCAGTTTAAAACCATGTTCTGTTGTCCTGTCACTACAGACTCTGGTTAAATGTCTTTCTCCATCTTTCTTATAAGTCTCCTTAAAGTACTGAAAGGCCACAATATTTTCTCCCCAGAGCCTCCTCTTCTCCAGGCTGAACAACTCCCTCAGCCTGTCTTCACAGCAGAGATGCTCCAGCCCTCTGATCGTTTTTGTGGCCTTCTCTGGATCCACTCCAACAGGTCCATGTCCTACTTATGTTGGGGGCCTTAGAGCTGGAGATAGCACTGCAGGTGGGGTCTCACCAGAGCGGAGCAGAGGGGCAGAATGCTCTCCCTCACCCTGCTGGCCACGCTGCTGGGGATGCAGCCCAGGATGTGGTTGGCTTTCTGGGCTGCCAGTGCACATTGTCGGCTCATGTCCAGCTTTTCACCCACCAGTACCCCCATGTCCTTTTTCTAAGGGCTGCTCTCAGTCCCTTCATCCCCCAGCCTGTACAGATACCATGGGTTGCCCTTCCCCAGGTGCAGGACCTTGCACATCTTCCAAACCTCCACATTTAGTACTGAAAAAAATATATTTGGGGCTGATTGAGTTTCCAACACCACCCCCACCACCCGCTTTTTGGCCAATGTTGGTGAGATTTTCATGTTTTTGGGAAGGTGTTTGTGTCAGGGAGTTGGGATTTCTAAGTCCTGGTTTGGCCAAGCCATGGTGTCCGGTTGACGGGGGTTCGAATGTGCCGCATCGGTTCTACATACAGGCTCTGGGTGTGTGTTCAGAGGTAAAAATAGGCTGGTGGCTGTGTTTTGCATGAGTCAGGAGGATATTTGGAGGAGATAGGTGGGATGAGCTCAGGAACAGAGCTGGGTTAGCAGTGATTTGGAGCTTTTATCTGAAGACAGGGGAGGGTTGGGCTGTGTCACTGCGGTTCTCCTGTCTGACTTGCGTGTGCCTTTGGGCTGTGCTCTCCACCTGTGATGTTTCATCCTGAAGGTCTGTGTGAGTGTTGAAACCCAGCCAGCCTGTCAGGGTCACGATTTGTCATTCCACGTGGTGCCATGTGCTCTGAAGTGGACAGATGGAGAAAATGATGGAATTACAGCTCTTCCCATGTAGGATGAAGACCTGGTAATGGCAAATACTGTCCTTTCTGTAGAGAAAAGATGGATTTCAGTGTCTCTGTTATTGGAGGTCTGGATTGTGTTGATGAACAAGCCATTGGTCTACGTATAGGGTGGGTGTAGCAATTAACATTGCCCACCTCTAGGATACCTATGTCAGTAGGCCAGTGGTGGAAGCTCCAGGTAGTCTAGCTCAGTTGGTACTGGGATGGTGGAGATCAATTCCTGCAGGTGTTATAGGTGGACTGGTGGGACCTGTCCCTGCTGGTGAAGGGCTGGAGCCTGGAGTCTCCTGAAATCCAGCCTTTCTGAAAATGCATGAAGCTGGCTCTGGAACCCTGGGCAGATGAGCTACAAATCCTGGAGGATCTCCTAAGCTTTGCTTACCAGCTGTATAAGACAGCCTATAAGACTTGGAACTAATGTTGTATTAATCCTTTTCTCTCTGCTGTGTCCCCTTATTGTTAGTGGACAGGAGGACACATGGCTTGGGAGGGCTCTGTAGACTTGAACATGAGATTTCCTTTTAAAGGCAGCAGCTTCTCGGCAAGCGTTCTTATGAAAAGTACCAAATTATGTTTGGCTTGAGGTCTGAAAATGAAAATAATGACGACTTTTTGTTTGTGAGAGGGTGGGGAAAGGAAGGAACTGAAGCTCCTCTGTGGCTGGGCTGTGGTTAGACTTTACTGTATCTGCTGCCAGGTGCTTGGGTGTAGCCTTCTGGCGGGGTAGCTCTTCCACTCCTCTCAAGTTTATTGAAAGATGTTAAAAAGCAGTGGCAAAGAGGAGAAATGGTCTCTTGCAGGTGTATTGTATGTAAGCGTGCCAGCACCCCTGGTCATGGCCCTGCGCCATGCTGGCCTCTTGCCCTGCTTGAGGCCAAGTGATTGCTGAAGGACTAGGTTCGTGTCCAACCTGTAAGTAGTAGGGCTACAGAAGACGAGCAAGGCTTGTCCAGAACAAGCTCAAGAGTCACTAAAGGTTGGCCAAGTCCTGTTCGCTTGCGTGATTACCATCCCAGTGACATTCATGGGTGGGAGGAGTGACTGCTCGGTCTACGCCGAACTGTGCACACCACGATGAGGTGGGAGACACCTGAAGGAGTTGGAAATGGGTGTGAAAAATCTTGAACCAGATTCAAAATAAGCAAATGGAAGTCACTGAAATAGTGTTTATGAGGAAGATCGGGGTGGAGGAGAGCAGCATGCTTGGAGGCGAGAGACCTGTCTGTTAGACCTGCCCTGCCTTTCCAGGAAAGTCCTCCCTTCAGCTCAGCATCTTTGTAGATGAGCTGGACGTGTATTCAGCAGTGCTGTTTGCTTGTGCCACTCTATCCGTCTCTAGGCTTGTCTCCATTTATCTCAGTTTGCTCTGGTTGTAGACATGCCTGGTTGCGACCATGTTCCCATGTGTCTACATCCACCTTTGGGCTTCACATTTTCCCGTGTGCAACATGTTGGCCTTGTTCTGGCTTGAAGGGGAGTTCTTCACTGCCCCGGAGTTATCGCCACCTTAAAATATTGGATGGTTACATGGAGTAGCCCATCACAACATTTAGAGAATTGCAATGTTTAGGTAATGGCAATTTAAATGCCACCTTCTCAGATACCCAAGATGCACATGACTGTCCTGGATCCTTCAGACGCTGTCGTTGCATGCTCCAGAATGGCTGTGGCACACATGGCTCTGCTGGAGGCAGCTGTGGGGGTTTCACAGCAAGGGCTTCTCTTTAATTCCAGTGTCTGAGGCGAGCAAAGCTGGTAATAAATGGTGATGGTCCCTGATGGTGATGATGGAGGGAATGGTGGTGCCTCCTGCATCAGCAGCAGGATGGTGACAGCTCTCCCGGGTTGTTCCTGTGGTTGTCTGGTGTCTGCAAGCTCAGAGCAGCTTCAGCATCACACTGACGTGGCTGTGACTGGCCTCATGTGGGAAGTGTGAAACAGGTGGGTTAAAGCACCATCCCCACTGGGCTTGGCTGTTTTACTGGGAATTGCTGGGCTCTGGAGGGCTTTGAGCCCATCTTCAGCCTTGGCATGCAGATAAGCCTAGTGGGAGAAGGCCCATGTGGTTCAGTGGATGATGAAGACCCAAGGTGGAGCTGAGGTTTTTGCTCCGTGCACCCTGGTGGGCACCTTCCCATCCCAAGAGGACCCTCCGGCGCTATTAATGCTCTGCAGAGTAACTTGTAGGACTTCTGGAAATATGGAAATAGTAGGACTGTGAGCTTATTATAAGCATTAACGTTTTATTTGAGTTTTGAACAAGTGAATGAAGTTACTGTAAATGGCTTGAGCAGTTATACTTGGCAGCGTGTGCAGCCACAACTTGTCACGTAATGGTTTTAATCTTATTTTTCAAGAACAGAGGGAGCAATGGTTTCCTAACTGACTGGAGCCAAATCTGTGCTCGCGTCTGTGTCTCTTCCATATCTCTCTGGGGTTTTGTTTGCACAATATTGCAGTGGATGTAGCAAACATATGGGGCTTAAATTCGTTTAATAGTTGCAAGAAAATGAGTTTAAGGTTCTTATAGTATTAAGGTAGACATTTCCAAATTCATTTTTAATGGAACATTTGTTCTCCAAAGATTATTACGCGCCATTAAGTCCTCTGCTGCCTGGTGCGTTCTCGTGCCGTGGGATATTATTGCCGAGGGATATAAACATGTTTATGGGGCCACTTTATTGCACGGTGAGATTAAATATACTAAACTTGAAAATGCCAGTAGGAGCGTGAGCGCTTTGTCGTAAATCTTGCCCGAGCACATTAGGACGTAAACGTGGTGTAAAACTGGTGCAAATCAAGTCGCAACCAGCTAAAACTTTTCTCACCAGTACGGCAGCTGTAGACACTGGGATTTATCAGCATTAAGTACGCAGATGGGAGCAGGTAGTATATGGGTTTTTCCTTTCCCGGGAGGACTGGATGTGCCACGCAGGGGTCATAAACTGGAAAATTACGTTTTAATGCTTCTGTACGACTGACGCGCCTGGGAGTGGGTGTGGGTGAAGCTCCCACCCAACTGTAACACTTGGTATCACCCCAGGGCAGCATGGCCATTGGGACCCAGCTCTGCCCATTTTATATATAAAATATATTTTATATATAAAATATATTAAATATAAATATTTCTATATAAATATATATATTTATATATATAAAATGGACTACATTTGATTTTTTTAAATTTTTTTTTTAAATATCTATAAATTAACCCAGGAAAAAAAATAATCCCTGAATGTGAAGGTTGTAAAAGTTCTGAGATAATGACTTCTGCACTGAGATACATCTATATATAGATATATAACGGGCAGCACCAGACCTGCCCATCCCTCCCTCTTTGCATTGCTGTCGTTACCTTGGTGCCCAAGCCTTGCAGAGCCTTTTCTACCCTCAAAGCCAGGGATTTTTGATGTATTTTTTTTTTCCTGGGTTGAGTGGGAAAATTATGCGTTGACTGGTTTTTATGCCAAAACTAGTTGAATTTGCTGCTTTAAAGGATCTGATTTCAAACCTGATTTGGCTTTTTGGGCGCCTTACCAACATGGTTGGTGGTACCTGAAGGCACAGGGCTTGGCTGCCGGCGTGATGTGCTGGGTGTCCTCCCGGCACAGGGACCCACAGCTGGCACGGATGGGTACAACATCATCGAGGGAGAGGAATTTGTCTTCGTCTGAGTAACGGGAGGAGTTAACAAGACCAGCCTTAATTCCTGCCACCATGTTGAAATGTGACGGGCGATAACGTGTATTTATGTGCCTCGCTTAATTAGCGCCATCATAAATCTTAATAGCGTATTCACAGCCTTGTCTCCTTCCATAATGCTGGGAAACATTTTCTTTGTCTTGGGCTTATTTTGAATAATGAAGAAGGCTTTTTTTTAATTTTTTTTTTTTTTTTTGCTTCTGAACGTCTCCATAGTTAAAACCAAGCCCTGTGGTTGGTTTGGGGTTGGGGGTGCTGCATCCCCTGCTCTGTGCTGAGCTTTTATGGTAGGAGGAACCCTGACCCTCACATCTCCATGTGAGAGAGCACGTGCACGTCTCTGTAAATCAGCTGGGGAGGGAGGTTTGGTGGTTGTGGTGGGAGGAGGGTTGGAATACACAAAATGTGGTTTGTACTTTGGTATTTTGCTGCTGTAGAGCAGGTGGAACGTCAGCTGTGGATGCTCGGAGCACGGTGGGGTCATGGCGATGTTATCTAGCTCGGAAGTGAAAACTGAAGTCTACATATAGCAGGTCCCGATAAGCTTGCTTTAATAATGGGGAAGCAATTAAAAATAAAAAAAATCAAAAATATCTATATGAGGCTGTATAGTTGGGTTTTTTTAATATATATGTGTGTATGTACAAGCATATACACACATGCGTATATAAAAATGTCTGTATCAGGCCATATAGATATTTTATATATGTGTGTATATATGTACACGCACACATATATATAAAGTATCTATGGATATATAGATATAAAAAAGACTTATATACCTCATTCCTTGAGATATATAAAAATATCTGTATTGTATCTATATCTTTGTATATATAGACATAGACACACGTATATATGAGATATATATATTGGGCCGTATTGTTTTTATGTATATAAAAAGAGATATCATTGTATCTGTATCAGGCTGTATAGTTTATATATATTTATTTTAAATATATGTATGTGTATATATTTATTTATGTATCTATTTGGCTATATCAGGGTTGTGACCTGAAGGTGTGGTTGGGAGGTCTGGTCTAAACTGCATCAGAAATTGTTGAATTTTAGGCCAGCAGGGAAGACCCTGGCTACGATGTACCTCCTTAAGCAGCTATTTTTCCTGACGCCGCTGCGGTGCCCCCAGAGGGAAGGAGAAATAGTGATGGGTGGGTGTGTGTGTGTGTGCAGGCTCGCAAGGAAACCTGAGGTGTGGTGGTGGCGTCTCTGGAAAAAGTGAGTTTATCTCTGCAGCTCCCCTCTGCCGACCCTTCTCATGGTGGTTTAAAACAAGGTGGTGTTCGTCTTGATAAAATGAGGTTAATTAGCTGTCACGGGAGAGGTACGGCTTTGTTTGAAGATTTCAACTCCCGATCTCTTAGTAGGTGCAGGGATGAGTGTGCTGAAAAAGCTGAAGGGAGGAAACCTTCACCGACTTGAACCAACATGTCTCAAGGGCTTTTCTGAGGCAGGCTCTGCCTTTTGTTCTTTGGATCCCACACCAGATCTTCCATCCACCCAACGCTCCCCTGGTGCAGTGTCTCCCATCCCGTAACTGAGTCATCCCACCAGTCTGCACTGGAATCGGCTCCAAGTGCGACTGTAGCTGCTATAGGTGCTCTCTTATGGAAGTATTCATCTTTGTAGAGATGGCTTTGGTGACTCACCCCTTAATCCAGCTCCTGTTCGAAGCGGTAGCTGCAATGCAGGCGTATGGAGGAGCGTGTTGCTGTGTCCCCTGCTCCTGCAGCCATGGGGTGGCTCAGTACCAGGCTTTCTCCTCTGCTGAGGAGCGCAGGACATTTTACAATGCAATTAACATGGCTAATTTTAGAGTGTGTTTGGCTCGATTGGAGCAACCTATGGGTCTGTCACCCTTTACTTGC
>JAOXNO010000024.1:114173079-114184867 GCA_028565335.1 Limnodromus scolopaceus
CCTGCCCATGGCAGGGGGGTTGGAACTCAATGGTCTTTAAGGTCCCTTCCAACCCAAACCATTCTATGATTCTATGAACACTGGTTGCGTGCAAGTCAAATGAAGTTTTTGGCTAAATGGTTTTAGCAAGGCAAAGCTGTGAATATAATGACCTTGATATGTATGAAAATGCATTTTATGCAAAACATGCCTTAAAGAAAGGTACTCTCAGGTCTGTGTCACAGGTGAGGGGTGCAGGTTTGAAGTGTGTGGTTTGGCCTTGCCCCTTGCCTGGCCTTGCTTGCTCAGTCGTCGTGTTTCTCCTTGCGTGCTCTCCTCTGACTGGGGACATCCAGTGGAGGGGGGTTTGTCCCCGACTGGGGACACTCAGCTGGGGTGGCAGTCCTGGATGGCAGAGCCTGTTAAATCCCCAGGGACAGAAAGCAAGAGGAGAGTACGGCCATGCTCCCCACCTCTGTCCCCTCTTGGCACCTTGTGGAAATCAAAATTTCGCACGTAGGTCACACAAAACACGAGCCGCTGCCGTCCTGGTTGCTGTGGGCTTGGACACGATCTCCCCTCAAGATCACAGTGTTTGTTGGGACAAAACCCTCTGGAGATGCCTCCAGCATGGCCTGCCATCTTCAGGACTGGATGGCTCTGCTGTTCCAGGGTGCTTTAATTCCTCTAGTGCAAATGCAGTTTGAGATTTGTTTTATTATTTTTTGATCATGATTATTCCCTTTCCTTTTCTTTCCATGAATTGCAGGTGCTCCCTGCAGAAGAAAAAGGCACCTGGTGCACTCCCCTCTTACCCCAGCCCAACTGGAGTTCATCCTAATGGGGAATTAATAGCAACCCTCTGGCGTGGCTGCTCAAATTCCCGCTTGGAAAAGCACCCAGGGTCTTGCAGGAGGTTTTTCAACCCTCCGGCTCCTTTTACGTCAGCTAATTACTGTGAATTGCAACACAGTCTCCGTGTAGGAGGAATCATCTGTGCAGCCTTTGTGTGAATAACCTGCGGGGAGATGGGGGGCCATGCCACCCAAGGATGCCCAGCGGGCTCAGCGTGGGATGCGGGGGTTATTCGGGGCAGGGGGGGGTGTCTGTGCCCATCCCTGGGGGTGCGGGGCTGGGCCATGCAGTGTGTGGGATCGAGGCAGGTCAGCACAGGGATGGGTGACACGGAAGTCCTCTCCTGGCATCCCCTGGCCGTGAGCTTTAAGTCACGAAGGCTTTGCAACGGGGTTTTCTTCTCTTGGACTTTGCTCCTGCGAGTACCGCAGCAGGGAAGTTTCTAGGGCAACTGGTAGGACATGGGAGGACGGGGGAGAAATAAGAGGAGCCGTCGTTTCTGTATTCATCGAGAAGATGCCTAGTGGTGGCACCCCCTGGCATGTTTATCAAGCCAGCCTTTAGGGCACGGCTGCTTCTCCACCGCGTGAGCATTCATGAGGTTTACAGTTGCCTTCCTACTGCTGTGATTTAATTTTGCCTCCCAGCTTCCCTGCCTTTCTCAAGCGTTTTCTTAACCAATATAATCCAGAAAATGGGAAAAAACAATTAAAAAAAAAAAGCCAGAAGCATCCAAATAACATTGGATCAGTTGTTGAAGATGCTGACCAACAGCTCAGGCAGGGGCTTTGTTGGGTTTCCTAAACTTGCACCAACCTTTCTGCAGATTTAGTTTACAG
Organism: Limnodromus scolopaceus; assembly: GCA_028565335.1. NCBI lineage: Eukaryota > Metazoa > Chordata > Aves > Charadriiformes > Scolopacidae > Limnodromus > Limnodromus scolopaceus. The sequence goes on from JAOXNO010000024.1 coordinate 114,174,753, forward strand.
CCGGGCAAGGTTCTCATCTCTCTTCTTTAGGTGCCTAAAATGCTCTGAAGTCACTTAAGCGATGTTAGAGGTGTTCCCCTCTGCTTCTCAGATTTGCTTTGTCTGTGTGATCAACCCATAATACTGATCTAACTCAAAATCAGAAGCTAGTCTTTGATATTTTTGGGGAGGAAAAACATTGATCAGTTTATAAAATTTTGCAACCCTGCCGGTTTTCTTTTTTTTTAATTATTTCTTTTTTGTTTTTCTTTATTCCTTTTTTGGTTTTTTCTTCTTGTTTTCCTGATGCTGAAGAAGGAAATCTCTTGCTTGACTGAAATCATAATAATGATTAATAATCCCAATGATGATTTATAATCCCCCCATTAACTCACGGTGGGTGATTTACGGACACAAATGCACAAATTGCACCACTTTCCCTTTTGTTTTTTTTTCTTTCCGGGATGTGTGCGAGTCCCTGATCTAGGGACCTTGCCCTGGGAATGTCTGGGAGAGGTGTGGAGGTGGAGAAGAGCCCTAGGGTTGAGCCTTTTTAGTCCTAGCATTGGGAATAAGCTGCCCTGCACAGGCAGGAGCTCCTTGGTCAGCAGCAGCAGCTCTTGGTGAGGAGCTGAGCCAGGCAGGGCTCCTGCCCAGTATTTGTATAGAAAGCAAGTGGTTTAAACCACAGGGAAGGATGGGGGAGATGTGCGTTCAGGTTCTCCTTAGTCCAAAGGGGGCGACTCAATAACATCCAGGCCAGGTGTCCTCTTGTCTTCCTCTGGCAATCTTCTGCTTTTGCAGGTCCACAGATCCAGCTTCAGCGCCAGGAGAGGCGAATCCCCTTTTAATTGTTGGAAACTTCATCTTTCCTCGACTCACTTTGTGCTTAACCTCAAAACACTTTGTGTCCAAGATGAAAGACTTCTGTTTCGCTGTAAAAATCAGGTATGTTGCCTTGGTTATCTTCCCTTCCTCTTCAGTAGCAAGTTTGGGGTTGAAGTTGTCCGTCAGGAGTTTGGGGTCTTTATTAAACTGTATGGAGGCTCTAAGCTGAAAAAGGAGAGGTTCCAGGCGGGTATAAGGAGAAACTTTTTCACCCTGACGACAGTGGAGCAGATCAAACGGAGAAGTTGTGACCAGATAAAGCCATGAGCAACCTGGTCTGACTCCACAGCTGGCCCTGCTTGAGCAGGAGGTTGGACTGGAGACTCATGAGGTCCTTTCCAATCCCAGTTATCTATGGGCCTGTAAGTTACAGTGGAAAATAAAGAAGCTTTTTTTAAAAAAAAAAAAAAGAAATATTTAAAGGTGTTTGACTCTTGAATATTACTGCGAGGCAGCAGAAAGCACTTCCACCTCCCTCAAAGACAGCTTTCTCTGGATTCCTACCTACCTAATAGCCTGGACATCAGCAGTGAGCTTGTGTTTCTTTCAAAGGGCTTCACTGTGTGATGGATAATTTAGAACCATAAAATCAACTTAAGGTGGGAGGGACCTTCTAAAATCACCTGGTCCAGACCTTTTTCAATGCAGGGACAGCTTCAAAATCAAATCTGCTCTCAGACTGAGACCAGGTTGCTTAGGGCTGTTCTCAGTTGAGTTTTGAGCATCTCCAGGAATGGAGACCCCATGTCTTTTCTAGGCAACCATCCACAGAAAAAGCAGAATTTTCCATTTTCCACTTGAAAAATTCAATATTCTGGACAGTAAAGATGAATTAACCAGCCCAGATGCAGTCAGACCACTTAAAGGAGGTGTCATTACAGGGCATCAACCTTTTCACCCACCTCTGCTGTTGCTATCTTGTAAAATTTCCTTTTTTAAAATGATATTTAATCTTGGAAATGCCTTTTTTTTTCTTTTTTCTTTTTTTGTTTTATTACCTCTGCCTTTTTTCTGCTCTAATAGCTGTGAAGTTTCCTCTAATTAAACGTACCCATGGGCAGATAATCCTGTTTGGCTCTAGTGTCAATATGGTCCTTCAGCTAAATTAAATATTTTCCCTGCCTGATGTTTATCCTTCCCTGTCTGCCCCTTGGCTCCCTCCTGGAGGTATTTGAAGACCGTGATCCTATTCCCTCTCTTTTCTTTCTTCTTCTGGGCTCAGGAAGTCAGGTTTTCTCAGGGTTTTGACTCGTGGGTGGTCGTTTAAGGTGTTCCCGTCCTCAAGCATCTGCTTTCCCTCTCTGGATGGTTTCACTCCTGTAGCAGAGATGAGGAGAAGGAGGCAGGAGTCTCCCCACTTGCTACAGCTAAACCCAGCAGAAACCACAAGCCAGATTCCCTTTTCCTTGGATAAGAGAGTCCCTCTTTCCCCATCAAACCCCCTCCAGCTCAGCCCAGCTGCGACTTGGGAAATTAGGGCTGCAGCTGGTGCTGTTGCTGCTCTGGACCTCAGGGTCGTCTTCTGTACGTCCAATGCACGGAAAAAGCCACGTGCCATCAGCACACATCGCTAATGAAAGGTGAGATAACGTCCACCTCTGCACTAACCTCAGGGCTCTTCTTGCAGCTTCCCTCCAGTTTTCCTCCTTGCTTTTGCCTGATTTGGGGCAATGGGTGGCAATTTGAAAAGTTAATTATTTGTTGAGTGCCTGCCTGTGTTTTGGGGCTGTACTTGTATTCATCTTGAGCCCCACATTTCTGCATGGAATGGTGGGTCTATCTTCTTGCAGGTCTTTGACATTTGATGAGTTCGGCTCCTGACTTCTCCCCTCTCATTGTGGACACCCAAGGGAGCACCCCTGCTGCTGGGAAACCCTGGTTACTGTACTTCTTTGCAGTCTTGTTGTTTATTCCTAATATCCTTGAGATGGTGAGTAAACACAGAAGCTCCAGGGCCAGCTAGTACAGTGTGGCCCCAGCTGAAACAGTAACTCCTACACTCTTGCACAGGATGACCCCATCCAAATTTCCCCCAAGGACAAGGTGATGATGTCCCTGTGTCCCCACCCTGAGCAGACCTTTGGGAGGGTGTGAACTCTCCTGCACCAAAACCATGCCAGGGATGGTCCTCACACTGGTGGCATTTACAGCCAGGCTCTGCCGATGCTGAGTTTGTGAAATCGGGAGCCTTCATCACAGCCCTGCTTTGGTTTGCTTACGCTTTCACTTCACTTCCATCAACTGCCTTGCGGGGCTAATTCAGCCTTCCTCTCCTCTAACTTTCCGTGATTGTGATAAATCATTTATGTAACAGGCTGAGTCAGGATTTGTTGCCTGGATTAAAGCGCACAGGCTTCTGCAAAACACGCCTTGGTCTTGCTGTTAGCCTAGAAATAGGGCCACTAATATAATAGACACGTAATAGTCTTGGCTCTTCTCCCTCCCATGGTGACATAAATTGGGGGTGACACTCGCTCGGTAACTGCAGCTTCTCGGTTGTGCCACGAGCGGGTGGGATGAAGTGCCAAAGAGATGAACCTAAGATGTTTTCTGGATCTGGCATGGAAATAAATGCTGGTCCAGCAGGGACCAAATCCTGGTAGGTCGTGGGCAGACATAATCTTTGAACTCACGAGCATGGGCACGTGCTATGGAGGAAGTTCAGTGTGCCCCTAGGATACCTGAGCAGTTCCATACTCAGGGAGAAAAAAAGCTGTTTTAATGGGATCAAAAAATCAAATGGGAAAAAAGTAACCTGGGTTTTCTGCACCTCAAACTGAGTATCCTCCTCTTCATTACTGTCTTTTTCACTTCCTTTGTTTTTCTCTGCTTTCCTCTGCTCTGTGTCCTACAGCTGCATCCCTGGAGGACCTCAGTGTGGAAGGATGTGGAGTGGGAAGGGCCGGAGAGGGGGGCTGTTCTCCTGTGTCCACCCCCGAGGTGCGCTCCTGTACGTGATCTCCAAGGATGGATAATGCCAGCAGTGCTTTGCTGCCACGGGTGGCCATGCAGGGCTCGGTCTGAGCCTGACGTCTTGAGCCACAGGAGCTCTGGCCCATTCGAGACCCCTCTGGAGGAACCAGTCCAGGATGGTATGCCAGATTTTAAATTAATACACGTGTACCTGTGGAAGAGTGATACAGAATCTCGCTTACATCCTAAAATAGCATTCAGCTTCACTGATTTTGGCACACTGGCCCCAATGTACAAGAGCCATGGGTGACTTGACCCTCCAGCTTGGGCTTTGGGTGTTCAAAGGGGTGATAATGCTTCCCCTGAGGGCAGCAAACCCATCCTTTGGGGTTAACACCTCTAATGCTGCCCTGGTGCTCGGTGCTGCGCCAGGGCTGGGTCCCCAGGCCAGGTGCCAGCTCCCTTCCCAAGTGTCACCCACTGGGGTCTCAACATGAAGCCCACAGGACCGTGCTTCAAACTCTACGAGTGTTTCCCCAATCAGACTAATTGGGTAGTCGCTGTGAAAATCCAGCGCTGCCATTACAGGGCAAAGCTGGGCTCAGTGGGGACGGATGGACCCGGGGAAACTGCATGATGGACAAGTCACCCGAAATAACCTCCCAGTTTGTCTGGAGTCCCAGCAGCTCCTGGAAAACGAGCTGCGAGATTAACACTGCGGCATCTGCGCACGCTGACGCAGCACTGCTAATTATAGAGCCCCGGCTCAAGCAAGCGCCGCACAATTAGCATTTCTTAGACGAGGATGTAAGAGGCATGAGTGCTGCTCGGTGGCCCCAAACCTCCTCTAGGCTGAAGGTGACAGCACGATGCCCACCAAGAGCTGCCCCACCACGGTGGTGGTCCCAGAGTGAGTGGCACTGATTTATACCCCGCTGGTCTGAGGGTTACGTGGGGGCTCAGAGTCCAGACGTTAATACTGGAGCGATAAATTGCCCGTGGTTTTTGGAGGAAGGCCAGATGCACCCCACTGGTAGCTCCAGCAGGAGGGAGGGATGTGGCCGGGGTGTGATACTGAGGCTTGCAGTGCCCGTCCCCTGTGTCACCCATTCGCGTCGCTCCCCGAGGCTCTGTTAAAAAGCACAAGGTGTAATTTTCAGCGCTGAAATGCCAGCGTCTTACTGCCGCCCGGCTCTAAATGTACAGCCATTTCCTTCCGGAAGAGACTTTTTTTCTGAAAATAAAAAGAAATGCTTATTTTTTTCCAGAGTAAGCAGTGATTTTCTTGTGCTTGCTGGTTTTTGGATCATTTGGCAAGCTGACGTTACCACACTAAAATCCTATTTAATGTAATTCTTACTGCAGCGCCCCATAGACCCCTTCATCCTCAAGCTCGGCGAAACCTCCATGACCAGCGCCACTAAAGCACCTGAAATGCTTCATTAAAGGCCAGGAATGGTCCCTGTGCCCCAACACACAATGCCCAACATTGTCATGACCGGTGCCAGCCTGGGCACCAGTTTCAGGCTGGAGTTCGAGGAGATTAAGTGGCCCTTTTTAGCAGGGTCTGTTGCGATAGGACAAGGGATAATGGTTTTGAACTAAAGGACGGTAGATTCAGACTCGATACAAGGAAGAAATTTTTTACAGTGAGGGTGATGAAACACTGGCCCAGGTTGCCCAGAGAGATGGGAGATGCCCCATCCCTGGAAACACTCAAGGTCAGGCTGGACAGAGCTCTGAGCCACCTGATCTAGTTGAAGATCTCCCTGCTTATTGCAGAGAGGTTGGACTGGAACTTTAAAGGTCCATTCCAACCCAAACTATTCTATGATTCTGTGATTTCTGATCAAAGGGTTGAGTGAGACTTGCAGAACCTCCTTGTGGGATGTAGGTGCTCAGGTCCCATGCCAAGCACCTGCACCTGCTATCAGCTGGGGAGATGCTGAAGGGAAGTACCATCAAGCATCATGTGGTGGTTCTACTGGGACATGTGGTGGTTTGGAGATCATCCATCCCCATTGCCACAGCGAGCAGGCTCTCCACCGGCTCCCAGCTTGCAGACCTGGTCCCCACAGGGTTTTGCTGGGTGTTTTGGATGAGTTTAATGCCCAGCACATCTTCGTATCACATCCCACACCTGGGCATTTCCCACTGCTTCCACCTCAGTGGCTCTCAGCAGTGCTGGAGCCAGTTAATCAGTTCAGCTGAAGAGTTTGATATTTAACTCATTTCCGTGGCCAGGCGGAGGTGGGAGAGGTGACCCAACAAGGTCTCGCCCTTTTTCAGCCAGGAAAATCACGTCCTGTTCTTTCGGCAGGAGAGAAACTTGGCCCCAAACACACCACATCTTGCGCACAGGAGGCATCTGCTCCTCACCCGGGCTGGTGTCACCTCCTCTGACCCCGGCTACGGTGGGCTAAAAGCCTGGCAGAAAGCCACCAGCACAGCATCATGCTGATGCACGTAACTGCCCGGGCTGTTGCAGTTTTAAAGGGTGGCCCACACGGTGCTCGTAACTTCAAAACAGCTCGCCTTGTGCCTGGGACTGGGCTTTCTCCATCTCACCCCAGCAACAGTTTTGGGTTTGTGCCTGCCCACGTGTGGGGTTGCACATCCCCGTCACAGCTGGCTTAATGAACCCGAGCAAACAAGCACAAAAACATCGAGCTGTACCGATTTTATGTCACTGCCAGATTTTGCACTCAGCTTGGGTGGTGGGAAGCCAGGGAGATAAACCGCAGCTCATTTTGTTGATGTCAATGAGGTTTAAAATTCAAGACAAATTAATTGCGTCTGTATTTTTTGATCGGTGAAGGCAATTTCGTGAAGCATTTGTTAAAGATGCCACTTAAGGAGGAATTTCCTAACTGCAGAAGTTAATAACTTTAAAACTGCGACTCAGGCTCCCTGCAAATGGGGCTTTGTGCTGCAAATCTCTTTGAGACTCATAAATCAATCCTATTTAGAAGCAAATTTCTTAGATTTAGAGCAATGAATATTTAAATACTACCAGTTGAAACATTTTCAATTTTGAGATCATTTCAAAGCCAGGCGAGTTTATAGCATTGGGCTACTCTGCAATCCTTTAGCGCCTGAATTGATCTCAACTGTAGCTGAATCTTAAGCAGCTTAAACAGCTCTAAAGAGTTAGAGTAGTTTAAGGGGTTAGGGTAGTTTAAGCAGAATATCATGTTTTCAGGGCTTTGGTTAAAGAAATGGGAGTTCACAGGCTGTCAAGCCGAGCAGCTCCAGATGAAGGACCTGACAAGCATCGTTAGAAAAACTCTCTGAAGCATTAGGCATGTTCTCTGCTTTCAAACCTCGTCTGCTTTATTTTTTTCTAAAAGGAGAAAAAAAAAAAAAGAAGAAAAAGGAAATGAAACGAGCAGCTTGAACATTCACACAAAATGCAGAATAAAGGCAAAACACTTGGGAAATCCTGTGAAGGTGGGTTTGCTCTGACAACAGGCTTGTTGCTGCTCCCTGTATTTGACACTCGTTTTCCTTCAGTACAAACCACTTCAAAACCCAGTAACACTCTGAAAAGCAGCAATGAAACAAACACGTGAGCTTTGCTGTGTTCATGTTTAGCCCCTTCAATGTCAGATACATGCAAATTAAAAACTGAAAGATGGAGCTTTTAAGCTCTTTTGCGAGCCCAAGCCAGCTCTGCACAAGCATTTGGGCAGGATGATTATTTCAGATGGGAAAGAAAACAAGGGGAGAAGGTAAGATTTTTTGGGTAAGATATATTTATGCCAGTCCTAGCCATAGTAAAAAGCCTCTGCGTACCATTGTAATTTATTCCTCTCGACTAAAAGCCATGCATATTCCAGTATCGTCGTTCCATCTGTGCTGCTAATGCTGGACTGTGCTAAAAACAAATCAGGATTTATTGGATACAAGAGGCAGCTGAGGCAGAGGGAAGACTCCTTATCTTGGTATAACGCAGACGGATGAAGGCGGGGGATCTGTTTCCAGGTGTTTCTCCAACTGGACCGGCATAAGGACAGCATCTGCGCTGGCACAAGCCACCCACGCCTGCTCCCCAACAGCAAGGTGAGGAACGGTGCAGCCGAGGTGAGCCTCTGCCCAGGGCTGTCTCTGCTGCAGCTTCTTCGCACCAGTCGCAGGGGTTATAAGAAGGGGATGGGACTAGTGCCAGGTCACCTGCATGTCCCTGTCGCCCGCTGTCCCATCCCTGACGCTCACCACAAGCAGATGCCTGGGAAAGGCATAATAACAGGTATTGACATTCCTCCGCAAATCCTCCTGCCTCTGACCACTTGTGGCCGGGGGAGCGCCTGCAGCCCCCGGGGTCTCTGCCTGCTGGGTGACCCTCCGTGGGTGTCTCTCCCATGATCACCCAGGCTCCTCTGGAGAGAGCAGAACCAGCCTTTGCCACCCAAACCTTCTTTACAAGACTTTGTACCAACCACCTGATGATTTGTCTGTTTTGAGCCTGACAATCTCAATCGATGCCCTTATTTACTTAATTTTAATTTTAATTTTAATTTTAATTTTAATTTTAATTTTCATCAGATGAAGCAGTGATCAACCTGTCCTCTCCCAATTTTGTAAGCCTCATCCTGCTTCCCCTCTAGCCACCTCTTTTCAAGGACAAGGACCCCTCACTGACTCATTGCAAGGTCTGTTTGATCTTCCCTGTGTCCCTTCTCCAAAATTCCCCTCTGCTGCCCGTGGTGAGCTGTGATGGCAGACGAGGCAGGACCACATCCATGCCAGGATTAGACCCCGACAGCATAATCGCTGCAGAAGAAAGTGCTGGCTTTGGCAAAGTGTCCATTTTGAGGCTATTTCCAGGGATCTCATCAGGGATGGGATATCTAGCATTGCCACAGTAGAATCCAGGCAATCACTCAAGCAGAAAAATAACACAGGTGCCGTGTAATGAGATCTGACAGAAACATAGCAGTAAATGATTTAATTACCGAGCTTATTTCAGTGATGGTGCCGGGATGCACATGGAGGTGCTGGGTCCCTCCAGCTGACAGCAGCATCTTCCCGCAGCCCAGTAGTGAGCCTGGGATGAACCTCTGGCCTCCCATCTCACCATAAATATACTATAGAATTGAATTGAATTGTGCTATATAGAGTGAGTGTAATAGTATAGCTGGTATGTATGTATATGCCTTACACTTGAGGCCCCCAGCAGTCTAACTGCTCCTTCAGTCACTTTCCTCAGCCCCATTTCCCATCTCCTCAGCCCGAAACCACTCCTATGTCATTCTATCTTGACTCTTAAAACACTGATTTTTTCAGCTGGGAGCCAGCAATACCCTCTCTGTCCATGGGTATGATATTCCCACCAGTTCTTGCTTTTTCCAGTTCCTCTGGAGACACGCCGAGGACATATTTTTCAGAGCAGACACTCAGCATTTCCTAGGAACTGGGTCTCTTCAACACGTGGCAATGTGTGTTTTGTTCTCAAGAGCATCCAACCCTTCTTTTAATACTGGCTGTCCTGGGACCCATTTCTCCATCACTTTGGGTTAGGGGTGGAGAGGTGGGGTGCTCCAGTCTGGCAGGATTTTCTGTCCCCTCTGAAATTGGCAAGTGGCAGATCCCCTTCTTTCCTAAAGCACTTTGCAAAGAAATTGCTTGTATATCGTATGGAAAAGGAGCATGTCATTGGCATCAGTGGCAAGAGGACTTTCCTGCATTGCCCAGGATTGTGAACCAGGTCCCGGAGCAAGGCTCTGAAAAACTTCCCACCTGATGTAAAGCACCAGCCGATTTCATCATCCCAAGAGCTTTCCAGGAAGCCCTGAGTCAGGAGTTCATGTTCCCCTTCTCTCACCCAGCCCATCGTCCCAACCCCTGCAACAGCGGTCAGGCTTGAGGGCTGGAGACGTCATCACAGCAGTGGGCCGGAAAATGCACGATTTGGGGGCAATTTCTTGTCACGGGTCTTTCAGCTGTGGTTTTGAGAGCAGATCACGTCCAGCTTGGCTGGAGCTCTTCCCAGCGTCTTTTTGAAGGGTTTTCGCCCTCTGGAGGCTAAAATTAGGAAAGCAAATGCAAAAGAGAGGAAAAAAAAAACAATTTTGGCTCAAATCTTACATTTGCTGAAGTGTAGCACCCATGAGAACAAACCTGCACAGAGCTGGTGAGCTTCAAATTGCTTCTCCTGAAAAGCTGGTCGTGGGCAAGGACAACTCTTGCATGGCATTGAAAGCCTGAGTGGGACCCACAGATGTCGTGCTCAGCCTCAGCCTTCCCATTCCTGCCCCAACAGCACAAAAAAGGGTCCAGACAATGTCAAATCATCCTGCCTTGACAATTCCAGATGAGAAATTCTGATCATGCTC
>JAOXNO010000024.1:114188654-114202765 GCA_028565335.1 Limnodromus scolopaceus
TACAGCTGGGCAAATGGGGTTTTTTGGTGAATGTTTTACCCGTACCTGCCGTCCTGCATAGCACCTGCACATCACGTCTGACCCACGAATGGGGCACGTGTGGTGCATCACACTGCTTGCAGCAAGAACAAGCACGGGAGGAGAACAGCATAAGGAAGGTAGAAAGGCTGCTGGTGAAGAAAAGCAAAATATGAAAGAAACTATGAAAGACAGGAGAAATAAAAGAGAATCTCTGTAGAAAGCTACAGCAGGGCTCAGCAAGAAGATGGCATGTCTCCCCCTGGGTTCATTAACCACTAATAGGATTTATGAGAAGAATTTGTCACACATTTAGGAGTACTTAGAAAAATGAAAAAATAATCTGGAAAGGATCTTACACTCTATAAACATCTATGCTTTCTAATTAACACTTTATGCTTGTTAAGAGTGTAGGAAGTGAAAGGATCCAAGTGGAAGTCAAAGCAGGGACCAGTTTGAGATGAAGCCCCTGAGGTGTGAGAGGACCTGGAGTCGTTGGCTCACACAGGTATTTAAGGGCTGTATGAGGTGTCCTGCGTATCTGGCCTGGCCTCCAGCCATCACTCATTGGCCGTTGATGTCCTGTATGTTGCACCTCGAGTTAGTATCTATGTTTCTGATGCCCATTGAGCACCTCAATGATGCTTGGCGCAAGAAAGGTCACATCCAGTTGCAGGGGGATGCCACAACCTGAATGGACCAAAATCCTTCACTGTAGAAGGGACAGTCCAAAATGGCTGCTGGGGTCCCAGGAGATGCTTGCCCTTGTTTGGGAAGAGAAACACCAGGCAATGACCTACCTGAAAGCAGCTGTGCCACCAAAGCCAGGACTGGGAACACTTAGGAGACTTCTATTGCACCCCTGACTCCCCCACAGACCTGAGCTTCTCGAGGTCTTCTTCATTTCTTCTTGACTTCAGGAGTCCTAAACATAAAGCAGTAAGTAATGCCGAGGTGTTTTCAATGCCCTGAGCAAAACCACCCTGATAATGCTTAGCTTTCAACACAAGGTGGCAGGCTGTCCCCAAGATGGGGAGCAGCCAGGCTGGTTTGACGTGACCAGAAATGGTCCTTTGTCACCACAGAAAAGTAAATACCGCTCCTTTTTGTTACGTCTTTGAGGAGAGAGGAAAGGCAAAAGGTTTCTGTGGAACTTGTGGTGACTTAGGGAGAGATGTATGTGGTGAATGAAGGCCTGTTGCTGTGAAAGACTTCCTCTGAGCCTGAGCTCTCGTCCAAAACCATCTACCAGCTTGGGAGGAAGGTGACTGAGGGGTGCCCACAGACTGGTTGTGGTGACAGTGGGATGCTGCTGTGGGTGCATCTCCCCTGCGTGGAAATTAGGTATTGGCAGCACTCTCAGCCCACCCCCTTTAGTGGTTTGACTACCAGGGCTTGGGGCCAGACTGGAGATGGCACAGCTGAGGGCTGTTTCCCATCATTTCCACCTGCCTTGCCCACATGGACTTGTCTGGTGATCACCAGGCTGTGTCTCAGCCTGGTTACTTCACTAAGCCTGACCCCGACCCTGACTGTGACTTGTAGCTTGACCTTGGACCTGCCTCATCACCTCAACTTACCTGAGAACCTGGACATTTGATTTAAACTAGCCACCCCCATCTCCGGACCTGCAGCAAACCTGCACCATCCATTTTGATAGGGGAGAAATGAAAGCTAGGGAGGTGGCTTTGAAGGCTGCCCAGGATTAACCCAGGGGTTCACCTCTCTACGGGTGCGGGGCACCATCAGGGACATCTTCCTGCTCCCCACCATCCTCTGATGGAGGAACATGGCACCCACAGGGAGATCCCTGTAGAGCAAAAGCTTCCCACAGCTCATGGGGCTCCTTGCCTTGCAGTTTATTCAGCAGCCAATTTAGGTTATACTGCAAAGAGTGACTGAGCACGGTGGGACAGTGGAAAGAGCAATCTAATCCACTGAGTCTCACATCTGCAGTAGCTGCTGGCACTAGGTGGCTGGTGTGCCACCTTTGACACTGGTGTCAGAGCATGAACACACAGTACTAACAGCTTGATGTTCTGCCTCCCCCTCCTCCTGCTGGGAGCATCCCCAGTTCATTAAGCCAATTTGCATACAGCTAAATATGAAGTCATTAAAAAGTGCTAGATGCAAGAGCGAAACTGGATGAAAGCTTCACCAGTGGGAACAATCAAAGGAAATCCCAGTGCTCGAGCTCCAGTTTGCTCAACAGAGGGGAATTCAATTAAGGACTGATTTGATTTGTGTAGCTCAGAGAAAAGCCGGCTGACTGGGTGTTGGACATATTTTTGGCTCTGAATCAGCCATAAATACCAAGGATTGTTTTAAGCAGACTGGAACAAACATGCTGGACCAAGCCCATCTCCAGCTGCCAGCTGGGGAGTCAGGGTGGGCAGCAGAGGAGGCAGAATTGCCCCTCACTGATGGAGAGCTGACGTGTAACTGCTCACAGGGGTTGTCTACACCATGCACCCCTCTCTAGGAAGAGATCCTGCAGATTTTGGCTGTGCTGCATCTGTCTTTCCCTCCTGTGCAGCTTGCTCATGCCCCCCCAACCACCACATGCCGCTCCATCGTTAGCTCTCAGAGACCTGCACAGTTCGTTGCACGAGAAATGCACCTTCTCACTTCAGGAGTTTTTTGATCTCGTGATTGCCTGGGGACACCGAGATAAGGACAGTAACGAGTTGCGGTCGTGCCTTGCAGAAGTGATTAGGTATCCTGTGTTACTCTTTATCTTCCTGTTATCGTTTTCTTTTCTTCCTTTGAAAAACTGCTGTTTGTTAAATCAACCGATTCATCCTTTGCCAACGCACCGGACGAGCAGTGCCCAGTTTGGTTTCCTTCTCCCAGGTTTCTGTCTGGGAGGACTCAAGATGGGTGGTTTCTTAGTGATCGCCCACATCAAAGCCCACCTCTGGTGGGTACCTGTTAAATCCTATAAACCGCTGACTACCCTACAGCCTGGAGGAACTCACCCTCCTGAAAATGAATATTTCCTGCTCATGTTGGGAGCAGAAAAGCTGTGCTGACCCACTCACAGTTCTCCAGGAGCTGTGTCCATGGAGCAGGGTGAGGCTTGAAGGCACAGTCGAAGCTGCTGCTTGATCCTTGCAAAAAGCACAGGGCAAATGGAGCAACCAGGGGTAGCAGGGAGCAAGCACTGCTCAAAGACTAGCGTGAGCAAAATGTTAATTAATTCCCTTAATACTTCACACGTGCACTGGGAGTTAGAGGGTCCTTCTTGAAGGAAAAATTCATTTGCAGCACAAAGCAGTCCCTTGGGTTGACAACATGGAGCGGTTTTTTATTTGCTCAGGGAGCAAAATGGAATTTTGCTGCAAAAGGCAGCAATGAACTGAGTTAAAAGGATTTGTCCTTCCCATCTGAAGAAAGTCATTGATGCTGTGCCTGCAGCCACATGAGAAGTGTCTGTGCGAACCTTTACGTCTACCTAAAACAAGGACTTCTTGGTAGAACTGGGCAAAATTCCTCTCTGAATAAAATATTTAACTGGGAAAGATACAAATAACTGGGGATGGGGTCCAGGAAGCATTGAGCAGTGACTGTGCTTTCTGGAAGAGCTGTGTCCCCCAAAGGCTTTGAATATTGCTGATAGCTTAGTGCTCCATGTCTCCGTTCCCCCAGTTACAAAGGATGCCAAAGGCTGGATGGAGTTGCCTGAGCAAATTTTGAGTCTGGTACAAAACTCTCAGGATTTCTGTAGTAATTCTAATACAAAAGTGGACAGACAGGCTATCGGTAGCCAACAAAAGCAAAAGCTAAACCTATCTTTTTCAATGCTTGGCAAAGACTGCATTTAATACTAAGCAAATATTGCATTCTTGGAACCATTTCCCTTTAAAATGAGCAGGCTGGATGAAAGGCTTCCCTGGCTCTCCCAACCGCATGTAAAGGCAAGATTTATTTTCTTGCTCAGCTGAGCCATCCTGGTGGACAACCATACCTCAGGTTTTCCTTCCTGCTTCTATCATGTTCTGCTTATCAGAAAGTATCACCTGTTTACTCAAGATAAGACAAACAGGGTTTGCTCATCTGAGGGCTCTTAGAGACATCCTACGAGCATCCCTTGCAGTCTGAACCGGACAACCTGCGCCTGACAGCCCCATGAGCAGACAACCCAGGCTGGTCAGATTTGCCGGTGTTTTGAGCTAGATCAATGTGTGGTTTTGAGCAGAACCAACGCGAAAGCTGGGCTGTGCTCCACAGGGACCGTCTGACCAACTTTAAAGCTGTGAAACAGAAAGAGAAAGCAAAGACTGCTCTTCTCAGAAAGCAGTGGGGACTGGCATCTGTCTCATCTGACCTTGCTTTCTAGCCATTGTGGCCATGTGTACACAAGTAGGAGTTGTCCCATGGCTCCTTGCAGATAGGCATGAATAAATGGGTAAGCATGGGCTGGTAGCACCTGGTAGTCCTTGACTAAAACCCACCAGCAGTGAGCAACTCTGGACTATGCTGGCTGATGGAAGGAGAAATGACACATTTCCTTTGGGACATATCCTGCAACAGACAGTGGAGAGAGGTCTCATAGTGACCACAGCCTGCCCATCTACCCCAGGGCCACAAGCTCCATGCAATCAGTGGGGCCACAGGGACACGTTTATTGATGTCTGGGCTCAAGGTGCTTGCCCACACAGCTCCCAAGGTCATGCCTACACACCAGCAGCCTCCATCGTGTATCAGCAGCACCACACCATATTGTCCTCTGCTTGATGGTGCTGGGACCATGAGGATGGTAGATTTGGATGAGCCAGCAGTGTGCTGAGCCAGCTACTATGCAAGGGATCTGGGGAAAGGAGAGAAAACAGGGGATGTGCCACATCCATCCAACAAAGTCCCCATCCGCTGTGTCTCTTTCACCTGCTGACAGTAGGTCAGGTGCTGACCCCTTGGGAGACCCCTCCGAGGTGTGATGAGTGACAGCATGTGTCCCTCCGCATTCCTTGCTGGGGTTAGGATAGGGCCAGTGCTTTCAAGTGTAGACTAGTCCCAAGAAATTTATCTTGCCAGCTTCCCCTTCGTAACAGGAAGGATAGCTGGCAAACAATAATTGCAGGAAATGTACAACTGACCCAGGCAAAGGTAGAAGGTTTACTTGGATCAGCCTCGTGTGCAGATGGGAACCAGGAGAAAAGCCAATGCTGAAAGTTTGTGGGTCTTTTCCATGGAATATAGTTGGTTTTTTTTAACTGAGAAATGCTATTTTGTCACAAATGAAGCTGTGTGGAAATGTGTCTAACTCCACAAAACCATGGTTGAAACACTGTCAGGGTTATGTGTGCTATAAGCCAGCTTCTTCACTGCCTGTGAGCCCTAGCCACCATCAGTGACGCCTCCAGAGAAACTCTTCCCAGCAGAGCTCTCCCATGCTGAGGGTCCTGGGGTGTCTCAGACCCCTGTTAGGGAGCCAAGGCAACCTAGAACATGGGATCCACATCTTGGACACCTGGGATACTTAACAAGAAACAAGAACTACTTCTGGGCTTGGTGGAAGACTCTCAACACCTTGGCCCAGGGCAATTTTCTCTCAGTCCTCCAATTCTGTAAAATTTGAGTATTCACTGATTTGGCTGACAGCCAGCAAAGTTGAGAGTAACCATCAACACCCATGGATAAGCCTCTGTTTCAATCCCAGTATCATTTGTCAGGTAACTAAAATCAAGTGTTTTGTTTATTTCAAAATATTTTTTCCTGTATTTCCTTCTCTTAGAGACCCCATTAGACATTCTTATTTAAGGTCCAAGAGCAGGATACAAGTTTTGCAGTATATGATGAATTTCAGCTGGGGAGAAAATCTGTCTTTTAACCACCTCTGATCTCAGCTATCTTCAGCCTCCCCTTGGACAGACTGGACGCTCCAAAAATTGGAGTGAGGGAGAGCCTGTGACGCATAAGCTGTCCTGTAGGGACCAGTGTGTTCAGTGATCTGGGAAGTGAGGAGGAAGAGTCCCAAAGGAGGGGCTCCATCTGCAGTCCACAGGTCTGGTTCTCTTCTCCATCCACCCTTGCAAAAGGAGGATTTACACTGGTGCCAATAAAATTGCATTGGCACAGAACTGGTGTGAAAGGAAACCCAAGCTGAATATTTACTGTCCTTTTTGTTCAGTTGGGACCAGTGAGAAGGTCAAACTCATGCCCAACATCAGCTGAGCTTGCTGAAAGCACACCCTAACTAAGATTGGGGTTTATTTTCATGTACACAGTCCACTGTTGATATTTCTTCTCCATTTTTGTGCTAACCATTAAGAAAGAACCACCTTTGTGCTGCACTAATAAAAGGGCCAGGTGTGCTGATTAATAAACAAACAAACCTTTTTAATCCATAAATGGCATTTTCGGGATGCATTAACCTGATAGTTCGGTATGGTATTGCCCTGTCCTGTGTTCCCCTTTCTCTCTTGTAAGGGTTTTGGGATGTGCAGCAAGAGTTTTCTCTCCAGATCTGCTCTATGGGTGATATGTCTGTATTGGCCCACAATCCCACAGACTTCCCAGACATTTCTAGAGGTGAGATCTGAAAGGCTATTGGGAGAAAACAAGTCTGGAAGAAATCATATAATGTGCAGACAGCCCAAGATCTTCGCATTGGCCAGGGACAGCCTATAGTCCTCATAAATGCCTCCCTACATGGACTATGTCTGGACCTGGTCCAGGCTGAGCTCCCCAGGAAGGGACTCTCAGAAACCTGCAAAGCTGAACACGCGTCTACCCAAAGAAGTACTGAGCAGGCAGAGGCATCTACAGGCTTAGGCAGTGGCTGATTGGAACTTTCAGACTGTTTATGAGGAGTATTGATAATGTATGCAGAACTTGGCACCTGGAGTGGCAATTAACCACTCGCATCCCTATGGGCTCTTAGTTTTGCCTAGGGAGTTGTCTACTTTAAAAAGCACAGGGGCTTTCCAGCAAAAACTGTTGTTAGACAGAGCACCTCACACCCCTACCTGTTTTACTTCAGAAATACCAATACAGTGCAGTCTCAGCACGTCCAAGAGATGTGAATGAGGCTGAACCACTATGCTTATCTGACTCAAACCCTTTCAGGTTCAGTTTGCAGTTGCTCAGCAACACCTTCATCAGCTCTGCATGGATGGCAAAGACGCCAGGCTTAGCCTAAGGGATCAGACCAGTACAACTGCATACCACGGAGGCATTTTTGGTGTTGGCAAATGAGAGAGCTCAGGGGCCAAACAAAAGCCAAACTTTGATCTCATATCTGGGGAACTGAGCTGCAAATCAAGGTTATGTCTGGCACTTAACCCCTTTGGCATCTACCCCATCAGCATCTAACATTGAGGTGAGCGTTTTCCTTGTTAAGAAATTAATTTTTTTTGGCTGCTCAGATATGTCTTTCCCTATTAGTCTCTCTCATTGTTTTTCCTTTCTTTTGCAACACAGAAAGCACAGCAAACTGAAGCCATGAGTGCAACCGAGGTCCCCAACCAGAGGAAAAATCTTTAAGTGAGGCTGCTGAGAGACAGATCCCACATCTGGCAAGGAACAAGAAATATGGTACTCAAATACCACCCCATTCTCCTGCATTTCACTCTCACTTCAGCTGGATCTAAATCTTAAGGCTCCTCCCCATGTGTAATGGCAAACGTGGACATTGAACTGGGGGCAAGGTATTATGTTAGGAACATATGCTCTTACCCTACCAAGTAGGGTATTGCCTCTCATGTTGAGTCTAGGCATCTTTGAGTTCTGTAATATAACTGCGTCTCTACGCAATGAAATACTCCCAGTAATCATTCCCTATGGATTCAGATGTCTAAGGGCAAATGTCATGGCCTTGAGAGCCCTGACAGACTTTGCAAGCTCTTTCCTCCTCTTTGAGGTTTGCTTGCCTCTACCCAAGGTCAGCTCTGCAAGGGTGCAGCTGTGTACCCAGGGATCAGACTGCTGGGAAGACATCTCAGGTGTGAAAACTATCTGGTAAACATCTCACTGGGGACCCCACCTTGGCTTGGGAGCCACATTTAAGTTTTGCCCTCGGTCCCTGGCTGAGCCACGCTGTGTGTCTGCGTGGGCCCAGCCTTGTACCTTGCTAATCCCAACATCAACTCACTGATGTGACCTCCCAGCTTCACCTTGGACCTGCAGCTTTGCTATGGGCTTGTTTGGGTATGGGACTATGGCTGAACCCAGTCACTGTCACTAGACCTGCTGTGCTTTCCTTGTTCAGGTGCCATGGGACTGTACCCATCACTGAGGGCTCTGCTCTGTCAGATCCAGGTTCCTGCCATGCAGAACAGACAGCTGCTTCTTCTCCCTGGTACTGCATCTCTCCTTCTCCTGTGGGTTAAATATCTGCACAGGCAGTAGTAAGTTAAATCCTAGGTCGCTCAGCAGCTGTATTTTCATTGATTTTCCTGGGAATTTGTCAGTCCTTGGAAATATGCTATTGCAAGTCAACCAGAAGCTGTGCTGGAGACTTCCATGCCAATGAAAAGCACTTGAAGGTTCAGGGTAACCTGAAAAACAAATGCTGAATAGCCAACATTTGGGATATTTGGTTGTTCCAATCTGCAAAATAATTCATTTCCTTACAGCCCATCCAGAGCAAAAAGCAACTAGTGGGCTGATGAACATCATGGATCAGGCACAAAGAAAAGACACTTGGAGGAAGTTTAACCAAAGACCACAAGAACTTGAAAAAACTGAGGTGGTGGATGAGAGGGGGATGTTTTGGGGAGGGGTAGGGGTGCCATTTGTCAGCATTCCCCTGCTAAACAACTAAACTGTGCCAGATTCCTTCCACTCTACCCGGAAAACACACTGCACCCGTCCTTAATGGTGCTACAGGGCAGAGTTTCCCCATTTCACGAGGCTGTAAGCAAACAAGAAAGTCTCTGATAGAAGACAGGAATTTAGATGAACCACCTCTCCCCTTCCAGTAACACTAACAAAAGCCTGTTTAATTGCCTTTCCACAGGAGCCAGGGTGACTTTGCCCACTGCTCCGGCTCCACACCCAGGACACTGCCCTGGGCTTCTATCGCCAGGGTCCTTAGGGTGCAGGAACATTTGGGACTTTTCAGCAACCTTCCACCTGCTTAGCATAGAACTGTAAAAAGACAGAAGTTGTCTGATGAACCATAGAAGTAATGAATTTTTTTTCCCCGGCTTTATATCCAACACCTTCTACTGCCGTATCATGGAGTCGCACCATATTGCCTATTACACTCACCATAGCAATACTCAAGTCACCACACCTGCCCTAGACCCTACTGTAGTCCTTCTGTGGCTTCTCATGCATCTGTTCCAACTCTCTCCTGTATTTCCAATGGACCTATCCATCACCTCCCCACAGTGTCCCCCAATTCATTTCTATACTGTCTCTCCCTTCCTAATGCCATCAGGCAACTAGCACCTCTCCTGCCTGTCTCAACCTGGCTGTTGGCCTGACAAAAGTCTTTGCCATATAGCTGGCAACCACTTAACTGGTGTTTGATTAGCTGGACATCTTTTCCAGCTGCTGAGCAGCCAAACAAAACATATTTGTCCTTTAGGTATTTTTACTTTAGCCCAGCCTCTAACAGTAAACATGTAGGTATTTATTATCATTGAGATTACAAGAAATGACAATATCTCCATCCTTCAGAGAAACTCTAAAAGGTGTTAGGGAAGGAATTAACAAACATTGCAATACACAAAACATACTCATGGCTAAAAAAAAAACCCTTCCTCAAATTACTTTTCTTCTCCCAGTACACATGGTGGTGTCTTTTTTTGGTGATGTTAAAAGTGCCATGGGTATCTGGCCAGGGGACCTTTGTGGCAACACTGACTTCTTTTAAACAGCAGAAAGAGTGTTTCTTGTCCCAGAGCAAAGATGGACAGCAAAAAAGAATTTGATTTAATAGAGGGAACTTATGATGGTGAAGACATCTCATTCATGTCTGCAAAGGAGAAAAACAATCACGTTCACACAGGAAAAGTGCCTTTCACAGGGAATTGTACCAAATACAAAGGTTTCTGTATGGCCAGAAGTTTCTGTTTTGCCTAGCCATTTTCTATGCAAAAGAGGAAATGTCTTGCTGAATGAATGGACTATATATACGTACATATATATACATATATATACACGGACTCTCTGCAAGCTGGAATTCATAAATCCTTTTTGTATTTGCCTTTCTTTGGGCTCAATTACCTCTAGTCATCCATGTGGTGACTCCATGGCTCTCATGGAGAGATCTGATCTTTGCTGTCTCGTGCCTGCTGGGAAATTGCAGTGAGCTGAAGGACATGTCGGGCAGAAGGGTGACTGGGAAGCAACTGTATGACCAGACTGCTCTTAACCAGTAACCCGCATGATGCATAAACAGGTTCTGATGGGGTTGAAAGGTCTCTTTTCACTGGAAATCATATGCAAATCCATGAACTAAATATACATGCAACCCACTGACATGCACTTCAGCCAGCTCACGTTAAATGTGAAGCAGTAGTGGTTGTACAGCCTGTATTCTTTCACCTTGGAGCCTCTCAGAGACAATGAATCCCTTCTTCTTCACCTTCATAAACACAGAAAAAACTTTGGAGGACTTGCCCAAGGTACTGTACCTTAATATGATTTGCTGTCAGAACAAGGATTTTAAATCCAATCCTGCCTAGGCAAGTTTATTATCCTAATGTCTACCTATGCAAGGTTTCCTCTCTCTTGTAAATAAATTGAGTACTAAGTAAATAGAGTACTAAGTGAAAGGAGCGTGAGAACATAAGAAAAGGCAGTATACATATAGTCTTCAATGTCCCCATTTTCCTGCCTGTCATGCTGACAAGATGAGAAGAAAAGCTCCTGGAGCTCTTTCCCTACATCTCTCTTTTGCCCCAGAAGAAGAATACCATTTTTTTCTATCATAATCTAACACATCAAGTTCCCCACCATGTTGGACTATGTGCTACATTGACCAGACTTTCAAGAGAAAGGCCTTGACCCTGAAAACACTCCCAGCTGGATTCTTCATGTGTCTTAGGTCACTCCCATGCCAAAGTCTGTGTACCACCAGAACTATAACTCTACAAGAGCTTCCCATTTGTGCCCTGCCTAAATTCTGCAGGTTCTGCTTGATTCCAGCTCTAGGAGATATCCTCTGCCCCTCTATCCACACCCAAGTTCTGGCCATTTCACTGATGGAATCACCTGGATGATGACAACATTCTTCCATCTCCTTCTGCTGGTGTCTGCTCTTGCCTACATAATGTCTAGCCTGAACATTGTCCTAGCTTCTCTCTTTGACATGCCAGGATCAGCACCATTCCTTATGTCCCAGTCCTGTCCCATCTGTGCATCTTCAGCTACTACCTATCCTGCTCTTCAACGCAGGAGCTCTGGGCCTGTACACCTTCAACACAAAGGTATCCTCCTGACTGCTGGGCTTCTCTGTGTTGTTACTTCTATTCATAACTTTTATGTACAGATGTGTTGTATGGAGTCCTCAAGCCCCATGTTATGTAGGATACAGCTTTGCAGAGCTCTCCATACCCAATCCCCTCAGGGGATCACTTCTGTTTGGTAATGCACCATTAAAAAAACATTTCCTTCATTGTCCATTGTCTGAAGAAAGGATGGGGAAAATAAGCCATTGCCTGAAACCATCCATTTTAAACAGGTCCCAGCTAACCCAAAGAAAGCTGCTTGAAGTTTCAGAAAGGGATGGGTGGGTTGTGTTTTGTGGGTAGGGACTCAAAAATCCCTGGAGGAATTACTGCATGTTGTCCGTTAGGGGAAATCCAACAATCGCATGAACACAAAGGCTACCAGTTACAGGCGTTTTCCACTTCCTTTATTGGTTTTCACAAGAGCTCAATGAGTTCTCCATCATTTTGCAGAAGTTCCTATTTTGGCTGGTATCTGCACTGGGATTTCCTATCAGCTATGAAGGCCCCTGGTTGCCTATTGTCAATACTGTTTTTAGCACAAGAAGCTTTATATAACCCCACACAAAACACCTTGTTAAAACCACAATCCACTAAAGCACCCAGATCCCTAGTTTAATAACAGAAGAGCTCCAGCAAGTCTAAAGGCTGAAAGAGCAGGTCCTGTATCAGGGATGCCAAACAGCTGTACCTCTATGCTAAACCAAATAATGAAGAAAATGAAGCACATCATGTAGGAAAGTGACCAGCTGTGATAGAAATGTGTCCGGCAGTAGAGAATCACATGGAAGTTTGCATGTGTGGTTGATAGCTGGGACTATTAAAAATGTGGAGCTTTGTTTTCAAATTAAACTTGTCCAGCTTCGGTTTCCCACACTTCCTCTTTCTGTGCTTTTCTCTAGAAGATTAAATAGCCATTTAGCAGTTTGTGCCTTCTCAACACAATGATTACATTACACATTATTGTAGACATCATTCTGCTGTGCTGAAACTCATACAGGTTCAGAAATCAGCCTAAAAAAACACATTATAAACGCAAGTGACATAAACCTAAAACAAACCCATAAAGCTGGGCAACAGCAATGTACAACTGACGTACTCCAAATACCCACATTAATTGTTCTATCACTGCAATGAATTCCTGGTGCTTTAGGAAAAAAAAGTAATCTTCAGGGACATTATTCATGCAGATAAATAGTTTCAGTTGAGCACTGGCTGCCATGAGATAGTCCAGAGCATGTCGCTCCTTTTGGTCTAAAACCGTGCAGCCTTCAACACTACTGTCAGTTCTAAATATATTACTCAAGTCGGATGTATAATGAGACATTTCATTACTTCCTTCCTTCTCAGCACATTAGAACAAAGTGAATTCAGGATTTGCTGTCCCCAGTAAGAGCAAAGGTTAATTCTTCGCTCCCTGCCAGAATCACCAGGACAACTGAAATATCCCCGTGCACATCAGAGCATTGCAGCTCACTTGATGGTCATGACACTCCTTGATGACAGGACAGGCTTGTGAGATACCTGCTGTACCATTCTTCTAGTGACCCGTGGCATTTAATGCTTTATATTGGATATAGTTGCAGTGAGATGCCCCAGCCAGCTTCCGAGCCCCATAGTGCTCAGTGCAGTACAAACCGATTAATCTTTGTCATGCACAGAACACACAATGTAGAAGAAAAGATTAAAGGACTCTCCTGAGGTCCTGCAAGCCTTTCCTAATCTCTAATACAGATTAATCCAAGCCGTGAAATAGCTTGCATTTACTCACGCCTGCTCAAATATCAAGAGCTCAAGCTTTCCTCGTTCCCTTCAAAATGTGTATGTCCCGCCTAAGCACCAGTCTGCACCCTGAAAAATCGAGTTGTTGTTGGATGATGATGATGCTGACCCATCCCTGTCAGCTCTTATCTTGAAGTCCAAAGAACCATTCCATTTTGCATAATCTAACGACACGTTGATTGCAGCAAGGTCTTTCCACAAAGAGTACTGTTCATCTCTCTGCACTGGAAATGCCAGTGATGTAGAGACGTGCTCCTGAGCCAGTCTTCAAGGCTCCCGTTAGTCAAGACAGAGAATAAGCATCTCTTGTCTGAGCGAATTTAGTTACTTTCTTCTGAGCTATTTTTGATATTTATCTAACCATTCTCTAGAGCCCATTTCTCTCCAGTTCCCAGATGTGACAGTAAAATCTGCCCCAGGCTTTCTAGAAGATTTTAAACTTATCTCAATGTTGAATAGGAACAGTTCTGAAACCCGGAAAGTACCAGTGGGATGGAAATCATCTTCCACCCATGAACAAACTGCAATATAGATGGGAATAAAAGTCAGGAAAACAAGACTGAACAATAAGCATACTATGAGTGGTTTCTATATACTTTAAAAAATAACCACTCAGGTGCTCTACTTTAAAGAAATAGTCATTCTGTCACTAATCAAAGTATCTCAACAGCATTTTCTTTCCTAGATGTCACAGCCATCACACCAAGTTAAGCAGGAGTGTTGATTCCCAGGAGGATAGGGAAGCTCTACAGTGAGACTTAGATAGATTGTACCATTGGGCCAACATGAACGGAATGAGCTTCAACAAGGGCAAGTGCCAGGTCCTGCACTCGGGCCACAATAACCCCATGCAGCGCTACAGGCTTGGGGAAGTGTGGCTGGAAAGCTGCCTGGCAGAAAAGGACCTGG
>JAOXNO010000024.1:114228218-114246538 GCA_028565335.1 Limnodromus scolopaceus
GAGGTGTCCCTGCCCAGGGCAGGGGGGTTGGAACTGGATGATCTTTAAGGTCCCTTCCAACTCTAACCATTCTATGAGACTCTGATTCTATGATAATGTTGGCATTAGGAATAGCCCTGAGCACTTTTCTTTTCCTAAGGAAGGGACTAAGCCAGAGGAAGCCTGAGCCAAAGGATTTCGCTCTGGCTTTACTGACAAGCAGTTTGAGTTACTTTCAAGTTTCAGGAAGCTGTGACAGCAGTTGTCAGACTGTTTACTTCCCTCCACTTGGATTTGGAACATAAATCGCTGCAAGAGGCTGTACTCTGACGCCGACAGAGACAGCCTGCACGAGATGCAGTCTTTGTCTGATAAAACTCACTTAACGTATTCTTACAGGACAAGATATCAGACACGTTTTATTACCTGAATTGTGGTTTTGCAACATCACTTCCAAGTAGATAACACAGTAGAGGATATAGAAACACACCAAGCATTTACAGCAGTAGAAATTTGGTACTTCTTATTGCTGGCCTGTAAAGCAGTGAAAGGAAATGTTCATCGGTTCTCAAATCAACATGCAAATGGATATTTTAAAGGCTTTTAGGGTCACATGCAACGTGTGAAAATCACTTTGTTAATGTCTTACTTTGTCAATGGCACGTTACGAGCAGAAAAACTTACAGTGAGCTGTTTTGGGGTGTTTTTTATTAGAGCGAATGTATGTCTTTAAAGCACTTTGTGATAATGTCACCTTCCCTCATGCAGCGTCTGTCAGGATACAGTCAGGATGACACAGCACTTCACTAACCACTGACACTTGGAATGATCTTTATGTGCTCTTACAATCTTTAAAAGCCTGTACACTTGCCTTCAGCCTAGCCAATATAGAAATATCCAGTCTGAAAACTGTCATAGGACCCTGGCCAATATGCCAGGTAAATTATGAGGATCGGGCATCACATCTCCATTTAATTATTTAAAAGTAATTGATCAGACTTATCCCAGTACCAGTCTGGTTCCCATTTCTGGTTAGTTATTTATAATTAGTATAGTAATATTTGGAAGGCATCAGATCATCCCCTTTGCACCATTCAAGTGAACTCACAAGAAGGGCAACATTTAGGTGAGATCACTGGCATAAAGATACAGCAGGGTAAATATATATCATGCAATATGTTATGCCCCGTTTGCTATTCTCATCATGTTTCTCTGTCTGTCTGACACTAGTCTGTCTGCCCAGTGGTGAGAAGGACAGTTGCTGTTCTTGTGAAGATGGATATGCCTGGCCAAGTGAGGTGTGCAGTGACTTGATAACCTGCCCTTCTGCCAGCCTAGCATCCAACCGGACCTGCAGCTACATGAAGGGCATGCTTTCCCAAGGGCATTACTGCAAGCCTCAGACCAAAGGTAAGGAGAAACAATGCTGAACTTCGTCATTGTGCAACTCATACACTGATTAGAAGGCGGAACATTGTTAAAGGTGTGATAAAGCAGCACGTCCAGACTGAGCTAGCTACCACATTGCCTATGGATGCGGAAAGTCTGTAGAGATGGTCTAGAGTTCTCTTTGTGATGTGGGTCCACCTTCACCCAAGTACTTGCAGATATCTAGTGCCATGCTGGAGCCCCAGCCTCTGGAATCACTGATCAGCCTCCATGGGACTTTTAGTTTTCACTAAGCAAAGAAAGTTTCATCTCATCAGATTTTCAACAGAGGAGCTTACAAATATGAGTGTGCCATAGCGTTCAAGAGAAGAGAAGGAACAAAAAACCCCACCATGTATCTTTTGTTTGGTTGTATTTCATGACTCTCATGACAAGGTGCCTGTGACTTTTTAGGAACCTGACTGATGACTGGACACTTAGGCTTGGCAGCACTGTGGTGGAGCACTACCTGTTGTCTCTGCATTCCAGGACAAACCTCCATGAAGCTCTGCCTTAGATTTGTAATGGAGCAGCGTGCAGAGACACCCAGATGCAGCCCTAGAGCTGGAAGCAATGCAGTACTGTCAGCATGACCATTCTAATCAACTCTGCTTAGAGGCAGTGCTTTCATCACAGGGCAGCCCCATATCAACACTGCTATACTATTTCCAGGACTAAAGCTAGTACCTTTTCCATGTGGAAGTCCCACATGGGACTTCCCATGGTAAGCTAATGGTATCCTGGGCTGCATCAAAAGAAGTGTGACCAGCAGATCAGGGGAGGGGATTCTGCCCTTCTGCTCTGGGGATACCCCTCCTGCAGTGCTGCCTCCCACTCCAGAGCCCCCAACATAAGAAGGACATGGACCTGTTGGAGTGGGTCCAGAGGAGACCACAAAAATGATCAGAGGGCTGGAGCACCTCTGCTATAAGGACAGTCTGAGAGAGTTGGGGTTGTTCAGCCTGGAGAAGAGAAGGCTCTGGGGAGACCTTACTGCAGCCTTTCAGTATTTAAAGGGGGCTTGTAAAACAGACAGTGAAGGACTTTTTACCAGAACCTGTAGTGACAGGGCAAGAGGCAATGGTTTTAAACTGAAAGAGGGTAGATTTAGATTGGGCATAAAGAAGAAGTTCTTTACTATAGGATGATGAGACTCTGGAGTAGATTGCCCAGAGAAGTTGTGGATCGTCCATTACTGGAAGTGTTCAAGATCAGGTTGGATGTCGCTGCCCATGGCAAGGGAGCTGGACAAATGACACCTGAAGATCCCTTACAACCCAAATCATTACATGATTCTAAGACTCTATGATTAGCTTAGAAGAAAAAGCTAAGAAATCACTTTGTAAGAATTGCTTTTGATTATTTTTGCATTTATTTTTGTTTTTCCTTACAGACTCATGTGGTATGGTAGAACCCATTGAAATGCAAATGTCAGTCAAACTTGACATAGACTTTTGTGATGATCTCAGCAATTCTTCTTCTGACTCATACAAAAAATACAAAGCTGACCTTGAAACAGCGGTAATTACTTTGTTTTTCCATCTCTGAAGACAGAAAGCCCTCTAAGAAATACGGAATTTACCTTAAGTGTCTGGGAAATTGGGTGCATTGTCTCTATCTCTGTTGGGAAGCTGTGAAGTATGCAGCAGTGGTAGCTACATAGTGGGCCAAAGCTGATCTCCATTGAAAGGCAATGACAATATTCCCATTCATTTCAATATGCTAGCCAACGGGGAAGTATTTAAGAACCTTTTGCATGAAAAGCAGGAAAAAACCATCACATTATTGGTCCCATCTTAAATCCACAGGAGCACACAGAATGAAACAATCAACACAAATTTTTCCCGTGACAGCGCGGAGAGCACCAGGCCTGTTCTATCAGCTATGCTACATGCCCTTACTCACATCAATGTTGAACTGAGAGTTTCCTATTTTAGGCACTCTAGAGTAATACACGGAGGTCTTATGTCACGTAATATGTCTTTGTTTACAGTTTAATGCTACCTACAGATGTTTACCAGGCTTTGTATCGGCAGCAGTATCTGGTTTCAGGTAAGTAAATGAATTTATTTTTTCCTGGAGGACACAAATCTTTCTGCCCAGTCCCAAGGAGACACCAGTCAGCAAAGACTGCATTCACTCTGGCTAGAACCCACGCCCAGTATATACATGCTGAATAGCAGTATAATAGCTGCCAAAGAAAGCCCAACTACTAGCATGGAAGTAGGGTTGCGGGTAAAATTCACTCCTGTGCAAAAGTACAAGAAACTTAATCATTCTCCATCTGGATCCAAGCCTTTTGTGGGAAAGACTGAGTTCCACCCAAAAGGGGAAAAGGATAGGATGTGATTCAACATAACATCATCTCCCAGGTCTTCAGAAAGATGAATTAGTGCATTGACTCTGGAGATAACATTGGACCTGGATAAAAGAGACATTACTTAAGCCCACACATATTTAAATGCAGCTGTATTTTAAGTTTTCTACAGAAAGTTTACTAGAAACAGACAGCAGACGAAGGAGATGTCACACAAAGGTATTCTTATTTTGGGAAGAGTTGTAGCACAACTATCTTGTTTACCAGAGCAAGTCTTGAGTCACAACAGGAGCCTTCACAAGTGAAATCTGTGAAGCCTTCCTAGCCATGCAAGATGGGTCACCACAGCATAGAAAACCACTAGTATGCGGTGATATGTAATTCTTGTCCTTCTCTTATTCTTGTATCTGTTTAGTCCTGGAAGTGTTTCTGTGAACTACGTAGTAAAAGCAGGAGCAGCAAGCTTCGAACAGATAGCAAGTGCCAACAAAATTTCACCACAATTTTTAAATTCAACCTACCGGCTAAACACATATACCTTCACAACAGAAATAACTAGTAAGTTTAAAGCTCTCTCAGTATTTTCCTTTGACCTTTACTTCAGTATTTCTAGCCTGAACCATGTAGCTGCCTTATACGGTTGATTATTTGACACTGGACCTTCAAAAACATGTATTTCTCTGGCTGTTTCATTTCATCTTGTGCCACCAAAGCGTAGAACTTACATGAGATGACCATGCACACCTTACCTTGCATGGAAAAACAAAATCCTTCCAGCAACTCCACTGAACCCCATGGCAGTCTCTCCATGGGAGAGAGATTGAATACCCTTGAGTTCACCTCCAGAACTGAGGCAGCTCAGAGCATGTCAGGCTGCTAGCACTTCTCACTTCTTCAAACAAAACAATAAATCTCTTGCAGTTTACATGAGAACAGGTTCCCTCTGACTTCCTTGGCACATTTTCTGTACTGCTGCTGTACAGTGTGTTAAAACTCTGTTGCCCGATGAAGTTCCCCAGAGGGGCCATACTCAGAGTACACTGAGTGCTGGACTGTCAAGTAACCAAGAGGATTACTTGAACCTGGTTGCTTCTTCTCCCGGTTTATCTACTTAGAAAGTAGTGGTGGTGATCATAATTCTGTCTCCATTCATAAAATCTACTGGGATCTTTGGCTAGTAGAATAATATGTTGTGGGAAAATTGCATAGCTTTTATCAGGGGCGGTGCCCTGCAACTGATGCTGAGCGTATATTAATTATGAAGCACATAGGATCCCCATGAGATGAAAGGCACCATATAGACCTGAGTGGAAATTACAATAATGCAGAATGTTCTTCTTTGTCTTGCCAGATCAGACAAACTTCACTGTGAGTCCTGAAGACATTTTTGAAGGAGACACGGTAAGACTGACTTGTGAGATAAATTCAACATCTGAGAATGTGACTTGGTACCACCAAGGTCAGATCATCTCACCCCGCCGCCTAATTTCGATGTATGGGACAACCTCAATATCGATTCTTCGAATTCCCAACATCACAATGAATAATTCTGGTATGATTTTCTTCCGTTAAAGCAGCAGATGTAAATCTCTAGTGTAGCCAGTTCTTTAAAAGCAGAGAGGAATGCAGTGACTATGTTTTCCTAGGGTAAATGTGAAAAATGCCCTGTCCCTCATAATTTTCCTGCAGGTTTTGGTTTCTTCTGTAATGAACTAGGTACTGACTGGCACTGCCAGTGAGACGTGAACTGACTGAAGTGACTATACAGGCCTGGGTATTCTTAGTGCAAGGCTTCACTGCCACATCAGAGCAGACAGCAGCGCCTACATGGCTGTGAGATCTTCCCACCCTTATAATGTGGTAAATTGAGGCTGTGGTTGAATTTGTCCTTGATGGCCCTTGCCCCCTTTGCAAACATAACCTAACTAATCAGGGCGTGGAGTTACTGTTTTTCATGTGTTCATGTTTAGGACTTGTTGAAAATCAGAAAGAGGTATCTTGGTGGCATTTTGCTGGGAGGAGTTATCAGGAGAGTTATTGTGTATTATCAGAGCTCCCACTCATTTCTTCTCTTGGGACCATGAATTTTACATTCAGCTTCGAAAAGGGTTCCCTGTGACCAGGTATTTGGGCGTGTTTATGGGCAGTAGGGGTCTTGGCTCCAAACTTCTATGGGCTAAGGATGCCCTGAACATCGGTGTCTCCACTCCTATGAAAGTGGCCTACTCACTTGCTATCCCAATGGGGAAGGGAAACCCACATACCTAAAGTATGAAGGCAGTTTGGAGCTCTGATTACCAATTTCAAAAGGAAGCCTGGCTGCATCCAGGAGACAAGTGCCTGAGAAAGTGCCTGATAAATACTCCTCTGTCTTTAGCGATACCTTCTGAGCAGTGTAGGTGCCTGCACTCAGAGTGCCAGCTCTTGTGGGGTCCACCCTCTCTCACCCATTCTCTGTAGGAACCTTTGGCACAGTCAGTCCACATTCTTACCATGACACATTCCTCCCACGTGGACTATGGGCCGTATACATATCCCCAACACACCAACTCAGCCAGATTTTAAGTATCCCAGTCCCAGAGAGCTGGTCTCTTCAGAAGTACCCATCAACACTGAAGCTGCCTTATCTGGATAGATTTGACACCAGGAGACAGAAGAGAGCATACTGCAGATGACCTGAGGGTGTGTTTTGATTAGCAAGTAGCAAAGCCACTGCAGAGCAGGGAGATGTGAAAACCAGGTGTGGAAGTAGGTCCCAACTCCTATCTCCAAAAGTAGAGGAAAAATCAGCAAAATGTGTTCTCGATGTTAAGGTACTGCCTATGCTTTACAGGTTCCTACAGCTGTGCTTTCGCAAGCAGAAATCATCAGTTTCTCACACTGATATACAATGACACAAAAACAATCACAGTCTCTCCGCTAAACATCACTCCAAACGTAAACAACATGAATGTTACATGCAACAGTCCTGAAATGCAGAAAAACGGTCCTCTGCTGTCCTGCTGTATTGACAAAAACCTAACATCACTTCGTGGTGACTGGAAAGTAAACGGAGAAATCAATATTACAGGTAAGATTAACAAAAGATTGTTTTTCACCTGTTGGGTTAGTTTGTTCTTCAAAGATCTCCTAAATGGCTACCCCAAAGGCCTAGGATGAGCACAGGGCATGCTCTAAGGGATGGTGTGTGTGTGTGGGAAGGATGATGGATGGAGAGCGTGGTACAGACTCCATGTGTGTTGTGCAGGTGCCAGTGGGATTCTGGGCACCTCCATTCACTGTGTGGACATTGGTGCTTAAAACTGGGCCATCCTGGATGGAAGAAGCTGTCCAGACCAGCGCCATGCGGCCTTTTTCCAAAAATCTTATTTCTCCATTCTCTAGTCTTGAGAGCAAGGATGAGCATATGAGTCTTCACTACTATCTCCAGAATCACCCCTGGGGTATGAAAAGCTTCTGTGTACCACACACGGAGATTTGGCAACCAAGAGAGGCAGGTGGTGCTTTAAAACAGCTAAATACTGACTGCACAGTTTCCCTTCCTCTTCACCTGTAGTTGTGATACATCGCACGCCAGTCGAGGCAGTGGCATCCCACAAGGCTTTACTTATAATATGAATATAAAGTGTTAATAAAGCACCATGTAAATGAGTTACAAAAGAACATCAACAGAAATGCTCATAAACATCCATGAAACGTAGTCATAGACAGCCTATTGTCCTCTTAATATTTTATAGGTGTGGGTGAACTATTTACTATTAACCGTTTGTTAAAAATTAAATTTAGCAGAAAGCTGGACAGCAAAGTGAGAGAAAACCTTCAAAGCTCATGTGTGCAGTCATTCCCATGGGGAACAGATACTGGCATGCAGTGGTGGTCACAGAGAGAGGGGTGATCCTGTAATGAGCTCTTTCAACCATGATTCCCTGCAGCCAGGCTTCCCCTCAGGCACTCTTGCCAAGTACGCATCCAGCTGTAGCGTGGGACAGCTTTAGCGGGGTTTTCCCCCTATAGCTAAACCAGAACTCTTCAGATTTAAAGTGGAATGACTGTCAAGTTACCTCCAAGTGTTTATTTCGAAATAAGATGACATTAAAATGTGAAGTATTTACTCCTCTTTTACTGATCTTACTCATCCTGAATATCGCAGATAATGAGGTTAGACTGAAGCAGAATATTCTTCATTTTGGTTTGTCCTGAGGTATCCAAGCAACGTTGTTGCTCTTGGTTAGACTGTTTTTGGCAGTTGGTGCCCAGCACTGTGCTGAGAGCCATCTTCAGGCCTATGGAAGACTATGTGAGTGTTGCCAAACGAAAAGATGTGGATGATCTTCAGCAATGATGAGTTAAAAATGCCATGCTGTCAAAGATTGCATACAAATCCACAAGGTTTTCCTTAGCTAGAGTGATTCCTTGTGAGTTCCAGAGCCTCGGTATTTTTGGACATCTGTAGACCTTCAAGGAATATTTATTTCTCTCTAGGTGTCTCCAGTCTGAGTGGAAACTGCACTGAATACAAGCTCAACATCAATGAATCACTGTGCCCAACTAACAAGTCAGGTACGGTGACGACGTATACGTGTGAGCTGCAGACTGGAAAAGGTGCCAAGAGCAGTCAAAACATCCAAGTGACGTACCTCCGGGGAGGTAAGAGTCAGGTAGCACCTAACAGACCATCAGCTCTTCCATGCCTAGGTGGCCTCTGTGGCACATGTCATTTGCAAACCAATGATTATAACAAGTGACTCTCAATAATATGACATTTATCTTGTGTTGTCTCAGCCTATGTCACAATAACTTCGACAGTAAACTCATCAGTTTCTGAGGGAGATGATTTCAGTCTAACGTGTGAAAGCGATGTGAGCAATTATGACGAGGTCAGTTGGAAAATCCAGTCTGGAAATCACACTACAGAAGTAGACTGTGGTACGTGCATCGAAAATACAAAAAATCCAGCCAAATCTGTGCTCAAAGTGACGAGAGCCACACAGAAGTGGAACGGTGAGTGAACCTGGTTTGTATCAGCTATAAAGGCAGTGATATCTCTGTACCAGATCATCACAGCAGCTCTAGCCCTGCAAATCACTGTGAAGCCTGGCCACAGTAAATAGAGAGTTAAAATTACAGATACTGGAGGAACAGCAAGACGTGATGCTGCCAGCAGCACTGTGCTTGTTCATTATTCGGACTCATGACCATGCAAACGCTGAGGGGCGCTTCTGTTGACTGAGACATAGTTTTTGTGTCACTTCTTTCAGGCACCTACATCTGCACATTCTTCCAGAAGCCCTTGAATAGTTCTGCCAATGTGACCATCAACGTTGTTTCCTTGCCTCTCCAGCAGAACATCCTGATAGACCCCATCAAAACATCTATACAGTGCAATAGGTTGCAAACCCTTCAGTGCTGTGTAAGTGCTAGCACCAGGGAAGACTACAGTGTTACATTCGTATTTCCAGAAAAGGAGCTTCCATATGGTAAGGAGCGATAAACTTGCACTAAAGAAAAAGTTGTTTTGGTGCAAAATGATACACCCTGTTTTATTGCTGGGGAAAGAAGGTAAAATAAAACAAGTAGAGATTAAAGAGGGATTGTTCTCTTCCCAACACAACATTCAGTAATACGAAGATGTGAATTGCGGAGTATGAACTGGTAGTTGTAACGCTCAGGCAAAGCTGGTACCCGACAGCAGCATGGACTTGCCTCCTCCCATATGCTATCCAGTTGCATAGGGATAGTTGCACTATGTCTCACAAACCAGGGTGGGTGGGGTTTTTGTTGTTTTCAGTTAGGTCCATGTAACCAATTCGTATTTACTGATATTATGACAAACCACAAGTACTCCTGAGAGTGTAAGAAAAGGGAAACGGGCTTCTTTTAGGATGGTTCCCATGCCCAGAGAGCATGGCTGAGATTAATAGGAGAGAAGACCCTGAATACCTAGGACCTAATAACTGAAGACCCTGCTGTAGGGATAAATACGTAATAGGTAAATTCAATGTTTGGTTTGCCTTGCCAGGCAGTGAGAAGTGAGCATCCTCATCGTTGTTCATATTAGAAATTGCTGAACTCCATTTATTTACTTTTATCTTCCACTCTGCCACTTTTTTGAACTGAGTATCAAGGAAATGTTACTTAAGATGATGTACTAATTAATGAAAAATGTAGAATAACACATTAAGAATGCAGTTGAAAGAACTATTCTATTTTCTTCAAGGATACAGGTAGCATATCTTTAACAGCACAAAAGCCCAAGTTTCTACATCTTCAAATTCAGGGCAGCTCTGCAGCTTCCCTGGCATGTTTTTATATATTAGAAGTTTTCAAGTAGGTTACAAAACAATAAATTGAAAAAAAAGCAATGAAAAGCCACCTAAACTAACTCATACACCATCCAATAGTGCCAAAACAATAGTCTGAAGTGTAAAGCAGGTGGAGACTGAGGGGTCCTTCAGTTGCTAAGAAAAATGCCAAGATCTTTTTGGAAGAGATTGCAGCCAGGTCCTCTCAGCCACAGGCACGAGGAAAAGCAATAGGACTGCGGTACACATCCTGGGTTCAGAAGAACCCTGTAAGAACAGCAAAAGAGTATCCTAGCCTAAATGAAACGACTGTGGTAGAAGCAGAAGCAGGAGGAGTATTCTCCAAAATGGTTTCTAAAGCAAATTTTTGTTCCTGCACAGTGAAAGAGGATTTGGGCAGGGTTTGCTCATCTACCAGTGGTTGAAAAGGTACTGATCATGCAGCTGCTGCCAGGAGATTTATTAAGTGGGGAGTAAGATACAGAGATCAGCATTTAGAGTAGATATTTCTCCACAAAGGAAGTTTTTTTTTCTCCAAGTCCCACAGCAAAGAACGTTTTGCAGAAGCTTTCTGCTGTTTGGTAGCTGATTGACCCCAAATCTGTGTTAACCTATCTTAATCCTTCCATACAGAAGAGAAGAAAAATGGAACTTTCTTTTGCTACACGTACAATTACACAGCAACTGATACTGATTGTGACAAAGAGAAAAAAGTCACAGTGTATTGCAAGTTTAAGAACAGCATTAAACAGGATGTCAAGAGTGGAAATATAACACTGAACCTGATACCTGGTAAGACAAAAGTTACTATTTAAAGCTGTTAAATAGGAAATCCCAGTATCTTTGTTAAATCAGATGCCACAAATTTATCACCTGTGACACCTAATAGGAGCAGTTTTTGTTAGCCAAGAATTTTTGTCTCCTTTTTTGACAGAAAATTTTGAAATACAGAAGAAAATACCAATTTTGCTGAAATTAAAAAAAAAAATAAATCACTGTATTTGACAGTGGCCTCAATATGTTCCCAAGCAGTTCTAGTTCGGTCATCTTCTGTCATCTACTGTCATCATCTTCTGTCTCTACTTCCTTCTGGTGCAACTTGCACCAACCAGCTTGTTGTTCAACAACTTCTTGTGTTGAAGGGTGGTCATACATCTCCCAGCTTGCACCAACAATTTAGCAAGGATAAAAGATTGGGGTGCTCAGGAGGTCAGCCTGTGGGAGAGCTTCAAACACAGAAACGGCAACCTCCATGAGGTCTCCATGCAGAGACCTGAGCAGCCCCAGCTCCCAGTCAGGTCTGTAGGATATGCTGGGTAGTTAGAATTCAACATTGCTGAATCCAATTTTGATGTTTAGTTCTGACCAGAGTTTGGATATTTCAGCTTCTTATTCTAAATTAGAAAGAAAGAAATGTTGGGCATCCCCCTAATGCAGAAATTTTGGGGTTTTTCCACAACAGTGGTGCCTATTGTTGAATCACTCTATCTGGCCAGATTTCACTCTCTTAGGCAATAAATATGCAGACACTTTATTTACTTTAATCAGCAGGTACTTACTGGTATGAGTAACCCAATTAAAGCCAATTAGCAAGACTGTTCATCAAAAGGGTGTTAAGGCCTCACTATCAAGGTCTTAATGAGTTTCCTATTAGTGCTACAGCTGCAGTGAGTCCTTTAGCAGAATAAACTTTGTATGAATTACTGTTCACATAGTGATCAATACAATCCCACTCCACCCCTATGTAACCCTATAATCTAGCAGACAAATCCTAAAACTTTTGCTATTGGTTAGGTGATTTGATTCAATATTCAAAAAGGGGCTTTATTCAATTTCCTTTTTAATTAATTTCATTATTCAAAAAAATTGGGAATGCAAGACACATACACCCTGAAAGGTCATAATTAATGAAGAGAGCAAACTGAAATCCTAACTAGTCAGACCTCTGAACTTCAGGAGACCACAGGTTCGATGGGGGTAAATTACTCATCTCCCCGCTTCTTAGTTTTCTACCTCTGTGCTTTTCCTCCATACAGCTGGTAAAGTTTCCTGCTCAAACGGCACTGAGGTCGGAAAGGAAGGGGACATATTAGAAAAGCCATGCTGTGAGTCAAATTGCAATGGCGGTTTTACCCGAGGCAGTAAAATTTACAAGTGCTCTAACAACTCGTGGAAGCTTCAAAGAAATGACTGCCTGTCCGTAACAATAAACAACCTGCTGAGTCATGCTGAGGTAACATTTATGAGTTTCCTAGAGTTTGGGGGTAGGAGAGAGCAACAATTTTTGTTGGGTAGTTTTTCTGCTTAACGTAATCTAAAAACAAGCATTCAAAGCATTCAAAAGCATTCAAAAATCGAAGATTTAGTTACAACTATATTTTAAAAGATATAAAGAATGATTGGCTATCTCTACACAAGTCGGTAAAAGAGGCTAGCTCCCCTTCTCTGGCCCAGAGGGCTCGTGGCACTGCGTGGCTAACACCCCTACGCGTGAACGCTCTCTCCCCCAGGCAAGGTGACCTTATTCATAGCATCCAGCGGGAGCAGTGGCTGTCCTGGGGTGTTCCCTGAACGTGCTTGCCTGTTGCCTTGGTGAACACTGGTTGGCACTAGCCCAAACCATGCTACCGAGTACACCAACAATGATGCAGTGGGGACAGCTCTGGGACACAGCCCAACCTCAGGCCTGGGCCCTGTTAAGCATGCCCCCCTCAGCCATTATGAAGGATGATTAAGCTCCAGGGAAATGTCACATATGTGATGTATTGTCATCTTTTGTTCCAGTCCTTGTTCAACGATCCAGAGAGAAATAAAAACCTACCTGCCTACCTTGAAGATCTTAGGGACAACATGGAAAAGGAGAAATTAAGCAGCTCTGCAAATGTAGGTGCAGTTGTTACCATCCTGAGTATGGTCTCCTCTATCCCAGCAGAGGCAAACAAGACCGTTATTGAAGTAAGGTTTTATTTTAAGTCTTACCTATACTTATTAAGCCCTTCAGCCCCTTTTGTCACAGAGGATGACATTCTCCCTGAATAAAATTCACAGCTAGTTAGGGTCAGGAGCAGAAAAGTATTTAGGGGATGAGATGAAATGACAGCAAAGTTGAAATGACAGAAAACATACAGAAGAGTTTATGAAAACTCAAAATGATGAAGAAAAGGAGCCTATGCGTGAAAGAGAGAGTGCTGTACGCTTAGAAACTAGAAGTCTTTTAGGGATCCCTAAATGTCTCCAGCAATCTAAGTTCAAGGAAAGAACAAGGAACGATGAATGAAAGATTAGACATGTGGCCACAAGGTGTGCTTGCAGCTCAGAAAGACAACCATGTACTGGGCTGCATCAAAAGCAGCGTGACCAGCAGGTTGAGGGAGGGGATTCTCCCGCTCTACTCCACTCTGGTAAGACCCCACTTGCAGTACAGCATCCACCTCTGGGGTGCCTAGCACAAGAAAGTGGGTCCAGGGGAAAGCTGGAACATCTCTTCTATGAGGACAGGCTAAGAGAATTGGGTATTTTCAGCCTGGAGAAGAGAAGGCTCCAGGGAGACCTTACTGTGGCCTTTCATTACTAGAAGGGGTTTATAAGAAAGGTGGAGAAAGACTTTTTTACCAGAGCCTGTAGTGACAGGACAAGGGACAACTGTTTTAAACTGAAAGAGAGTAGATTTAGATTGGAGATAAAGAAGAAATTCTTTACTGTGAGGATTGTGAGACACTAGAACAGGTTGCCCAGAAAAATTGTGGGTGCTCCACCACTGGAAGAATTCAAAGTCGTTTGGGTGTCCCTGCCCATGGAAGGGAGATTGGACTAGATGATCTTTAAATGTTAAAACCATTCTGTGATTCCATGATTCTTTAAGTAGGAACAGAAATAGAAAAAAAAAAAAGGATTTGAAGTAAGGATCGATTAACAATTAGATGTTAACAACAAATGAATGGCAAAACATATCTTAGAAATACTTGGAAACTCTGATTATGATGTTACAGAGGAAAAGGACTGCTCTTCTGAGCAGAAAAGCACAGAGAGACTTGATGTTTTGTAGCTGGAGAACACTTCATGAGAGAGAGTGAGAAACCAAAGCGAGCACAAAGGCTGAGAAAGAAGCAGAAGAAGGTTTGAGAAGGAAAAAATACTATGTAATATGTTAAAAAAAAAAAGCCACACAGCTCCACTTTTGGAAACCTTAATTTCAAAATACAGTAGTAAGAAGGTTAACAACTGAAGGTTTCACATAGATTGAGAAAATAAGAAAATGTTGGGCTTTTTCAAAAGGCAATTCTAGAACCATCAGAAACAATGATTTTATATGGGATTTCAGTAACAGCATTTTTCTGTTGTTATTCCAGAATTTCCTTTTCACGGTGGACTGTATTATTGAAAATTCCACAAGTAAAGCTTGGGAAGACCTGAATAAACAGGAGGGACCCAAAAGTTCTTCATTGATGAAGTCGATAGAAAATTTTACCCTGAACCTCCAACCAGTTAATGGTATCATCCCTCCGGTCTGTGTTAAAAACCTTCAACTACAAGGTATAGCTGTCACAGAAAAGAGCACAAATTATAATAAGACCTTCCGCAGTACAGACAACCTCACAGTTGATGTGTTCATTGGTAATACTGAAGTTCAGACTCTAACCCTGAATTCAACCATTATCAGTGTGATGTACTCAAAACTTGCAGAT
Source organism: Limnodromus scolopaceus (assembly GCA_028565335.1). NCBI lineage: Eukaryota > Metazoa > Chordata > Aves > Charadriiformes > Scolopacidae > Limnodromus > Limnodromus scolopaceus. The sequence continues at coordinate 114,242,930 of JAOXNO010000024.1, forward strand.
ATTTTGCCTCAGAATAAGTCCCAGTATGTGAACGGCTTACTCATAACAACAACTGTGAGCAGCAACAGAAGCCAGAAGTTTGATATTAATATGATCTTTGAAAAGAAAAACTTATCTCTAAAGAAACCCCACTGTGTCTTTTGGAACTTCACACTCAATGAACATGGAGGTGGCTGGGATACTCAGGGTTGCACAGCCACACAGGGAGAAGATAATTATGTCAATTGCTCCTGCAATCACTTGACATCATTCTCCATTCTGATGTCACCTGATATAAACCCCCAGATAAACACTGAAGATTATATTACCTACATTGGCCTGGCAATTTCAATCTTGAGTTTGGTGACCTGCATTATAATTGAATCCTTAGTCTGGAAGCACGTGACGAACAACACCACCTCCTATATGCGCCATGTCTGTATACTCAACATAGCTACATCCCTCCTGATTGCCGACATTTGGTTCATTGTCACTGCCTCTATCAATGACCAAAACCAACAGATGAGTAAAGGTATCTGTGTCGTGGCCACCTTCTTCATCCATTTATTCTACTTGTGTGTCTTCTTCTGGATGCTCAGCCTGGGCCTCATTCTTTTCTACAGACTGGTCTTCATCTTTCATAACACAAGCAAGACCACTCAGAAAGCAGTGGCATTCTGTCTGGGATATGGATGCCCCTTTGTCATTGCAGTCATCACCCTCGCTGTCACACTGCCAAGGAACAGTTACACCAGAAAAGATGTCTGCTGGCTCAACTGGGAGAACAGCAAAGCTCTCTTGGCCTTCGTCGTACCTGCCCTGATCATTGTGGTCATGAATTTGTTCATCACTGCAGTTGTTATAATAAAAATACTGAGGCCAACTATTGGGGATAGGTCAAATAGGCAGGAGAGGAAGTCTTTGTTTCAAATTGGCAAAAGCGTGGCCATCTTAACACCACTGCTAGGCCTCACCTGGGGATTTGGCTTTGCCACCGTCATCAAAAACAGCCTTCGAGCTTTCCACATCCTCTTTGCCCTGCTCAATGCTTTGCAGGTGAGTAACACATATGTATGGATTTGTTTCCTTTATGATCATTTAACATGTAGTGACATTCTTGCAGAGCTGTGCTTGGAGAGGGGATAAAAACAGCCTGGGAAAGCTCGGGGTTGCCTTGCACATCTTTATTACCAAAAGGCTCTTTGGAAACCCATTCCATGAATGGAGCAGTATTTCATATTCTCAGCTGCCTTAGCAGATGTGTCTTATCGATAAAGCTGGCATATAGATAATGTCCAACTTTGCCAGTAGATTTGGGAAGAGCTTCATTCCTGGAGATCAGGAAAATAGCCCTAGTATGTTCAGGTGGTGTTAGGTCCCGGTCCAATTGTTGGTCTGGGAGGGGTTTGTAATGATTCCGAGGGTTCTCACATGTGGACAAGCTTCAGCATGTCTGGTCTCATTTACAGAGCATCTGGAGGCATCATATTATGCTCTTGTGAGTTCAAGTAATGGGAAAGTATGAACGACATGAAAGTCACCAAGGACAGCTTAGCAGCACTAATAATAAAGAGAAGAACTAAGCAAAAACCACAGGATTGAGAGTTTTCAGTTAGTATGATTTTTACAACAACAATATTTAGCTGCCCAGTAGGATCCCAATACAATGGGGATTTCTTAAGGAAACAAGTTATGTATACTTGGTCCCTTAAGAATGGCCTCAAAATTGTATGCTTCAGACCAAACAGACTTTTTATATTGTGAGCCTGCTGGCTCATCTGGGGGGCATAAGCAGGGTATGTCTTCCATACACAAAGGTCCCTTCTTCCAAATACGTTTAGTGCTAGCGAACTATCTCTGTCACTTTTGCAGACCAGATATGCACAGTTTAAGTAGACCAGGCCTGGAGAACTCCTACCACATCAGCAGTTGATTGAGGAAGACACAGTTAGAAAAATGCCCTTTATCAAAGAGTTTGAAGTTTAAATAGTCAACATGGACTATGTTTGAGGTAACCATGGATTACTACAATTAAAAGTTTGCTATCATCAAAATGCATGTAATTTTCTGTCTCCTAGGGATTATTCATTTTGGTGTTTGGGACTCTATGGGACAAAAAGGTAAGAATTCAAGCTATTTCTTACCTTATGTGAAAATACTATTAGAATTTGAACATAATTGCTCTATTTCCTGATTGATAATTTTTTTTTAACAAATAGATACAAGAAGCCCTGCTGAAGAGGAATTCAATGTCCAAATGGAGTTCACAGCAAACAAAGGTTAGAACCTTGACCTAAGAATGTACCTCAGAGTTACGGCTTAATAACCTAAGATTCTCCAAGTGTCTTTTACATCAAATGCACTTTATATTCTGAATTATTTATTAGAACTAGTCAGAGAACGAGAAGACAACATAAATATGAATATACTTCCTTTTTCAGAGTTCATTATTTCACCTATAATTGGTAAAAAATGAGAAGAATTTTGGTGGACATTTTCTCTAAATTCCACAAGAAACAAACCACAAAATGTAATTCGAACATTAAGCTAGAAAACAGAATATTTCAGTGGCACCATAATTTATTCACAATTTAAGAGGGAGCTTCTTGAGGAAGATACCTGTCAGCTACGAGTAGGAAAGGATGGAGATAGCACAAATTGAACTCCTGAGAAAAGGAGACAGGTTAGCCTGTGGTTTATGCTGGGAACAGAAAATGGGAGGAAGTGTGAATCATCTGTCAAAATCATGTCTATGTGCAGCAAAGACTCAGATTTCAATGACAAAAGATAGAACATAAATGAATGTGGTTCTGGAACCATATGGTCTGGACAGACTCCTAGAAGAGGAGAGACTTGGGTCCCATACCCAGCAAATTCCTGCATTTAACCCAAAATATTCAGTGCCTGGAAAAAAAAAAAAGTTGCAAACTGGGACAGAATCCTTATGGAAGATCCTGGAAGGCTTCTCTTCCTCCTGCAGAGACTTTTCCTGGCCTAGTGACTCTTGCACTCATCTCTGCACAGCTTGAAAGGGCATCTGGAAGTGCCTCTGCTTGGGATAGGCATTTGCATTAAAGGAGAAACAGGTTCCACTACCATCTTTAAAACAAAAAATAAAGTTTGCACAGTGCCTCGGGAAAATGACTCTGAGAAATACAATTAGAACAGAAATGCAGACAGTGCTCCTGGTGAACAGAGGTGTAACAGTATCATGGAACAGTTGAGGTTGGAAAAAACCTCCAGAAATCATCTAGTCCAAACCCGCTGCTCAAAGCAAGGTACACTAGACCGGGTTGCTTAGAGTGTTGTCCTGCCATGTTTTCAGTACCTCTAAAGCTGGAGAATCCACTTTGGACAAAAAGTTGTGATGTTTTGCTACTCTCACCATAAAACCCCCCAAACTTTCTCTTACGATTAAATGGAATTTCTTCCATTTCAATTTGTGCTCCTGAGATAAAGTCTCCAATTAAAAATGCTCAGTGGCTGTCTGAAAAAAGTAAAATAGGCTTCATCTCCTACAAGCTACTAGGAAGCAATGGAGCTAGACTGTCTTGTGCCAGCCACGTATTTGCTCCCTTCACACCATCTAATCTTTAGCAGCTCCTGATTACTCTCTCCTTGCATTCCCAA
>JAOXNO010000024.1:114258140-114278512 GCA_028565335.1 Limnodromus scolopaceus
TTCTTCAATTATTTGAAAAAGAAAGTTGTCGTCAACACATTCCAAGAACTTCCTGGATTTCCTGTGTTCTGCTGTGTGATGATCTGCTCCAATTTCATCCACTGCCTGCTGAAATGATGGGGGCTTTATAGATGTGTAAAAATACTTCGGATTATGCATAGATTTACTCCTGAATATTTGAAAATCTTCTGTGGTGACGTCTCCTAGAAAGACAACTGGCTTTAATATGAAATTGTTTCCCTGCTAAAAAATGGCCAAATTCCCTGCTATTGGCCAAAAGTACTTAGTAGTAGTTTACCATGAATTCTATGTAATAGCTACTCAGCTTTTGTAACCCAGCACATCTCCATGGAAAATGAGTTTTGATGTGCTGATCTACATACCTATGGATATGTGCCCTTTAGATTTCTTGAGTAATTTCTATAGGAACATTTCTAGAATCTGAATAGGCACATAGAATATGTGCTTCTATACGACATTTTCCAGTGTTTTAAGAGGTTCTACCTGTTATTTAACTAAGTTTGAACTGTCATTGGGATTAAAGGCATGGACTTCCGGCACTACTGCTTGCTATTGGATGAAGAAATGAAATTCAAAGAACACACAAGAGAGGCAGGGTATGAACTTACATTAGACAGCAGTTCTATGTGATGTTCTTTAACTGTCAAGCTCTACAGAGTAAACAGATTGCTGCCAAGATGTTGATAAAGCATTTAATCTGTATGCTGACTGGTCTTCTACAAGTTGTATTCATCATTTTTCACTGAAAACTGATGTCATATGAACTATGGAAACATAGCAGGCTGAGATTTATCCCCCTGCAGTTCTTTATCTTCTAGACATCATGGAAATTAGGACGATGGTTAAGAAAATGGTTCCAGCAATTCCACCAATTGTCATTCCCAGGATGTTCCCATGGACCTGCCTTGACTGACACCTCTCACCCGTAAAGAAGAAGGCATGTCCTGATGGGCACCTGGAAAAATAAAGTACAGATTCACATGGATGAGGAATTTTGTCCTGCCCTATAGGCCTACCTCAATGTCCTCCCGCACACTATCCTGGACAAGCAGTTCCCATTGAAGGGGTTCACATCACAACATCCCCACCTTGTTTTGAGATTTGGAGGCTATTTACATCCCCTGGAAGCAGCACAGGGTGGGGTTTCTTGCCTTCCCTTACAGCTGCTAGTAGAAACCAGTCACTGCTGTGTTTTGTTACTACTGTTCCTTGAAAACCTAGTGGCTCAGACCTCTGAGGTCTGTACCTCTGCATACTTATTAGCTGCATCATTTGGTTCAGAAGAAAATCAAGGCAAGCAGGGAAGAAGTGTGTAGTACCTGCAGCTTGCTCTTCCTTTCACATTCACACAGACTCCATCATTCTGACAAGGGTTTGGGTCACACGGATCTTGTGGATAGGGCAACCAGTCTTGAACGGGCTCCATATCCTGGGCTGCTCTCTTCTGCCTCTCAAGAATGAGGCCTTCCACAAAAGCACGTTGTTCAGGTACAACAGGGACTTCAGTTTTGTTGAGGTGACTTAGATCTTTTTTTTTAAGAAAAGGAAAGAGAGGAGAAAGACATCAGGTAACAGTAAATGGTGGTATATGCAGTATTTTTCCTACCAGGGGCTCACAGGGTGCTTTGTGGACTGCAGGGTACTCCTGGTCCATTTGCCCTTTGCAGAGCTCTTGCTGTACTACAGTAAGTTCTGCATATTCAAGGCACAAGATAGAAAATAATACTGAAATTATGGTAACTAGTTAGGTAGATCAGTGGTATTCCATACTTTGAAAAATTGTGTGAAATGTGGCTGTTCTGTCTGGAAATAAACACAAGGATGGCCTTTTAGTACGTTCAATGCTTAGAAATGGACACAGCTACTGATTAGGGTCCTTAAAGGTGTCTAAGAAGTTAACCTTCAGTAAATCATTGCTTTTTAGGTTCTTCTGAACTCGCAATCAGTTTAGCCAACACCACCCACCTGAAACTAAGACACAGAAATGCTTTTAAAAGTTGAGCCCCATTAGAGGAGAAGATGACTCAGAGACAGCTGGCAATAGTTATTTGAATGTGTGTAAAGAAATATGAAAGACCACCCACCCATTTGTTTTTGTAATGAGAATTAGGAAGAGGGTCTTTACCGTTAAATTCTGCAAATATAATCAGGTCATCATTTTTCAGGAAGCTTCTCCGTCTCATCTGGCTGTGGGATATGAAATTATTCCATCCCCAGTTTACGGTTCTATAACAATTGCATGAAGCATCAAATTTCCCAGAAATTGATGGCTTCTCCCATATTATGGCTCCAGTAGATCCTGCAAAGAGAATATGAGTGACGGATACAAACCACAAAGTTCTGCAGCTGGAAGCATGACATGACTTTTTTGTGCATTACAGTGTTAAAGGGGATTTATGCTGTAAAATCAGGTTCAGAACTGAAATGCCCAAACAAATCCCAGAGGCATGGTAAGTTATGGGTGCCAGCAGATCCCTAGGTACAGTCTGCATGAGGACTCAGTCTATGTGAGGGCATTGAAAGTCCCCTTTCATTGAGGACTAACCGAATGCAAGTTACCCCCTTGTTGTCACCAACTAAGAGCTTCCACCTGTGTAAGGACACTCCCTCATCAGTTTTTAAGCACCTGTGGTTTAGGGTCTAGCAGATTTTGTTCATTGCTATGGTTCTGTTAAACTTATTCATACCTAAGGTTTAAAACATACTGAAAAAGTGTGTACTAAACTTCCAGTGGAAAAAGTGAAGAGGGATGGAGATTCTTCTCTAGTATTTTATTCTGTACCAAATTCAATATTGTCCTGTTGTTCTTATTTCTTTGAATTAACATATTCATGGGGAACCCTAGGGGTGGATGTGGAACTATGGTGCTACTCGCTATATAAACTCAGAGTAAAAAGGTAGCCCGGGTCTGAAAGAGCTCATAATCTACAGTCTACCACCAGCCAAGCAGGACAGGCTTCATATGCTGCAGCCTGATCTCACAGGTGTTTTCAGGTGCTTTTATCTTAAATACAGCTACAGTATGAACCCTGTGCATTCAGACCATGTATGTTCAAGTTAACAAAGCCTCCGAAATGCAGGTTTAACTTCAATTATGGTTGCTTTAATAAGGGAATACAGCACCCTGCTGGCATTGCACCATCCTGTGGCAATATGTCACCTGTCATAATGGGCAAACCACGGGTAGAATGGGAATGGCCAGCTCATGGGAGAACTCTGTGTTTAGAGTCAAACTCAAGGATTGTTAATAACAACGACCTTCTATGTGTCAGTTTTCACGCTCGATGATTTTTTGCAGACAGGAATTCTGAGTCATACACAGGAAAGTGACACAAATTGGGAAATGCAACTGAAGTTGCCCGAGTCTGAGTCCTGCACTTGCTCCTTCGACCTGGGTTCCTCGGCTTTCATTTTCACCCTTCCTCCAGGCGTTTACCACTTACCTGAGATAACATGGTCTTTGCTTGTGGTGAAGCTTTTGCTTGAGGACATCCTTTGCAAGATGTCAGGGTCCTGGTCCAGCACGGTGAGTATAGCTTGGCGGTTCAGAGCTGGCCACTCCAGAACACCATCGTTCTCTCCACTGCACAGGTGAAAGGCAACGCGAGTGTAGCCACTGATTCCGGAGTGGGGATACAAACTTATGCCAAAACCATAACCCTCAGGGCTATAAAATCGGGGGCTTTGAATAATGTCAGTTGACATACTTTCAAGGATTTGGCTGAAATTCCGAATGACCCACACGGCTGTGGGACAAGGGGTCTCTGTCAGGGTGACATCATCGATAGCAATCCCACCAGATGAAGAGCTGGTGTTGCCCTTTAGTCCTTGAAAGATGTAACGAAACTTCTTCTGAGCGTTGAGGGTTACGTGGGCAATTTTCCAGTTATGGTCATTATCCGCTTGGGTAAAAAGAAAGCAAAACATTGCCATCAGCATGATTAGTGATATAATGAAGCAGCTTATTCCCAGACATCCATTCCAGCTGCTTTTTGAGACAGCTGGTCCTCTCACAGAGTCCTGAAGGCTAGAGATCTTAAGTGGATGTTGTGATTATAATATACTCAGAATGCCTTGTCCTTCTAAATGATGTGCTTTGGACACATTGTATTAGGAACTCTTCACACATCAGTGAATGACAGTCTCTAGTATGAAGGCAACAGGCTAAGGGCCAAGACCTAACAAGTGGATGGGTGTCAACGACCCAGTGTGTTAGAACTAACTGTTGCTGCCACTTTTTCAGGGACTTACCCTTCCCTGCAAACTGTTGCAGTTTGATACAGGCAGGTTTTGGGTTTTGACAACGTAAACGCATAGTGCCACAGTAACTGAATTTCTCCCATTTAGCAAAATCACCCAAAGTGAGAACTCAGTTCACATTTCCAAAACTACATATATTTTTATATTTCCAACCATGTAAAAATCAGGCTGGGATTCTTATTGACTGCAGATGAGCACAGGTATTTACATCTGAACAGCTGACTGTTAGATCATATAGTAGCTATAACTAGTCAATTGATCTCCAGCAGAATTTGGGGTCCCTCTCAGTCCCTGAGTGTAACATAACATTACTAGGAACATCGTGACTTCTGCTGTGGAGCACCTAAATTACATTATTAAAACCCACAGTTTCACTGCTAAATGCCTTCATGTAATACCAAAATCCTTAGCTGCATTGCAAGATATTCTGGTAGCTTCGGGACAATCTTTTGATTTCTGAGCCAATCCATGGCATTTGTGGACTCAGTAAGACAACTTTTCTTCCCCTAATATTCTATATATTCCTCATATTTCCAGAATTACCTTGAAAGGTTTGAATTTTCCTCATCTTGCGAACGTTTCCAGTGCCATCATCCTCTTTAAGCCAGATGATCAGCTTGTCAGAAAGGCTTCCTGTGGTCTTATAGAAGAACTGGAGGCACTGCTCAGTTCTCTTTGGATAAAGGATTCGAGACTCTAGGAGTGCCACCTCGTCTGCCTTGCCAGAGTTGGTGTTGAAGTACATGGCATAGCCAGCACCTGGGAAGAAAGTGTAGAGTGTCACTATCTTTTTCCAGATTTCCTGCTAGGAAATTTATCTTTAACATTATCAGTTGAAAGGATAAATCTAGTAGGCCTGAGTGTAGTACTTTACACGACCAGTAGAGGAAATGGTATGTGATAACCATCCAAGACAGACCAGGATAAGAACAGGACTAGTAGCTTAGCATATATATGGAACTCATCGCTGGCAGATTAGGACAATTTTGCCTTAGTTGGTCTCGATGGAAGTTGCATCAGGAATGTCAGAGATATGATACTTACAGTCAGCTCTTAATCCTCTGTAACTAATAGACTTTTTTTTTTTACTTGATTTATATTGAAGATAATCTAAAGGTGAGATCTTAGAGATCACATGCTATATTATCTTGTAAAGAGAAAGATAACTGATTATCAGTGATAAAGATAATTAAAAAGGGTTGGACACAGAACTAGCACTCTCCTGACCGTGAACATGAATAAGCTCTTCTTTACAACTTGTTGAAAAACTTTTCAAAAATCAGCTTCTCAGTTTGGGGAAAGTATTTAAGAATTCCTGCCCCTCTAATTAATTTCCCACTAACATTTTCTGAAGCGTTCCTTACTTTAGATTTGAAATGTCTACTTTTATCCTTATATTTACAAGGGATTTACTACTTGCACATGCATCTTATCTTGGTATTACCTGGACTTGTCACATCTTATCTGTATTGCATTGCTCTAGTTATTCATTATAGACTACGATTAAATTTACGAGTGAAATTCTTTTAGCTATTGTGTAAAAATTCCCTCTGTTGGGGGCTCGTTTCTTGGACTGTTGTCAAAGCTAACATCCGGGGCATCACCAGTTAAACCCGGAGCTGTATAAACCCAGTACAGCCTCCTGCATGGTGAGTGGAGCTGTTAATCATGTTCACTCTAACCATGTCAGGGGAATATTCTCCATTACCTTTGCTTTGAACTCATACCCGCAGAAACTTTGCCAAAAATACTTAATTGCTTTATGCACATATATGAAACTGCACCATAAGTTAAATTAATATTAAATTTAGACTCATAGAATCATAGAATTGTCTAGGTTGGAAGGGACCTTTAAGATCCTCTAGTCCAACCATCAGCCTAACTCTGGTAAAAAAACATCACTACACCATGTCACTAAGCACTATGTCAACCTGTCTTTTAAATACTTCCAGGGATGGTGCCAAATTTAAGTATATTACATATAAGTATGATCACTGTTGTTCCAAGTGGGAAACAGGTCTGTGAGCCTCATTCAGGTGCCTGACCTGGCTGTTGAGTTTATTATGGTATCAAACCCCAGACGATCAAGGTTCCTCCTCCTTTTTGATAAGAAAGACAAATAGTGGCAACGTTAAGCATCTGTGGCAGTTAGGGTACAGCCTTAGCAGAGTTCAGCATGGAGATACAGGGATCAAATCCAGAGCCAGGCTGCCAGCTCCTCCCTAAACTCTAGGCTGTTCTTTCCCTCATTCAGTTTAGCCAGCAATAAGTCAAAAGCCAAAAGAGTCAAATTGTTTGGGCAAAACACAATCCACCTATGTCAGAAACCTAAAATTAACCCGGACTTGAGGTGGTTACAGAAGAGTTCTTTAAAAATGTCTAAATTCCTGACGGAGTCAATGAGCTTTTGAAGGTCTCCAAAAGGAGAGGCACTCCCTACTCATGCAATTCATCTAGGCTCTCTGGAGATCCTCAGGGGCCCTTAACCCTCTCCATAGGGGTACTCTTCAGAGAACATCAATACTTACGTTGCATCAATTCACTAAATGCTAAAGCATAATTGCAAGTTAAGTGCTTACTGCAGAGAGATTGGATTTTACCCAATAAACTCAAAGAACTCTGCTGAATTCTTTTTTCAGTAATAATTATACTATAAGGAGGGAAAAAAAATAAAAGAAGGAAGGAAAGAATGAAAGTAGTCAGATGAGAGTTAGGAGCAGGTACTTATGGAAGCTGTCAGATAATTTTATTGAGTTATATTGCATTCTTAGACCCGATCAACAACTACTAGCGTTATAAGAGGTTGAGGATCTGTTCTTTCCAGTGGGTGGGTCACGTAAGGGGAATAGTCTACTACTCCTGAGTGCAGCAAGTCAAATTTTTCCTTTATCAAAGAGTAAGAAAGCACAACTGAATGTGCCGGAGGCCAGGATTCCTTCACTCTGTACTTGCGCAAAATTTACAACAGAAGTAACTTTTTTTTTTGAAATCTTTAGTAGCTTTCCCTGTCTAAATAATGACAAATTTGGCTCTTGCTATTCAGAACTGCCTGCTGACAGTTATAATTGAGATTTAATCTTTATTCTCACTTGTAAACTAGCTCACTGTGACTGAGGCTGACTTCACCCTTTTTGAGATTTTTCTTCCTTTAAAAAATGACTAAACTACCATGTGAGAAAAAAAATTATCCCTAAACTCCTATCATAAAATACTTTGTAACTTTATCCTATCTCGAGAACCAGCATTGCTCAAGCTTATTATTTGCTTTGTAAACACAACATTTATTAGTGTTTATGAGTGCTGTTTTGTTCTTATCATGGGGTAACATAACTCTTACTCAGACTTTGGAAGTTACAGTAAATACTTTTCCAGGTTATATTTAAAAGGCCACTAATTAAGATTGTTCTTTATCCCCTTTTATCTTGCTGGTGTGAAGAACATTCCACTATGTTGAAAAACATCAATAAGATCACAAGTGCAACCATGAACTCACACTCACAGGGCCAAGACAATGAAAATAAAAAAGGTTTTTTGCTTAACTAGAAACATTGCAACTCGGATGTTTCCTGGGTATTATCTTAAATATGGTCATTTAATCCTGTGTTTTCAGAGTAGCCAGTGCTGTGTTTTCTCAAGCATTGACTACAATGACAGGTTCAGAGAAGTTGTTAAAGACTATTTAAAGCACACAAACCAGTACAGACATGCACAAGGGGTCCTTACTCCAGCTAACCCTTTTTCTATAGGGAAGTGTTCTGTTACTTCATCTTACCTCTACAGCGCCCAGAAAGTGTGTGGCCTTCCTGCCTGGTAGCACTGCTCAGTTGACGGACCCAGTCTAGATCATCTCTGGTGCCCTGAATCATGCCACAGATATTTTCAAGCTCAAAAGAACACTGGTCCAAAAAAGTGTGAGTTGAAGCTGAAAAAAAAATGCATGCACAATTACCTCCGAAGTAGTATTTCATTAAAATTTCTGCTCTAATGTTGGGGGGGGTTGATTACAATAGTATAGACAACACATAGAGAAGACAGACGTGAGCCCAAAGGTTCAAATGAGGAAATATTTGATTCCTGGAGGGTTTCCCTGCATAAAAATAACAACGTTTGATCACTTTGCAGAAGGTTAACAAGACGCCATGCAGCAGTGACTGATAGTGGCTGTCTTTGTGCCTGCTTGTAAGCCTTAGAGAGACAAGTCACTTTGTGAAGAGTGGTGGTGGTGTATTTAACCATTCCTCAGCTGGAGGTTATTGTTCTTCACGGCCCGCTTCTCTGCTTGATAAGCGTGAGCGCTGTTCTTCAGCTTCAAGAAAAGTTCACTCAGTTACCTTGGGCTGGTTCAGCTTAGTTTGCGTGCAAGTTGATGCTTCTTTTGGGAGATCCATGGGAACAAGAAGTTCTCACTAACAATCACATGTGGTGATAACACCTTGTAGTGAACCAGTTTAGCAACTAACTAGATGGCTCTGGACTCTAGACTTAGCCAATCTCAAGTGCAAAATAATCTAATTAAGACCAAATGTCAGTAAAAGAGGGCAAAGTACAGTTGCATTCACGCCACAAAAGCACAATGAAGCTGTCCATCCACCAGCAGGACCCAGCCACGTGTCTGAATGCCCAGGAGAAACACAGAAGAAAAGATGTGAATGGATTGACTCTCACTGAGTAATTGAACTTTTACAAAAGTAATGACAGTTAGTGGAGCCAAAGAGAGTGATGAGGAAGGAATAAACTATTTGAGTCTCTACACAACAAGTCCTCTCCCGTACTTCCTCAAGAGCATCTGAGAAGAATTTTTTGTGGTTTTAGAGGCATAAGGGAAGAGAACCAACCAGGCTCAAACATAAACAAAGAAACAGTTTGCCGTGGTTGAATTATGACTTACTGCAGTTATACATGCCATTCAGTCTTTCAAGGTCAATGGCACTGAAGTCTAGACGTTGTCCAATTATGTCATCGAAGTCTGGTATCTTCGCTGTGATTGTGGGGATACTTTCATTTTTATTAAATGAAAATGGTTCATAGTGCATCAACGATTCATAGTCATAGGGGGTGTTCAGATCAGTGATGAAGCTGTCATTATACTTCAGAAAATTGTGCTCTTTGCCTGGTGAAAGAGCAGAAAAGTGTTTCATTTTAAGAGAAATTGAAAAGGAAATGGCTTTAGGATCGCCCCTTGGATACAATTTTCTGAGGCCAAATTGGTATACATGAAAGCAACTACGTTACAATAAAATATTCAACTTAGCAAGATTTGTTTATGAAATCATCTGGTTGACAAAGCAGTGCCTTTAGATTGCAGTTCTGCACCTTCCCATGTGACTTTACTAGATTAAAAATCAAACATCAATGAGCTGTAAAGAATGGGATATACAAGTCAGATTAGATGATCTAACAGTAAGCATCCTGAAGGACTGAACTTAAGGGTGAGTATACTCCATTCCAGAGCCTGTGAATATTGATGCAAACATTTCCCAGGCCCTCCCTTCTTTAAGGGGATGGGTAAGACAATGTTGGAGTGCCTCCAGGTTCTGCTCCTCTTTGAAACAAAGAATACATTAGAAATTTGTGAAAATAAAATAAAATAAAATAAAATAAAATAAAATAAAATAAATCCTTTACCTTAGATTGACAATATTGCTATGATATTTCTATTGAAATGTCTTTTGGAAACATGTTTCTCATGGTTCCTTGCTGAAATAATTTGTCCTTAGAGAAAGTTTTCATTATGAAGGTGTCTGCTAGGGCAGAGAGAGGGAGTCACTTCACATTCTTTGGTACAGAAGTGAAGAGAGATTGCCAGCATTTCCAACCTCAAATAATATTTTCAGAATGTTTGGTGTTCTATCTCCAAGAAGAAACAGCACATGACTGCACTGGTGGATAATTACAGCTTCTCTGTGTAAAGATTCCCCTTCCCTCCTGCAAGTCCATTCTGGGCACAAAGGTCTTCAGTCCAAGGCTTGAGATTATGTAAGAGCCTGGGAGTATTTTTGTGCAGATGATACTTGAATTTCACCTTTCATCAAACAGAGTGAGAAAATTTTTAATTAAGTGCTATTTTTTTTTATAGCTGGGGAAGAAGTCTTGGCAGGACACAGGCATGTGTAATGATGTTGGCTTTTAAGATCATTACCAGGCAATTGGTAACTTCTGTGTGTTTTTAGAAGAAATAAACCATACAGCAAGGTGGCAATTTCATTAGGCTGTCTTGTGTGGTTTTTGTGAAGTCTAATAGGCTTATTGGCTTTTCTGTCAGCAACAACGTGAATAAGGGATCTCTTCTCTTACCAGCCAGCTATCTGCGTTGCAGTGTATGAAAATGCATTATGGCAAAAACCACTACCATGCTATCATGGGTTGCAGATCACTAAGGTGGGAACAGAGCACAATCATATCAGCCTTATTTCCCTTTAGAGGAGGAGGCATATTTCAAATGGCTTCAGGAGAAGTTTTCTACTTAATGAATTTGCCTAACTAGAAAATTAGACTTTGTAGTATGGATAGAAACCTACAAAATATAGGAATCCACTGTAATGCTATCAGGCCAGCCCCAGGACTCCATTCAGAATAGTGTCACACTGAAGTCCATCATCTGTATCATTTTTTTGGTGTTCCAGATTTGTGGCTACTGAATACACCACAGATAAGCTGAGAGGATGCAATAATATATTTTCGGAGGGGGGGGGGGAGTGTAAAAATGAAAAAGAATGCACTGAAAACTTTTCCATACCTCTGCACATCATGGAGCTCACAACAATACATTGTAAGACTTCTTGCTTTGGAGGTGGTTCATTGCAGTACACAGCAAAAAGTCAGAGTCTAGATACTATTGACATCGTCATCATCACCATGACTCAAGACAAAGTTAGCAATAAGGTGAATTGTTTTTAGTGCTGTTCCTGGTCTTTGACCACAGAAGTTGTACCAAAATCCTGCTACATCTACAGATTGATTTACAGTGGTCTCAGGTGTGACCCAGTGTTTCTAAAATCATATCTTTAACAAGGTCTTGAAAGCTAGGACAGAAAATGATGAATCTGCACTTTGCAAAATCTGACTTGAAGATTAAAACCCACCTGGAATAACTTGATCCCACCAGATTGTCACATAGTCATCCCGGTCCGTCCTCGACTGCTCATGGTAAAATCCTAACGCGTGCAGGATCTCATGTTCCACGATAGCTCTGTAGTCACACCCTGCCCCAATAGAGAGGTTCTGCCCAGTCTGGAGGTCCCCCACCATGGACCAGCACCTGAGAAAGAGAGACACCTTACTGTCCATTAAGCAGTTTTCTTCTCTACATTTAAGTTCTGGATTTAAAGTAATATCAAAAGAGGCTTAAATATAAAAGGAGTAGCATAAATCATCATTTAGATGCTGACCGGATGCCTTGATACTCTAAAGATACTCTACTGTGAAAGCAGACTAAGCCTCAAAAAAATACTCGCTGTCACCTGCATAACACCAATGTTTTACGTATCCTCTATTTAGACAAGTTCACCCCTCATTTTTGAGATCCACGGGTGCTTAGTCCTATATCAGCTGCTATTTTGCTAAGAAACATGCCAAGAAATGCAATACATACATAGAAAAAGTAAACTTGTCAAGACAGACTGAGCTTTTTTTGCAATCACTTGGGCGAGGGTAGAGATCTAGGAGGATTTAGAATAGCAGCATTTGGTCCTTTTGAACAGCAGCTGTGCAATGCATTGGCCACAGGTGTGAAGTCACATTTTTCTGCGGGGGCCCAGACCCTACTCTGTGACTCAGCACATGTTAATCATGATTGAGGAGGAAAGGAGCTCCTCAGCCAATCCACTGGGAACCTTTTAGGGTAGCCCAAGAGTGATGTGAGAGGCTACTGCTAAAGAGCATCTGCTTGTGCTGTAGCTTCATTTGCACATCACAAAGCAGCGTTGGGTGGAGTCTGCTGAAGGAGCTCTGAGCACACTAATGTGGGCACTGAAAACAAAGAGGTTGAGCTCTTGAGTAGCTACTACCAGGGAGCTTCCAGAGCCAGGCTCTTCAGCACCAACTTGTCAAAAATCATGGTGTTTGCAGTCTTGTAAAAGAAGCGTCATAGGACACATTACGCAAGGAAGAGCTGAGGGTGGAAATATCAGAGCTTACAGGCCTTTATGAAGTTGTGGGAGAACAAGAAATATTCACAGCTGACAGAAGATTTTTGTGCTTTTCTAGATGCTCTTTCAAAACACATTTAGATATGGGAAATAAAATAAACCTTTCCTGTTCCTGAAAACCCAAATCTCTGAGTACAAAACCCTTTCGATTTTTGAGAGAACCTTTTGTTAAAGAAGAGCCCCACCAAAACAACAGTAATATTACAATAAACTGTCTTTCTACAGCTTTTTTTGACTTGTCTTCCAAAAATTTCAAAACCTAAATTCTGGCTATTCACATCCTTGGTATCTTTGAGGATGTACATGGGGGTCCTTTCACCCACCACTGAAATGGAAAACAGTGCTAGGTAGGAAAGTGGAAGCAGCTGATGAAAACCCAGGGATGCTGGGATTCACCTCACCAAAGAGTACCCATCCAAACATCAGATGCCCATTCCAAGTTCACCATCTAAAAACCCTCTGCAGTCAGCAGAGGCAGGCAGCTGCTTCCAAGCTTTGTGTCTAAGAAGGTAAGTTGTGTTGCTTTCTCAGTGGCCTCTTTCTCTGCTGACAAGAAACTTAGAATAAACTTTTAGACTGCTGCAGTCAAATGAAATTAATTCCCAGCTGATTCTACATGGCAAAAATAAACAGAAATTGATAGAAACCTTACCCGCTTTCTTTCCTAAAAAATATGTAGGTTTTCTCTCCTTCATATGGCTTGAAATCAATGCAAGACTTAAGACGGAACATTTCAAACGCCTGGAGAATTACTCCTTTGGCATTCAGATCTGGAAAATATGCATCAGGAAAGCACATTTAACACACTGCAGATCGTTCCCCCTGGAGAGGTATGGTATGCTCACAGATACACTCGTGGGACCAAGAGAAAAGTGATTGAAAGGAAAAACGATTGAATTTGATTAAATTGTCTTTTGTTATGATAGCTGTAGAAGAAAAAAAGATGGTTTTGATATAAAGGAGCTGTCTAGTTATTAGTGAATTTTAATGTGAGAGAACCAGTTCTGAAAAAGTCAATTTTTTTATCACAGTGACTGTGATTGGAGCTAAAATCTGAATAAAGTATCTGCATTACCTAGGTCATCACCCAGAATATAGGGAATGGGGAACTTCCATCTGTAGATCTCATTTCTTAGGGCATTTCGCTGATTTTTCTGAAAAGGGAATTAAGAGCTGATGACGCTTCTGGTGAGGGAAGATGAGCTGATTTGTACCAAAAATACAGTAAGAACAAGTGATAAAGTTTTTAGTTACTTACAGGGAGCAAGATATCACCCTGAAAGAGGTCCAGTCCAGCAGCTGAAAAGTAATTTGATGAAAGATAATGTAAATGAAAAATCAAGTATCAAACGTATTTCACCTCATAAACCATATTGAGTCTGCTTATACAAGGTCAATGTCCTTGGGCATTTACAGAAGATAAAGAAGGACCATCCTCTTTATGTTGAAATATAGGGACAGCCCTAAAAATAACAGTAGTTTCTACTCAATATTTCCTACTCAGCAATGTCTGCATTTTTGGTGACAGAAATCTGGTGGCCATCATTATCCATGTCTAGTTTGATAACACAATCACACAGTGAGAATATAGTAATATTGAGTACTACATCAGGAAGAACATTGTACAGTGCACCATCAAAGGATATATAGAAATTCGCATTACAGGAAATAAAAAAAAAAAAACCAACAAAAAAACTACCAACCCCCAAAGAAAACCGACAGAGGAAGACAGTACAGTGTGTTGTGTCTTTTCCATTTGGTTTCCTTAGTACATATAGAAGCTCAATAAACATCTAAGCTATTTTCCACTTTGTAAAACTTTATAAAAATCATATAGAGATGGGTGAGAAGATGATGAGAGGACTCCAGAGCCTTTCCAATTGATAGAGTGTGTTACTGCCTTAACATTGTGGGTCTGTCCAAATTTCAGAAGTGACAGACATCCGCGTCCATTGTTTACGTAGGGTTACAGTCCTAGGGTAGATTTGTGTGGCATTGCAAGAGGAAGGTAATTCAGAGCTCACTTAATTATATTTCTCTTGTTACCATGAACTATCTGACCATCAGTCACCCATGTCTCTTTTACAATACTGAAAATTCAGCATTTTGCTCACAATTTTCCAGGCCTTATTAGAATGTAGACATGAACTCACCTAAGTTTATGTCTGGAATGTCTTTGATTATCTCACCAAGTTCAGCATCTGCTGCTGCAAGACAAACAAAAGATTATGTGCTCAGACATGGTGGCGCACAGCAAGCAGAAGAAAATGCTTCAAAACTCAAACCAGCTCCCAGAGCACTTACCAGCTTCACTGGAGAGGTGCCCAACCTGAAAGAGAATAAAATACAGCCAGTATAAGGTGTGAGATGTCTCTGGGCTGAGAGGAGCCTGTAGAAATTAGGATTCTACTTACAGAGGCTGGAGTGCCATAAGCAGAAGATAACAGAAGCGTTAGGGAGAGCAGGAAGATGCCGGAGCACATTTTTGCAATGGGAAGAGAAGCTGGTCCCTCTCATCTCTTGAAATATATAGGGTGTGATGCTGAGCTTTCCACAGAACATGAGCCAACCAGCTTCAACCTTTCCACCTTTGTAACGTTATTATAACAGCAAGATTTTCCTCCTAAACAGCACATGATGGCATTGTTGTTATCAATTACCCAAGTCCAGTTTGAGGAACGTTACAGAGAGGAATGCAATAACTTCATGTCTTTAGTGCACCTGGTGAAAGGCCTGCTCAGCCTTTGTGTAAGAAGATCTCAGTCTGATCCAAAGTTACTGACTCCTTCCACTGTGCTTGTTATCTGTCAGTATTACAATCCTGACTGCACAGGGGGGGAAAGTCTACACTTTATTCCAGGTTTATAGCAGTCCAGTGACGTTAGAGTTTGGCTCAGTGTTGTTTTCAGTTAATAATTAACACGACATTGTAAAGATCAGAGATAAAAGAAATGTGATTATGAATGCCCAAACTGTATTTTCCCATGGCTGAACACATCCTGGGACTGATGCCCCAGTGCACAACATGCCACTCTTTGCCTCCAGAGGCAGTCACATACATCAGTAGATCCTTGGCCTTCCACCTTGATGTTCCTTTTTTTTCCTGATGTGTTTCAGAGATGACAAACTCTTGTCCTGCACTTTGCTGTCTTCTTTCTTGGGGAACATGGGTCAGGGAGGGCACACGGACTAAGGCTCCAGAGAGCTCTAGATCTCCCACAGATGCTGCATTGTACCTGTTATCACATTGCAAATGTTCCATGAGCCCTGGAGTGTGTCCATGACTTAAATGTAGACAGTTGAATCCTGCTCCCTCATTTCCCATCTGAGATTACAAGTGATGAAGGTAAGGATGTCCACCTCTATGTTCAGCAATTAGGTAGGAAAAGGTTTGTGCCACAGACACTACCACCCACAGCACAACACAGAGAGATTGAGTAGGAGGAGAAGAAAAAGTGCTCTGGAGGTGCTTCACACACTGCTTCCCAGCAGTGTTGGCAGGAGACACTGGACTTCAGGGTGAAGAAGCCTCAAATGCAAGTAGGAAACGTGCCTATGTACAGTGACTACCCTGTCCTAGAAGGGTAGATATCCACACTGAGAAGTTCATGAAGGACTGTCTTCTATGAGTGGGATCCCACTCAGGAGCAGGGGAAGAGAGTGAGGATGAAGGAGTGGCAGAGACAATGTGTGATGAACTGACCATAACCCCCATTCCCCATCCCCCTGTGCTGCTGAGGGGGGAGGAGGTAGAGAAGTTGGGAGTGAAGTTGAGCCTGGGAAGAAGGGATGGGTGGGGGGAAGGTGGCTTTTGATTTGTTCTTATTTCATTACCTTATTCTAGGATGGCAATAAATTAAATCAATTTTCCTAAGCTGAGGCTGTTTTGCCCATGACAGTAATTGCTAAGTGATCTCCCTGTCCTGATCTTGGTCAAGGAGCTTTTCATCATATTTTTCTCCCCCTGTCTTGTTGGGAGAGAGGGAGGATAGACCCTCTTGGTGGGCACCTGGTGGCCAGCCAAGGTCAACCCACTACAAGATCCAAACAAATTCCCATTCTGCTTTCATGAAAACGTCTCAGGAATGTTGAATTAGGTCCAGACGCAGATGAAGGCAGGGAAGCTTCTTTTAGCACTTCTTTTAGCAGTGACATAACGAGCTGAATACTTGGGAGTGAGCATTACTAAAAGCTGGGCTTGAAGAGGAGAAAAGGGAAGTCCTGGAACAGGGTCTTGGAAAATTAAGCATTAGCACTTCTGGTTAGGGAAGGCTGGACAGAGAAACTTCAGACACAAGAACTGGAAAGTAAGCATTGCTATGGGAAATACTTACATGGGAAGGATGGGAAGAAAACGTGAAGAAAAAAGATGATATAACTAAGAGAAGCACTTTGCTTCGCCAAATAATCTTTGGAGATCCTATGGGCTTAATCTCTTAAAACGAACAGGGAAGCTTAATTTGAATTCTTAAAATACAGAAACAACAGTCTACAGTTTCTTTAGCGAAGTAATATATTTTATCTGGCATAGATAACTGTTTGCATTTGTGGTGAAGAGGTTGAGGGCACTTCAGGGACAGACTGGGACTTCAGATGTAATCAAAGGGGTGAGATCTGCAAGAAAAGAAAAGAAAAAAACCTGCCAAAACAGTTCATTTAGTACAGGGAGTATATAGTACAGTTCTACCATGTATTTTGGGATGACTTTCCGGCTGGTTCCAGAGGCAAGAAATGAAGCAACAACAATTCATCCAAGTATCTCTAGAGGGTGCAGCAGTGTCCTGGGAAGGAGGGCACCCAGAGGGTGGGGAAGCTGGAAGGGCAGGGAGCTGCAAGTGTGTATGGGGCTCCAGTCTGTGCCTTTCTCAACCCCAGCAGGGGATCCTGGGTTTACTGAGCTGGAGGGAGACTGGGGCGAGAGAGTAGAGGGCTTGGGTCAGAGGTGATCTGAAACAGGGTTGGGAGATAAGGAGAGAGAGTGGAAAGGCTTGTGGAGGCACTGGGCATGGGGCAGACCTGCAGTGGTTATACAGAGACAACTTCCAACCTTCATCAGAGGCAATTTAACACTGCCCCTGAGTTTAAATGCAGAGACTGGAACCTTATAAATGTGACAATATTAGATTAAATATCTAGAAATTAAGCTGAACCCACTTATAACTGGAGACTAAGTGCAGTTTCCCAACAAGGCTTTCTTAGCTACATTTTGACCTAGCAGCTGCAAATGTTTTCAGGAACACTGGCACCCATTTGGCACAACGGGACTGAATTTCCCCCAGTGAATTACTCCCTGTACAAAGCGCTGTCAGGGACAGCACAAAGAGGCCTCAGCTGCTTTTCTTATTGCTAAAGGGGACTTGGGAGCGTTGCCGAATGCCCTACATAACCTGCAGAAAAGCTGGGCCATTCTGTATGCCAGAAATGTAGACCACTCTTTGCATTTTTATTAGGCAGCACACGTTCCTGGTTAAGCATTCATGGGAAGCAGCTTTCCCACCTTGCAAAAGTTCTTGTCGTTTCAGAAGTTTCTCCATTCCCTGCTGGAATGAAAACAAGAACTTGGCAATTTTTATTTATTTATTTATTTATTGTCATGAAGAGCAAGGGAGAAATCCTCCTGCCAGGAGAGCTGACAGCCTGATGCTCACAGCCCTTGGGTGCGCAGAGTGAGTCTGGATTATCACAGTATGCTCTCAATTGTCCTCTTCTATCCGAGACAAGTGCCCCGACCCCTGTACTAGGGTCAGGTCTGGTTTAATGATTAGTTACTTACAGAGTGTTTCCACTTTCCAGGCACTGACATTTTCCAAAGGAAACTCATTTCAGAAGGGTGATAGGATTCATCTCACCCACCAGTGATGGATTCCTTTGCAGCTAGTGGAGATCAGCACATCAGAAGAGGAGTTCGTCACAACTATAATGCAACGGGATCAACACTCATGCTAATGTGTCTGCAATACCTATTTCCTTTTTTCATAGTCAGTCTGAAATTCAATCTTATGGGTTGGGGTGATATCTTCTCTGAGTCTTTGGTCTTCCTTGGTACAAAGGTGGACCACGTGCACCCTCATCCTTTGCATCAGCCCTGTAATGTATAATCCAATTTTAAATCAGCTTCTTAAAGACAACTGAGCAAATGCATCAGCTTCACCTAATAGCCTCAATACATCCCCTCTCAAGAGGAAATCTCTCTCCTGACAGCGATGACATTTTCAAGCTGCATCACATTGCAGGTTTCCAAATACTCTTCGGCTGCTTCTATGGGTTTGCACTTTTCTGTCTGTCTGGGAGCTGACTGATGCAAATAGCAGAGACTGCACAGAGAACAACATGCCTGTGCTTGGATGTCTTCCCATAAACATTGCTGGCCTTCTGCACTAAGTTCCCCTACAAATACTCAATAAAGTGGCTTATTTTTTAATAACTGCCGACCCGTTTGCTCTCAGGAAACTTCTGAAGGCTTACTACTTAAGTTTTTAACCTTTTTTCTTCCCCCTCCTTGAAGCTGTGCAGTTAATTGTCTGTCACCAACCGCGAGAGGCAGGAAGCTGCTGTCAACTCCCCAGCCACATGCTCTGTCACACATTCAAGGCCTTTACAGTGTCAGCAAACCCCCCATCTTGCAAACCGCAAGCAAACAGCCCATCAAACAACAGCCAAACAGACTTGTTCCTCTAAAAACAAGAAAATGCCAACGATGGGACCTAAACAACACTCCTGTTCATCTTGCTCCCTGCTTGAAGGGTCTTCCAAGTGCTGGTTTTTCCACGGTGCCCTTCACCGGGAGCACATCTGCCCTCTCGAACCCCACATGTGATGAGAACAGGAACATCCCCTTGCCCCGCCTGCTCTGCTCTCCTCCTCACTGCCTACAAATTTGCTATAACCACGGGATCTCCAGACTGTGACCAAACGCAAGTATGTTCTCAAAACACAAGTGATGGTTAGTCACAAAAGCTACTGCCAAAAGCCATCTCTTGCTCTCTCCTCCCTGGAACCAGCTTCCACAGAAAGTACTTTCTTTTCTATTCAGCATATTTTTTCTGCCCCTGCACCATGAGACACTTTTGTAATCAACCATCATTTGTGTTTCGGGAGGCAGATGTGCCTCACTGTGACCACTTGTACACAAAGCAGTTAGGCTCAGGACTGTGAGTTTCAAAAGAAACATTTTGCTTTAGGATTTTTGGACTATCTATGTAATACTCTTCTGCAGTGTTTAATTTTCTCCCAACTGCCTCTGAAAACAACAGACTTTACTCAGTTCCTATGTCCTGGCAGCAATCAGAATACTGCAGAACTCAGTAAAATCATATTTTTTCAATATACGCTTAAACCACTGCAGCTGGAGCCAAAGCATCAATCGGGAGGACTCCGTGCAACACTTTCCTCAGAAGAGGGGAAATCACTGCAAGTTTGTTTTTCAGATAATCCTTCAGCATCCCTGTGTGGTGAAGCTCAAACAAACTGAATTACCAGCAGCTGATATGGCTCTGTATCACACAGCAAACCCTCCCTCGACATCCTCGGGGGGTAGTTTCCTCTTGCTCCATGACACATTGCTGAAGCTCAGCTTCCTATTTTGATGATTCTGGATTGCTTTCTGTGTCAGAATTTGCCTACAAACAAGATTTGTATCTGCTTATGTGTGTACTTCTGTGGGAACGCATCAGGTGAACTCCTGTACAAAGGGAATCACAGAATGACAGAATCACCTAGGCTGGAAGGGACCTTTTAAGATCATCTAGTCCAACCAATGGAAAAAAAAAAAACAAAACCAAAAACAAACAAACAAACAAACAAAAAAAAAAACCACACCAAACACACCACATCCAAAACAACACCAACCCAACACTAAACCATATCACCGAGCACCATGTCAACTCCTCTCTTGAATACCTCCAGGGATGGTGCCTCCACCACCTCCCTGGGCAGCCCATTCCA
>JAOXNO010000024.1:114278612-114292945 GCA_028565335.1 Limnodromus scolopaceus
TTTCCCTGAGCTGTGACCTTATCTCTTTGTTCAGCCAGGCCAGTCTCTTCCCCCGACAGCTCACTTTACTGCGTACAAGGATGGCCTGCTCCTACGCTTTTAAGACTTTCTCCTTGAGAAATGTCTAGCCTTCCTGGACTCCTTTGCCCTTCAGGGCTGACCCCCAAGAGGCAGTGTCTTTCAGCTTTAAACAAAAACTAGATAACTACTCAAAATCCTGTAACATATGCATAAAAGGAGGATAGTCTCATCTGACTCATTTCTATGGAGTTTCACCAAAATCAGTTGTGGCAATCATCTGGTGGAGCTCCCTTCATTTTAATGGAGCTACCACCAAAGTCAGTCTGTCATTGCTCCATGAGATGTTACAATGTAGGGAAGAGATTTAAGGAAGGATTAAACATTTCAAATGAAAACTATTAGCCCTTTCTAGCTGAAAATTCAAGAGTCATGTTTAGCATCAGGTATACAGTGACTAACATTAATAGAAGGGTATTCCTAATGACTTATTTATCGCTGTATATCTTCATTCTCGCATCTCATAAAAGCATGATGAAGTCTAACGACCATCTAAGACTACAGGTTTTACCTGCAGAGTTTCCCACCAAAGTATGGTCTTCATCTCCTGTTTTCCTAATATGTGGTCCCAATTAGCACCATCTTTTCCACTCTTCACTGTCCCACAGATATTGAGATATTCAAAGGAGCACTGGTCCAAGAAGGTGAGGCTCGAAGCTGCCGGGAATAGAGTAACATATTTTACCACATCCATTAATATCAAATAAGGCTATCACTGTTAACACCACTCCAGAGTGTTTACATACACAAAATATGTTCTTAATACAACTGAAGACTACACAGACTTTCACGTCTACGTCTCTGTTACCACATATATATGACGTTTCCTCCTAAAAGAAATTTCTCTTTCTCCCTCTCTTGGCTGAATATTTCCTTGTGGGAGCCAGCTTGGCCCCTGTGTGCTAATTTTCCCTTTCAAAGATCCATAATTTTCTCTAAGCTTGCCTGGGATAAGCCCTGTGGCCCATTTATGTCTTCAGGGTGTAAATCAGAAGTACTTCTGCTGCAACTAGTGTGAATATTCAGGTATATGTTAACATAGTATGTCACTACCGTACAGCACATGGAGTATTTACTCCATTAATTGAGATGGAAAGCACGATTATCCCCATTCATGCTCCTGAGCCCAATTGTCTTACCAAATATCACAGAAATAGGAACTTGAAATACTGAAATTTTGGAGAACTCCAATTCCAGACTACTGTTATTTGAAGATTTTATCATCATCAACAGCATGATGGTCATCTTCCATGAAGGAAACAGTAACTATTACATATAATATTATGGGGAAGTCTGTGTGAATGAAAGGTGTTAGACCCTTGATTCACTCCAATGTTTTTCTACGAAGAAATTGGGATCTGGCCACTATGGAGCTTGCTGCTGCATAAGAATTATAGTTTCTTTTAGCTTTTGCAAGAGGATCCCAAGGGTGATGTGCTCCTGCTCCTCTTGTGTGACTCCATCCATGTAACACGAAGCTTGAGTAAGGATTTTCAAATGCATGTGTGAGAAGAAGGACTTACTGCAGTTGTACATGCAATTCAACCTCAGTAAGTCAGTCCTACTGAAATCCAACTTCTGCCCGATGATCTCATTAAATTCAGGATTTTTTGTTGTAGTGGAAGGAACGTTGCTATTGATGTTGAAAGAATATGGCCCATAGTGCAAGACTGACTCATAATCATATGGGGTATTGAGGTCAAGAAGGAAACAGTCGTGTTTGTCAAAGGCATGTGCAAAACCTATACAAAAACATACACACGTGATTAGGCAAGGCCAGAAGTAAATCTTAGTACATAACATCGTTTCAAAATGTTTTACCCATGACTAAATAATGGTCTGGCTGTCAACATATAAACAGCCATTCTTAACCAGACACCCTTTACTATTGTAAAAAAAAAAATTAAAATACATCTACAGACAATTCTCAATCATTTCAGACATGCATCGTAACTGCAATAATTTCATCCCACCATATCTGAACAAAGTCATTGTGATTTGTCCTGGATTGCTCATGATAAAACCCCAGGGCATGCAGGAGCTTGTGTTGCACTATGGCTTTACAGTCACATCTCTCTCCTATTATCACCATCTGGCCACTCTGAAGGTCCCACACATAAGACCAGCACCTGTAAGGCAAAGACTCAGATATTGCACCCATTTTGCATAATACCTTCTATGACTTGTATCTATATACCCACTCAACTGCAAGATCAAGGTAAAAGTAAAGAAATAATATTTTTTAGAATTTCCCATCTATGTTTTCCAGTCTTGCCCCAACTAGATTAGCAACACCAGAATACAGACCAACATGTACCCTCAGCACCCTGCCACAGCCTGGCAATGAGTCCCTGTCCCAAGAGTGATTGGCCTTGTTCCTTTTTGCCCTCCCTGGAGGGCAGTGCATGCATGTCCTTGTAAAGGAGGTGGTGATGGCAAATGTTATTGCCCTTCAACTCTGGGTAGCACCAGATCAACCAGTATAGGAAGGGGAGTAGCAGAAGATGAGCAGCTCGGGAAAGTGCAGCAGGTGCCTTATAACCTCATGCACTTCATTGGCTGTTGTTTATGTGTATGTTTACCAAAGTATTTAAATAACTGGCCCTACTTTCAGATGTGCTGAGCAGCCTCCAGTGTACTCAGGATGCATTATCTTCCTTGGTTTCATTCCTAAATACAACTTAAATCCTAACTTTTCATGTCCATTCAGAAATAATTCTGTGGGTTTAAAAAAACCCAAAAAACACTGTCCAAAAATGCTGTGCACCAGTCTTCCCCACATCTGAGGGAAGATCTACACTGGATTCCCAGACCCAGACAACAACTGGTGTCACCAGCTTTTTGATGGTTCTTCCCAGCAAACAGGCAGGTCCTCTGACCTAACTTTAGACAGTCCCAGTGCTGGCATCTGCCGCTGCGTTAGCTTCCCTGGCACCGTTACGTTCCCTGGGCAGTAACAGGCATTTGGGTTGTGAGTCACCAGAACTATTTTAGACTTCTATTTTAGGCGAGATAGTTTGTGGCCTGGAAGAGTCACCACCTCCCCGCTGACTGCAAAGGCGACCCGTGGTGACCTGCCCAGCGCTAGAGATTGTTGGCTTCAACATTTGGTGAGTGAAACCCAACCCTGCCTCTGAAAGCATGGAGGAAGCTACACGCTAACCCCAACACTCTAGGGACATACCCTGCCCCTAAGCGACACCAGGAGAAAGTTATTTGCTTGTTTTCCCTGAAAGAGCCCCAAGAAAGGGATTCATTTCAGTAGCTAAGGACGCAAATGGAAATAAAATAGTGTTTTCTTATATTAAGAGAACATCAAATGCAGACAATACCTTTGGTTAGTCTGTTTGCATTGGTTTCCATCTCCAGTGCAATACAACTAAACTCTGGGACAGAAATGTAGCTCAAGAATTTATGTGCTTTGTACAAGCAGGAATGAAAATTAATGTCTCCCAAGTTGGAAAAACTATCATATCAAACAAGATGGTACAAAGTGGATTGTTAATACAAAATTACTCGTTCAGCTTTTCAAATTTCAGGTAAGTCTGTTCCCCTTCGTGGGGTTGGAAATCAACACAAGACTCTAGCCTGACGGGTAAGACCTTTGGTGTTCAGATCTGAAACACAGCAGAGG
This sequence comes from Limnodromus scolopaceus, assembly GCA_028565335.1. NCBI lineage: Eukaryota > Metazoa > Chordata > Aves > Charadriiformes > Scolopacidae > Limnodromus > Limnodromus scolopaceus. The sequence goes on from JAOXNO010000024.1 coordinate 114,282,325, forward strand.
ACAACGATAGCAGTTGTTCTGCTTTTATAACATCATAAATATAATTCTAGATAGAAAGGATGAACAAGAAATATGAACATATATCAAACATATCTGCCTGGATGAAAGAGCTGTTAGCAGAATTCCCTGACGGGAGTAATTTTGGCAGAAGCCATAGGGAGAGATAACATCTTTTATCAGAGGAACTGATAGTGCCAAAACAAATGAGCAGACTTTTGGACATCCAAGGCATTGCTCAGGTTCTGCTGGGTAATTTTACTGCATGTTATTATGTAAGTTCAAGTATTGTAAACTTTGAGCTTGGGACTAGTAAACACAGGGGAGATCCGTAAGATTTTAACACTGATTTACTATTAGTTTTGACTCCTAAATTGGTCAAAATTTAAAATAGTGCCTAAAATTCGACAAAAACAAGCAGGGAGAATGCTCTGGACTTTTAAACTTATGAAATATCTGCATTTCCTTTCTGCTTGTGCTGAGCTGGGGCTGTTAAGAAGAGATAAGGCACGAAGGGTGCACTAGAACAACATGCGTGTTCTTGAGGTTAGGGTTTCCTGACTTCATTATCTGGAGATCTCAGCCAGATACACTGACGCCAATTAAATTGGCTGCTCATCAGCACCTGGCTGGTGACTGGGGCTGTTAGATGGAAAACAATGTGTTCTGGGGCAGAGCTGTGCCGCTCTGTCCGGCCAGCAGCAACAAGGACATTAATACAGCATAACCCAAAAGCAAATTAAACAAAAGCAGCCCCAGGAGCTGGACAAAACCAGAGTATATCTAACAGAAGAAATAAAGCACTACAGTAAAAAGTCTTATTACCCAGGCTGTCAGCTAAGATATAGGGGATGGGAAATTTCCATCCGTAGGACCTGGTTTTGGGAGCGTTCCTCTCCAACTGTTAATGAGATCAACATGCTTGTGTTAACATGTTAAACCCAATCTCCACTCTTTCTGATGTTGGGTTAGCAACAGCAGCACATACTGTTAAGATAATATCACCTTCAAAGAGCTTCCTTCCAGTTTCTGAAATGAGATCAACAGCCATTTAGGCTAGAGTAACGTAGCAAGAACTACAATATGTGTTTTTTCAAAGATCACACAATTTAATTATCAGGCTGTCTCATCAACCAACCCATCTCACTTTAAATAGCAGCTGCCCAGAAACAAGCAAACAAATAACCATTGCCACAGTATAACATGCCACTTCTCCTCCTGCAGCAAAGGAGGATTTGGGGTTGAATTATGATTTCCATAACAATTTCATAACACCTGCTTAGAGGAGATATGATTCTTTTTCCCAGGTTTGTATCTTGAAACAACTGTGGACTTCTGAACATTGAAGATGATATATAGGTGGAATGGATAGGCATCAAATAGCCTAACTAGTTAGCTAACCTAGGGTAATCATCTGGGATTTCCCATACGATCAAAGGAGAAAGACAAGGATTCTGGAGAGGGAAGAGGTTCTGTCCACCCACCTTCTCAAACACCTGAATCTGAACTAAGCTCAGATTCAAGCAATTAAATCTAAATGCCTACCCCACAGTCCCTATTTATGTGCTACATGTCTCGGATCCCATTACAGCTGTGTGTCCATCCAATTGCCAAAACATAGGTGTCTGGTGCCATTTGAGATGCACAAGGGTATCCAAATATCCACAGGGATATTTGTCTTCTAGAGTGGTTCTGGAGAGGATGGATTTAAACGAGGAACAGACACCTGTCTTTTAAGCAGTTGATCCACATCTTCCGTGCTTCAAGAACACAGCATTTGAGACTCTAATTTTATACATTTATTTTTTTAAGGAGCCAGATTCCCCATACAGAGCTGAGCCCAAACCCCAGCCGCTATATGGTCCTGCTAGTGTAACATTTTCATTTAATGCCCTCATATAAGTACAGTCCTGGCACAGAGAGTTCATATTCACACCTTTGTTATAGTAATTAGTTATATTGCTCTCACATAATATGTAGAGAAGTAGAAAACAAAACAAAACAAAACAGAAAAAACCCAACCCTACACCATGTTTTCTGTTCTGTCAGCAAAACCAGAGGAAACTTAGACCAGAGCATAAAGCAGATAACAGGCAACATCAGGAAATGAAACCTATCTCAAGGCAATGTTCAGGTATGAATCTACTTAAGCTTCATATCTTGGTCATCAGTCATGTGAAACCAACCAACTCATTTAAGATAAATGCACATCAACAGGGCATAAGTTGAGTTAGAGCCACTGCCAAGGTTTCTCTGGGAGTTGCATTGCAGAGGAGTGCAGTGTGGAGGGATGCAAGTTCAGCCCACGGGCTGCTGAGCCTTCTCCAGGAGCACTTGAGTGTGTTCCCAAATTTAAGATAAAGATCTTGGGCTTCATATAAAATCATTCTTCTAGAATTCCATCTTCCCTTTCCAACACCAACCTTTTATGGACCCTTCCGTCCTCTGCACTGCTCCCTCCTTCTGCGTTTCCATCTCCTCTGGCTGCTACCAGACTCCAAAGCCAAGATCTTTTCCCTTCTCTCCAGAAACAGCTGGGGTTCCACCCCCACCACCACATTTTTAATTGCCCTGCAATACTCACTGTATCCGTGATGCATTTGGGATTTTTTTCACACAGGAGGGAGCTTCCAATCCCCTCTGGTGCCACCACATCTGTCAGATTTGTGGTCCCCAAAAGCTAGCTTAGATCTCTGTAATAATTCAACACTCTGCTTGTTTACTGTCCTGACTTACCTGAGTTTATTTCTGGAATGCCCTTCCTAAGCTGCACTCCATCAACATTATCAACTATCAAAAGAAATAATACACTTAAGTTAGTGACTAAACGACATCAGTTGATATAATTCCCCACTTAATGACTGATAGGCTTCCACTAATATAAAAACATCGCATCCTTACCTCTGTCTTCAACAGAGTTTTGGACCTGACACATAGGAAGTACAGTTTCAAAATCACAGACAAATGAAGCAAAATCTCACCCTGATCCCAAGCCAGAAAATGGAGGATCAGGTGGGAATACCATAAAGGCAGAGGAGCAGGTAATCAGTGCTGTGAAACAACATGTCCTCCAGGAATCCATTTCGGAAGATCATCTGGTGCTACCTACCAGTGTACATACAGTGTCTTGCAGGTGAAGAGTCTTCAGAAGCACTGATAAGCACAAGCCATCAAAAAGTGAACTTTAAAAGGAAGAGTGGATTTTAATCTCATTAGATATAGTCATAAGCCAACCTGATAAGCAACCTGCCTGCTCATTTTATAACTATTCTTAGCGTATTAACTCTTGTAGCAATCAGGACCTATTGAATTATTTGAAATTTCTTTGACTTCTTCAGAGATAACCCCAGTCTTTTCTTCTGCTTCATGAACCATCCTGGCCCCATCCTGACATGAGACCACCAAATCTGCTGAGTATGGAAGAAACAACCTCTTCAAAACAAGAAGCTTATGGTCTGCAACCTGAATAAATCACTTCAAGACAAGGTTTGTTTAGCGTGATTTTTTTTGTATTCCTGGAAATATCTTGGTAGATGCAAATAAATTATTGTTTTCCTCTGATTCTATGAGTAAAGCATCATCTTTAATCTAAAAATAACGTTATTTTTTTAATCAACAGAATTACAGCCATCAAGTTCCAGCAAAATATGTCAGTTTGAGTTTACTCAGGAGATCCCAAAGGCTTTGTCTCTCAGAGCAAGAGCGCAGTGAGGGGTCCTGGTTTGGCCCTGCTCATGTGGCTATGAAACCATGTGCTCCTGGTGTTTTCCATGGGAATCCTACCCAGGCCTTTCCCTGTGAACACAAGCGTTGTGGGCCAGGGTGAAGCAGGGCAGGAGAAAGGCCCCTCGGTGAGAAGGAAAGAGCAGGGCTGAGCTTTACCTCCAACTTCTCAGAGAGCTTCTCCTCCTGGGAGCCACATGAAGGGCCTTTGCACACTCCTTCACACTCAGAACTGTTACCTGAATGGGCCATATGAGTGTCCTCAAAAGATAAAAATGAACTCCAGTTTTCAGCATTTGGTGGACTCTGCAGCAAAAAAGGACAGTGGCTGCACCATTAAGAGCACCCCTCCATGTGAGCATTGTAGGTGACAACGGGACAGGAGAACCCAGATTATGAATTCATGTCAAAGCCATGAAATCTATTGTGTCCTTTTTCGTCATTTATAGCATTAGCTTTACATGCTTGATCTTGTCACTGATTTATGTCACAAAGAAGGCAAATCCTGTGGCGTTTCTCATTTTAGTATTTCAAACAAACAACGGCCACAAATCACAACATTGCCCACAGCAGAAAAGCACCTGCTTTGTTTGTGTCACTCAACACAGCTCTTCTGACCAGAAATTCAAATGTCGGAGATGGACACGGACACCAGGTAAGGGAATAGCCCAGCACATTTACATTCCTGCACCTGCCCTGCTCTGAATAGGAGCGACACCACAGTCCCCACCACCACCAGTTCTATAAAGCTCCTGTTCCATTCCTGACACTCAGGAGACGACAGCTGCCAACCTGCCCAAAGCATTGGTGCAAGAACCTGCTTTTCTGGCCCAGCACCGCTATCCAGCTTGGAGGATGAAATCTTGTTACTCTCGAGATCGATCTAATGCCACTTCATACGATGCCATGGCTATGGTCATCATCTCACTTCAGACGTTTGCTGGCATGTGGATAAACGCTTTCATTGCTTCTGTGCTTTGCATTGCTTGGGTGAAAAAGAAAAGCTTTAGCTCTAATGAGAAGATCTTGCTGTTTTTGGGATGCTGCAGGTTTTGGTATTTGTGCATTACATGGGTGTATTCCTTACTTTCCATAATATATCCACGGTACTTCTATGTTCACCCGATACCCCAACTATTGATATCTATTCAAAGCTTTTTAAATTTTTCCAACTTGTGGGTTTCTGCCTGTCTTTGCATTTTTTATTGTATAAAAATTGCAAACTTCAGGCACGTCTTTTTCATCTACCTGAAAGTAAAAATTGACAAGACTGTGCCGTGGCTGTTGTTGGGTTCAGTGCTTTTATCCCTGGTCATCGGCATCCTTGTCTACCGTGTCACCGATGAAGCTCTCTGTAGCAACCACAATGCCACCACTCGAGGAAATTTCTGGAAAATGAATATCAGAATGGATGAACAATTTTTCCCAGTTTTTTTTCTCATTGGCTTTGGATTTGCCACCACATTCATGGCAGTAATCTCTTCTGCCCTTCTCCTCCTCTTTTCTCTCTGGAGACACAAATGCAAGATGCAGACAGGCTCAGGGAAGAACATCAGCACGGATGCCCATGTCAAAGCCATGAAATCTATTCTGTCCTTTTTCGTCCTTTATAGCATTAACTTTACATGTTTGATCTTGTCACTGATTTATGCCACAAAGAAGGCAAATCCTGTGGCGTTTCTCGTTTTAGTATTTCAATACGCTTTTCCAGCTGTTCATTCCCTTATTCTAATTTTCAGCAATCCCCAACTGGAAAAGATACTGCGAAGGACTCTGTCCTGTGTGAAGTGCAAGGTTTGCATGAGGTAGGAAACGTAATAAAAGCTGGAGCACATTACAAATGTGGATATTATGAAAAAGCAAGTAATTTACTCTCTAACGCAACTCACTTTCCAGTGTAGATAATAGAGGTGTTTAATCTTCACCATCTAAGTGAAGGAAAATTCATGAAAATACTTCAAACTAAATTATTATGAGCTAAATAAATTATTAATGTTATAATTTGATCTAGATAATTCTTTAGATTGTATTATTGTCAATAAGAAAGTAATTTAGAGCTGGTACATGGGCTAGTTGCAGAAAGAGAATAACAATGACTGCAGACCTTTGAAAATGCTTTGGTAACTACTGATTGAAACTATTTAACTAACCACTATGTTTCTATCTGTTTTGTTTTACATTTTTTTCTGGTGTGGCTGTGTACTTTGGAATATCATGAGCTGTACCACTATCTTGCATTGGTTTATAACTTATGCGTGAATATGTTGATCACTATTAGTCACCAGAGGTGGTTCCTGACTTGTAAACAGCCATGCAGGAATGGCCTCAGGGCGGACAGGTGGGGTGGAGAGCCCACTCCCCACCCCAGCCTTTTGTGTCCTCTCGCTGCCCCACTTCATGCCAAAACAGGATTTCCCCCACTCTGCGCTACTGCTCTCCTGTTCTGCTCTTACTTGCTTATGAGATCTGCTCTTACCGATGGAATCTGGCTCATTAAAACACTGAGGAAGGTGGGTTTTGTGCCAAGTGTGGTGTGGAATAAAATGGTGCTTTCACCTCGCAGTGACCTATGGGCAGATGTACACGGTGTCCATCCCAGACGCTGGCATCTGGAGGATCCATGAATGTCTCCGTGAGGGGAGGTCAAGGCTACCCCATTCCAGGGAAAGCCAGTTCTGCCGTCTCCAACGGACCCAGCAGGGGACTCAGCTTGGCCCATCAGCGATGCTGGTGGCTCCTCTGGGAAAATATGTTTAAGAAAGGGCAAAGCACTGCCTGGCAGTGAGGGCTGAGGACCACTCTGAGAAGCAGTCCTGCAACAAACCGGCTCAGAGAAGGAAGGGGAGGAGGTGCTCCAGGTGCCACAGCAGGGATTCACCTGCAGCCTGTGGAGAGGACCAAGGTGATGTAGGTTTTCCCCATGCAGCCCACAAAGGACCATGGTGGAGCAGATATCCACACTGCAGCCCATGCAGGATGTCATGCTGGACTAGGTGGACGTGCCTTGAAGGACTGCAGCACTTGGACTGCCCGTGCTGGAGCATGGTCCTTGACCTAAACGACCACCAGACCATGGGAAGGCCACACACTGCAGCAAGGGAAGAGCATGAGGAGGAAGGAGCAGAAGAGACAATGTGTTATGAACTGACCACAACCCACGTTCCCCCTTGCACCACATCACCGGGGTGAGGAGGTAGAGGAGTTGGGAATGAAGGACTGAAATTGAGCATGGGAAGAAGGGGTGGGTGGAGTTAAGGTGGTTTAGTTTTGTCTTTGTTACTCATCGTCCTACTCTGTCTTCAATTGGCAATAAATTAAACTGATTTCCCCCAAGCCGAGTCTGTCTTTATCTCAACCCATGAGCTTTACCATCTTCTTTTCCACCCCTGTCCTGTTAGGAGTGAGAGTGAAGGAGCAGCTGGGTGAGGGTCTGGAAGCTGGCCAAGGTCAACCCACCACAGCAGATTATCTGAACATGGAATAGTTCCAGTGTGAACAGAGCAGAACCTGAGTTGTTCATTTCTTTCACCATCTCACGCCCAGAGGAACATCTTGTCTCATGCCAAGTGCCAGCTGAGCATTTCTGATGCAGCTCCACAGCTTTTGTTTCTGCTTTGTTTTAAAACATTCACCCAGAAGTAGTACGTTTGCCAGGTGTGGAGCCTCAAACCTCAGAGGCTTCCTGAAGGTCTGCAGTGTTTAGATATACCCAAAATGCTCCTCAGGGTGTCCTCTCAGGTCTGATAGCAACAGCCCTGATAGACACCAATTCACTCTATAAGAAGGCCTCAGGGCTAGGAACAAACCTGTTTAATTTAATTTAATTAATCTAATTAATTTAATTTAATTAATCTGCACAGTAACAAGCACACTGTCCCACATATGTCTCCACTTGAACTGTCAATAATTCAACACCCAGGCCAACTGTGAATGGTGTTGCCTTTTCATATGGCTTGGAAAGTGCAAATGACAAAAGACAAAGCTGAAGCTTGACTCATCCCAGAACACAGGCATTTCGAGTCACCTGAGAAGTTGTAGGGTATCATCTGAGACATCTGCACAGAGTTGGGAGCTACAGTACAGGACCTTCTGGAGACCTGCAGGGTCAGCCTGGGTACTCGATGGCATCTCAAGTGGCATTAGACACTTCTGCGTAGACAGCTGAATTAGTCCCTGGAAACCTAGAAGAAGGGGATGGATCAGAGATTTGCTGGTTGTGATTGCAATGCCTGAGTGTTGTGGCTGGTAGCGAACACCTGTAACCAAGGTACTCCAGAAGAACCAGGTTTGGGTGGTGGAGGGGAAGCAGAGGAAGGGAGGCAGACACATAAAAGATGTCACAAGGCAATACGAATGTCTGCCCAGTGCTGGCACGGTATGGAAAACTGCATTGGGTCAAACTCAATTTTGTTGTGGTTGAGAAGCGAAACATTTAAAATCGCTTTTCCCATGGAAAGTGTTGATGAGCAGAGGGATCACTCAGGACCAGTTCCACAACATTCCGATGAGCATAGACATAAAAGTGGCTGGGGGCACTGCTAAAAATAAGGCAATGCTCTGAATGTCTTGGCAGTCACAGATGTCTGAAAGCAGCAACGAGGGAGCACGTTTTTCCTTCTGCTGGGCCAGGAATGGTAGGCACAGGCTGTTTAGACCCATGTGTCCAGTAAATATCAACGTCTTCCCTTCAGCCAGAAGAAGCCACTACACCCCACTCCCAAACAAAAGAGAGAGGCACTACCAGAGGCTACGAGCCTGTATAAAGCCCCCTGGTTGACTCAGGACCAGAAACAAAAAAGCAAAAGCCACAGGCGCCACCAGAGTGAACAGAACCACAGTCCTGAATGCTTTCATAGAATCATAGAATGGTTAGAATTGGAAGGGACCTTAAAGATCATCTAGTTACAACCCCCCTGCCGCGGGCAGGGACACCTCCCACCAGAGCAGGTTGCTCAAAGCCCCATCCAGCCTGGCCTTGAACACTTCCAGGGATGGGGCATCCACAGCTTCCCTGGGCAACCTGTTCCAGTGCCTCATCATCCCCACAGTAAAGAATTTCTTTCTAATATCTAATCTAAATCTCCCCTCTTCCAATTTAAAATTATTACCCTTTGTCCTGTCACTACATTTCCTGAATCAGTTAGGAGCAAAATCATTTCCTTCTCAGACGATATGAGTAACTGCTGTCATTTTTGTAAATTTATACATTTCAGTGAATTAGATCATTAGCATATTTAAACTACTTCTGCAGTTTTCTGATATTTGAGATCTGATACATATAGACATGCAGACAGACAGAAGCACTTCTACCCGCTCCCTGTTAACGACAGTATTTCCAGCACATCACAAAATGCATACGTGTGCCCATCTGCTCCTCCTGTGTGTCCATATTTCACCCTGCAGATGCACCTGGGGTCTGCCAGTGTCTTTGCTCTGCATTGCGAGTTCCCAATGGCACCAAAAAGCCAGGGCACACTACTGCTTCCTCCCTCTTTTTGTATTTTTCTTTTGAGCAGAGGATGTGTAGTTTTCCCAAGAACACGGTGGATTTCTCTCAAGCTCTTCTTTCTTGAGTTCCCAGTCTTCATCCCTCTGGTCTAAGGGGATTCCTTTCACTGAGGCTGTCCTGCGATAGTTCCTGCTCTCCACCTCTGCTCTGGGGAAGAAAGCAAGATACTTCAGATACTGAGCACAGCACAGTCGCACCACCGTTCATGAGCCACCCATCTACAGGATCAGGGCACCGTGTATTCGTATGGTCAAAACACTGTTGCCAGCGATACATGAAAAAACACTGAGGAACATCCCAAATCCAACAGCAGTCATCACCCCAGGTGTCCAGGTACTCAGCGAGAATTGGGCTGAAGTGGGAAACCTTCAGTAAGGATCTATAGTGAGATCAGGCTTTTACCAGTGGAATCATAATTTTAACTATAAAAAACCCTCAAAGACTCATCCTGTAAATTTGTGTGCTGGTAAATAGACTTGAGCACATTTAATGCAATTGTACATGGTGTATTAAGCCACTGCAACCACAACATCTCTATTTTCTTTTAATAATCTGATGCAAATTATACATTTGTTACTCAGAAGCAGCTGTGTTTTGAAGGCTGTTTCCTGTTCTTTGCATGTCCATGCAAACCTGGGTGAGTGGTACGGGTACTCTGTAGCAGAATATTCCTAATATTTACACGTTAATAATGTTTACCTGTCGATACATGTAGTATTTCCATGTCGATGTTAAATTTCCATGGCGATGCAAACAGTCCCCAGCTCAGAGCAGTCACTCAGCCCAGGAGTGCGCTGATGCAGCCCCTGGGGTCAGACACACAGCGTGGAAGGATCACGGTGGTGATGAGAAGGGGCTGAACTGGGATTTAGGAAGGATTTGGATGCTCATATCCCTGTCCAGATATGCACATCAGCCCTGCATTTGGCACAGGCTGTTATTTTTAAAATTGCCTTTTCTCTCTTTTTTGCATGACAGGCAAATGCCCCAAACTGAGGGTGGTGCTCTGTAACAAAATATCGCCCATATTTACATACCAATACCACAGACACCGCGAGCGGAGGGCAGACCTGCTCTGTGCTGAGCAGCAGCATTGGCACGCAGGCACACACATTTTCTGCCCTCAGCACACACCGGTACTGCCCACCTCCCACCAGAGCCATGGACCCACTGCCCGACCATGGACATCACAGAATCACTGAATCACCTAGGTTGGAAGGGACCTTTTAAGATCATCTAGTCCAACCAAGAAAAAAAAAAAAACACACACACACAAAAAGCAAAAAACACCACCCCCTACACACCACACCCAACCCAACACCAACCCAACACTAAACCATATCACCGAGCACCATGTCAACTCCTCTCTTGAATACCTCCAGGGATGGTGCC
>JAOXNO010000024.1:114319359-114339602 GCA_028565335.1 Limnodromus scolopaceus
ACCTGCTTTGGCAGGGGGGTTGGACTAGATGATCTCCAGAGGTCCCTTCCAACCCCATATCATTCTGTGATTCTGTGCTCTACAGAAGGGCTTTGGGTCAGAACAGAACCAGTAACTGCGGGATGTGCGTGGCTACATCTAACTCCAGCACAAGTAAGATACTCCGTACACATACAGCATTTGGGCTTACACACAGGGAAAGGACCCAAGTCATTAACAAAACACTGATCGGCATATGCTAGCCAAAGCTTTATTCCAGCTTCTTCCATTGCTTTAGAACAGCACCAAGTGCAAGGCTTCAACCCAAAACAGTTGTTTCCCTACAGAGAAAAAAAAACCTACACCCACCCCCACCCAAAAAAACCCCACCCAAGCCCCCTCAATTTTTCTTAGGGAAAAAAAAGAAAACACACTTAACAATGCAACTTTTCAAAAAGCAAACATCAGAAAGCAGTGTTGTGCAACACAGTAGCCTGTACAGCAACTCACAAGAAACCTTTGTTCAAGAACCACCCACCAACAGCTAGGTATAAGTTACTTGCACACACATTCAGGAAAGAATTCCAGTCAAGATGCAAATTCTTAATTTAGTAAAGAAAGTACAGCTGTAAAAAGCCCAGGTGACAATGACAGTCTACCAACAATCACCATTCCTTGACAGGGAAGTACAGTAGCGACAGGTATTTGTTCAGTTCAGTAGAGGAAACACTCAATGCTTTGCCTGTGTTCTTCCCATCAAAATACAATTCCATGGAAACATTTGTGTACACAGGTACTTTTCAGCTTCATGTGGTCAATGTGTCACTTGGTTTCAGGAATGTTGGAGGACATGAGGATCTTCAGCTAAATTTGAACTGCAGCCAGTTTGCTTTTCTACAAGGAATAAAAACAGATCAGACCCATCAAGATGTTCCTGTAAACTCATATAAATGCATATCTGAAGTCATAGCTCTACAAGGCTTCAGACCAAGTGTCATCAACACACTGGACTATATTAAAAGACTAAACTTATCCTTCTAAAAATAACTGCATAAGATAGTTGAAACAACAGAACTGCCCAAGACAATGAAGAGAGCAGTGCTCCCAGACTTCAGTTACGAGTTCAAGCCATTCCATCCCTCAGTGGCCTGAGCATGAGCCACTCCAGGAGTTTTTGCAACCTGTGGATCGGGTACCTTCTACTCAACCCACCTTTCTAGGCAGTGACCCACGTGTGCAGCATGGTCTGCATGACCTTAGCCATGTTTTCTGCATCATTGCTAAGGGTACATGCACTAACACCGTACAGAGTATTTGAGAACACAGACAATTGGCAGATTTGGACAATAATAATTAGCAACTGAAGAGGGAGAAAAGAGCCCAAAATGAACTAGTAAAAACTGTTGAAGTATTATCAAAACCAGAAACAGCAAGATAAGAGTAATCCTGTATTTGAGTGATGGAATTGAGGGAGGATTTGTAGATTCACCAGTTTAACATTTTAATCAAGTTTTTAACTGCCTTTTTGCCCAACAGGTGACTAGGTCTCTGTTGCAGGCTTCATTATTTGTTACCCATAATCCAGTCAGCTTTCAGTACAGTTGTACCAAAATACAATTACAAGTTCAATCACTGAGAACACAAATGCTCTCTCTCATTGAGCTTACATCAGTCACCATCAGGCAACCACCGGTCAAACACGGGAACCAGTCACCCACAGAGGTTCTGGCATCTCTGTCCTTAGACAGATTCTAAACCTGACAGGAAGGTCCTAAGCAACCTGATCTAGTTGACCCTGCTTTGAGCACCTCCAAAGGTCCCCTTTCAAGCAGAACTGCTCTATGACTCCATAGATTATGGAAATAATATATAATAAGAAAGAACTTGTACTATTTTCTTTGGTAAACAGAACTGGTGTTTGCCAGTAACACTTCAAAATTTTGAAGTAACAATAAAGATGTACATGCACTAGTCACAAACCATCCTTACAACAACTAAGATGGTATTATTACGGGTTTAAATTCATAGATCAAGAATCTATTAAAGGATTGGGGCATTCAAATCCCAAACTACCATGCTTAGTAGGGTCTGCCTGGCAGTTGCTCACCTTGCCTCAGAAACACAAGCAAGAGCAGCATGCTGGTGGCCACTGCTCAAAATACCACCAGAGATCTATAACTTAGGTGTAACCACCCCATCTTGCCCAAGAGGCTCAGTCTAAGCTGAATAAATAAACACTACCTTGATTTCTAATCAAGACAGCAGCTTTTACTGCATGTATTCACCATTAAACTGACAGCACAGAAGCTAATGCTACTAAGAAAATTGCAACAGTATTAAGATTAAAAAAAAAAAGAAGAGTTTCAACTCTATTTTCTAAAATAAAGCATTTTCTAGAAAATCAGAAAGCATCTAACCACCAAGTACACAACCTCTTTGGGAGGTTTAAGGTAGTCTTACCTTGAAGTAAGGACTCCTCTGGTAAGGACTGCAAGTTTTCTGTTGCAGGGGTTATTGCCTAAACAGAAGAGGATTCTCTTAGGAAGCTGGCACTATTGCCAAGATAGTTTTCCATTGAGGGGCTTTCTTTAATACTAGACTAGCTTTTAACTTCAGCACCAATGGACTCTTATTTACCACTGTTTTACCCCCTTAAAGTACAGACTCAGTACAGAAGTCTTCTGCCTACTTTTTGCTTTGATGCAAAAACTGCACGTGAAGAATGAACCAGAAATTCATTCTGTTACCATTGTCAGCAGTATGGCAAACGACCTGAGTTTTGGGTTCCAGACATGAGTTTTTCATTCATGGGTACTTCATGAAGAGCACTGGTGAAAACCTTACTATAATTTCCTAATTACTTCATAATAGAAGTATTTTTCATGATTTAGTAGTTAGTTCCATGCTCTATTGCCGTAATCTGTTAAAAGCCACATATCAGCATTGTTCTACAGCTTGTGATTAACAGTAGTCTCCCAGTAACATTTCTTCCTTCAAACTGTTTTCATTAATCTATTCCCAGACTGGATTCACAGTCTTCAGGCCAGATGCCTGACAGTTTATATAAATCGTTTACATAAATTATATCAGTTATATAATAGATTTATACAAATTTCTATGGTCTCTGTAGAGATCCATTAGAGAAGTAAGGACAATATAATGTCTTAAAGAAGAACACTGTGCTACTAGTGATTGGCATAAATGCACAGATTTAATGCTACTTTGCTTTTTTATTCCCATGGTGACACAAAAAAGAAAAAAAAAATCACAACTAAACTCAGAGTGCCCTTTCCAAAAATGTGTACTGTTCTGTGCAGCCCACCACCACACAGCCATACCTCAGATGATCTGCAAGCCCAGTCAGGAATACCGTTCCAGACGTTCTCAGGATCCACAATCTCCTCATTGCCACTGGAGAGAATCAAGACCTGTACAGACAGAGTCAAACTGTATCTAGCACAGCAATGGATCCTGAGAATACACACAGCAAATAAGACATAGTAGTAGGAAAACACAATTGAGGACCCCTGCCTTTGAGAAGAAGTTCAGTCTGGACCTCACAAGGAAGAGCAAATTAACATCTAATAAAGCTGAATATCGCTACTGAATCTGCTCAAGACTCTCCCAAGCTTCTAACCCAAGCATGATGAGAGAGGAAGGCTGGAAAACACCTACTAGATCAGAATCAGCAGGAAACTGACGAATAGGGCTATCACTACATACCTGACACTCACCTGAATACAGCTAAGGTTAGCTTTACATACACAAGGAATCTACTAGCAAAAAAGTTGGCTTCCCTGTTCTCAGGCATTCAGTTTTACAAGAAGTTACTTTTATTAAGTTAAGGATTTGCAACCTTAAATTACAACTTAAAGGCCCTTTTATTCAAGTATAGTGTCTGTGCATACCTGTATATAAACACCCAGACAGTTGCCCTGAACTGGAGGAAGGGCATAGCTCAAACAGCCATAAAACAAGGCAGCCCATTAGATTACAATCTACTGTTAAAGTTGACGCCCACCAAACACTAATTCAATACCCATTTCACTGACGTAGGAATAGTTGTGTATTCTTTATTAATGGCAGTATAATTTCAGTTTCTTCCCAAGTTTCTACTGTTCTAGTACTAAGTCATCAAACAATGCCAAGTTCTGTGAGTATTTAATGGCACACAGCTCTGTAGCGAAACAGCAACTTGCAGGCAGATAGAACCTCACACATATGAGCATGCATCTCAAACAGGAGCCAGATCCTTCAGTTTTCCCATCCAATGCACGGGAAGAAGTGAAGGGAATATCAAGTGTTAACAAACAGCATCCGCTCTCTTTGAGACACCGCTCTTTGTACATAGTCCGGAAGTCCAGAACCAGCCTTTGCAATACCAAGTTTTAAATTCTGTAACAGACTTCAGCAAGATATTCAAAGTTTGGAGGAAGACCAAAGAAGTACCACATCGTAACCATGCAGAAAGCATATTCAAACCATACTTACCCTAGTACCTTTTTCAGATACTTCCAAAATGCGAGCTTCGCACCATTTTAGAGAGGTCCACACCACACAGTTGGAACCAACAGCAAAGCCCTTCAGATTACAAGTATACTCACTGTGTTCTACAAAAGTGATGACATATCAATGAAGGAGGAAGAAAAAAAAAACATACAGGAAAAAAACCCTCCAAAACACTCAAGTGCCTCACAAACCTGCTCCCATACTCCCCTGCCTCCCTCCAAACTACTTTTACTTAATAAATATTTGAAAGTTAAGCATTTGTCATCCTGAACAATCTTGAAAATGCATTTCATGTTAAGAAGTGTATTTCCAAGATAAAATCATTGACCTCTCAAAGTTAGATTAGTTATTAGACTGTCACATTATTATCCATGAGATACTACACTTACTCCGATGTCTTTAACCCATCAAAGCATACTGACATTAACACCAATATAGCATTAGGGAATAACAGTTAGGTTTCTACAAGAAAGCTATTCTCAAGTTTAAATAATCAAAATGTTGTGCACATTCAACTCCTTCAAATCGGATACTTTACCTGCACCACAGTCAGCCAGGTTCTCATTTTGCTTTTTTTCTATTTCTTCATCCCCAGGCTTATAGTCAGAAGACAGCACAAGTGTATTTGCACATTCTTTAAATGAGTCAGTCAAGTCTTGTTTCATCCATTCTTCCACGTAACAGTCATCCTTCTTCTGCCACTCCTTTCGTTTCTCAACTTCACAGTCACATGATTTTACAGTGCAAACAGGCCTCGAATTTGTTAAGTCTTTTGTAAGAAATGGAAATTGACTTCCCCTATTTGCAGAACTTCGCGGTGCAGCATGTTCCAACCCTAACAAGTCCTCCTCCCCATCTTCCTGGGAAAGCTGCACATTAGGCAGCACCAGTCCCAGAAGCTGCTCAATTTCAGCCCCTAGCATTGACAGCATATCATCAGTCTTCAGGTTCAGTTGTTTCTCAGATCTACCAGCTGATGAAGACAGCCTTAGGGGAGGAGACTCTACTTCCATCCAATCATCTTCTCTAGCTTCTGCTTTATGAGTTCCAGACAAATCCAATTCCAGTTTTGCTGCCTTCTCTCCCAGAGAAAGCTGAACATCAGAAGGCATCAGCTCTACTGTCTTCTCTCCATCACTAACTGAAGGCACCAAGTTCTCTCTCTCATTAAGTGATGGTAAGATTTGAAGAAATTTCAGAGCTGCCAACTCCCCCGTCTCCTCGCTCGCAACTGGCAGCTCAAATGATTCCTGTTCCAACACCTTCTCTCTCACTTCACTGTCCCAAGCTTTCTGCATTTCAAGTGATTCTGTTTCCAGAGATTTCTTTGTTTCTTCACCAAAGGAGGACTGCATTGAAAGTGCCTCTAGCTCCAGTATGAGCTCTTTTAGATCATCATAGGAAGAGTGCATTTGTAATTGATCCAGTTCTACCAATGTCCCCGTTTCATCACTTGAAGGAGACTGCACCTGGAGCACTGGAAATCTTTGCAGTTCTTGTTTGTTTGGGAAAAGCCTGGCTGCTGAAGCACTCCCTGTCAGTTTTGCTTTCAGCTCAGCATCCTCTACCAGAGGTGCTTCAGATAATTCTTGTTCTGCAGCTTTCATTTCACTCCCCAAATTCTGAAGACTGCAGCTTCTTGTTGGTTCTAGTAATACATTGTTATCACTCTCTCCTTCAGATAGAGGTATCTCTTCATCAAAGCTGCTTTGATGCTCAGCTGTAGTTTCTCTTTTGAGACAAAGACCCATATCATTATTTGAACATCTGTTTTCCTGTACAGGGTTCTCAAGGTTTGAGAAAGCATTGTTGCCAGTTCCTTTATTAGCCTTCCAAAAAGGCTTCATCTCTTCATTAATACTCTTGCCAGCAGCTGTCAGCTTGACAACAGACAGAGGGATTTCAGAAGCTTTATCTCCCTGAGTTTCTACTACTTCAGCTTCTAATAAGAGGTCTTCGGTCATATTATAAAACTTCTCTTTTGCTTCACTAAGCCACAAGCCCTCTGAGGAATTGAAACCTGACAGACAGCAAGCAAATGCTTGATTAGGTACTTTGAGTAATTCACACGGAATTTGTCTGACCATCTCCAAGCTAACAGCTTCCTCGCTTCCGTAATCCACATGTCTAACAACTATGTTGTCACCTGCTACACTGCAGACTTTAGCTCTGTAGAACTTTCCATCTTGACTATATTTTGCCAGACACATATCACCACTTTTAATACAAGGTCTGCAATCATTCAAAGAGTTTAGTTCAAGGTTTTCAACTTCCTCTAACTTTTCTTCTACGTAGTTCATGTCTTCTGTATCCGCACTGTGACTCCAAAAATATTCTGGACCATTTACCACCGTGACATAAATTTTTACAGTCTGACCCACCTCTGGAGACTTCCAGATAAAAGATTTACAATCGCTTCCACTGGAAGTTTCATTTTGTGCCTGAGGAGGCAGAGGCTGACACACAGTTACCACGTCACTGTTCTCTCTATCAAGTATTTCTGCTGAACAAGACCTTTTCCTACTTGTAAGATTTTCATCAGCTAAATCCACTGTTATTATACCTTGATGGTCACTGAGAATAACCTCCCATTTATCCTCAAACTTCTCTACAAATTCACACGTCAGCAGAACTTCACTTGTTCTCTTGGTGAAGTACAGCACTGCTTTCTCTGCCCAATCTGTATTTTTTTTGCATTTAAGCCCACCTAGGAAGCAGTGAATGCTTATTGCTGGGATAGATGACAAGTCTTCAGGGAGCCTGTGCGCTTGATCAACATTAATTACTGAGGTATTACCATAATCAATATATTGTATACTTAACAAATTGTCAGAAGTCTTCTCTTTTACTACAGCTCGATACCACAGGCTGTCTTCTGAATAAACAGCACTGATTAAGTCTCCTGCTTGGAAAAGTTGTCCACAAGGGCTCTTTGCTTGTGTCTCGTTGTTTAAGCTCTCCGAAATGCTGTTAAGCTGAGCCTCGTCACTTTCTAGTTGAACATAAAAATCCAACGGATCATTTACATGAGACACATACACTGACACTTTAAGAGCTGGCACTACCTTCTCTTGCAGTAGATCAGACACATTTTCAAGCATTATACACCTGCCCTCAGCATCAGATTTAATATCTGGCTGCACACCCATCTGGACAGAGAGCAGAGACTCCTCCCCTGCTTTATTTAACAAAAAAGCATCCTTCTTACTGCTAAGCGTGTCATCAGATTCTAGCAATCCAGCTGCCAGATCTTCCTTGGTAGCAGGCTGGAAAAGGTTTACATCTTTTTCTGTGAAGTGCCTTTTGCTACTCTCCTCTCCTCCCTGATCTCCAGAGCCGCATTTTTGTCTTTCAAGAAGTCTACCATCATTTAAAGGGGACTTTGCAGTCTCATTCATATCTGCATCTTGAGAGCACAAAATTTCATCTCCTACGTGCCTAGACAGTCCTGTATTGTTTATCAATCTTAACTCCTTCAGTTTTGCATTAATTTGAGTTTTACCATCAAACAACTCAATCAACAGTTTACCATCAGATTCCCTTGCTACCACAATTGCTTTTAATTGCCTTTCTAGGATAGCTTCCTTAAACCACATTGTAGCTTCTTTGGGAACATTAGATATATCAGACAAGGAACACTTTATGGCCTGCATTGGCAAAAGCAAGATATCACAAGCATCCCTGGGTAAAGGAAGCAGATGATCCTTCTCTACTGTCTCTGTGTTCCCGAAATCCACAAAGAAGACTTCCATATTAGGTTTTGTTTTCATAATTACTCCCCTGTACCAGTGATTGTCAGTATACTTCGCTAGACACAATCTCCCAGACTTTTGCAAGGTTTTTAAGCTGGTCATTGTTTCAGTTAGGCGACCGATGCTATCAGTAAGCTGAGCTAAGACATCTGCACATCTTTCAAGTTGGCAGTAAAATGTCCAGGGATCCTCAACATGCGTAATATAAACATCCTCCTCACTCCCAATTTTGATACCATGCATAGAGTAATAGTAAGAACGAAGCTGAACCGAGGATACCAGAGACTTTTGAGGAGACAAAGGTCTAGCCACACCTCTCTCGGTCAGAAACTTGCAAGCACTCTGAAAAGGTGTCATTAAATCTACGATGTTAAATAGCTCCTTATTATTTATCGAAGCCAAGGCAAATATTGTACACTTCAGTTCAAAGTGAGACGACGAAGTATCAACAAACTCCTGAAAAGCTTGAATCGCTTCCTCATCCCAAGCAAAAGGATCAGGACCATTTGGTTGGATTAAGTTGTAGAGGCTGCACCTGAAAGCCTGAGCTTCTAACCTAAGAAAGCGTTCGTTAGTCGAGCGGAGGTTCGCTAGAGAGACGAACTCCCTGTTGCCATAGTCAACATACACAACTTCTACTTTTTCTGCAGAAGTAACTTCACTAATAATTAAAGCCCTGTACCATTTTTCATCCTCTGAGTACTGGGCTAAACATACAGAACTTGGCCAAGTATGTGGGTGGGATGAATTTTTACAATACTCCTGAATTTCAGCCATTAATACCTTAAGATCATGGCAATTTCTACTTAACTGACACCAAAAATAACTGGGATTTTCAAAATAAGACACAATGACATTAACTGTACTTCCCACTTCTAATTGACCTCCATAAAAGGAACTTGGCTTCATTTCCACATAATTCTGTCTCCAAGAAACAGGCAGGTTTTCCTTGCCCTCATACTCCAGAGCAGGAAGAGAGTCACTACTTTCAGAATTGTGAATGGCTGCAAGAGGGCCCTCTCTGACCATCACAGCTGTACAGGGATTAAGGGGTCTACCACTTCTCTTTAGATCAGATTCTTCTCCAAGCTTCTTCCCTGCATTTAGCTGGTTTTGCTCCGTATCACCTGCTGGGGAAGAGGCCCGGCTTACAGCCTCACCAGATGATTTCTGGAGAGTCTCAGGTGTTTCACACATCTGGTATTCAGCATACCCTCCCTGGGCCATGAGGTTACTTACATTTTTCTCTCCTAATTGGGACTGGTCAAAAATTTCAACCATATATTTGTCACCCTGTGCACTCAAAAAGCGAACCTTTAGTCCCTTGTCAAGTACAATCTCTCTGAAGGCAGACACAGATGCTTCATTCCAACTCCCTCTCAGAGGGGAGACGCCTGCCAAACAACACTTCAAAGCTAAAGCAGGTAGTTCCCTGAACCGAGGGAGCAACTCCTTTACCGCGCACCGATCTACAGTTTCAGTATCACCGCTGTCCACCAGGTGTATTTCTACCCCACTGTCCAGTACCCTGGTGATCACTGCTCGATAAAAGGCACCCTCTTTCCCACTGGCACAACAAAGGGACCCAGTCTGTAGGTCCCACCCAGCATCATTCAGCTTCACGGCGCGGGAGTAAAAATTCCACATACACTGCCTCAGTCGCCTGAACAGCCGGCGATGCTCACGGAGCTGCAGCCAGAACTCGGATGGGTCCCGGAGGTGGGACACCTGTGCATCATAGAATGCGCCCAACTTCAGACGCACACCAGCTACAGGAGCAGAGGCCAAACCTCCATGCATTAAAGCAACAGGAGGTGCTCCTGGTGGCAATTCCAGTTCTTTAGCTGTGGATTCTTCTACTGCCAGCTGCTCCTGAGCCCCAGTTTGGCTGACCAGGCAGCAAGCCTGCACCCCAAAAAGACGGTTCAAGTTGATGCCGTTTTCCCCATACAGGCTCACATAATAGCAATGCTCGAAGGAGTTAAAGGCTTTGATGTGAGCACTCACTCCTTTGCCTAGCACCAATGCTTTCAGCTCATCGATCTGCCACGGGGACCAGCCACAACCCCCATCTGAGATACCCTGAAGAGCACAGGCATAAGTCACCACAGGTGTGTGAAAACACTCAACTGGCAAATGGCGCAGATTAGCTCTGGTCACAGTCTCCTTCCTGCCATAGTCCACAAAGATCACTAGAGCCATTTGCTGGTCCTGCTCCTGCTCCCCAGCAATAAGATCCAGCAGGAGCGCACGGTACCACTGGCCATCTCTGCCACGGGCAGCACAGGGTGAACCCACTTTGAGTAATAAATCCTGCTCCCACTGGTGATAAGTGTGGCACATGGTATCAGAAAGGCAACGGATCTCCTGGGACAGGCTTTGCAACTGGCAGAAGATGTGGTCTGGGTCAGACACATGCGTCACTAGGACAGGCTCTGTTATACCCAACTGAAGCTGTGGGTAGAAGTAATTCAAGGCAGGTGACACAGGCTGATAGGACAACAAACCATGGGGAAGCTGTGGCACTGCAGAAGTCACAAGGGAACATGCTGGAAGCTGCACCTTGAGCTTGTTCCTTAATTGGCCATAAGTTAGGCAGTACCTGACCACCTGGCAGAACCAGCTGGGAGGGACCTGCCTGGCCAGGCCCAGGTGATGCATCTGGGCCACCAGCTGGGGCAGCTCAAGCACGATGAGCTGTGGGGTCACCACTGCCTGCACCAGGCCAGACACCTCCTTGCCATGCAGGTAGCTGAGGAACTCCATAGCCTCCACCGTCCAGGTGTAGGCTGGTGCATCCCCACTGGGTGCCCCCCTGAGCCCTCCGGAGGGCATGGCGTCAGCCACGATACAGCTCAGCACCTCCGGCGGCAGGTGGAAAAGCTCCTTGTGGCCCCGCGCCAGGTAATAGGGGGTTGTGACCACCGTGCAGCCCTCATCGAGCAGGAACACGCGGTAGATCTGCTCACGGCGACTCACCACGCAGCAGCGATACCAGAGCCCCACCACCTCCACCAGGCCCAGGTCTCCAGCGCACAGCTCAGCCCCTTCGGCCACCAGCCCGCCGGGCTTCAGGCCAGCTGCCAGCCGCGGCCCCGCCGTCGCCTGGATCTCACGCCGGAGGCGGACGTAGTCGGCACTCTGCTCGCCCAGCGTCCCCCACAGCCACACCACGGGCACCTCGGGGCGCAGGCCCACGGCGCAGACCCGCAGGGACACGGCGGCGCCGGGCCGCAGCGCCCCCAGCCCAGAGCTCATCCCGCCGCCTTCGCCGCCTGCACCGAGACAAATGGCCGCCGGCAACCCCCCGGTTTCATAGGGCACGCGCCGCCCACGTGACACGCGGGCGGTCGAATCCATTTTGACCCCCGGGGGGGAGAAGGGGGTGCGTGGGGTGTGAAGGGAGAACGGGAGGGGCTGAGAGGCCCCATACATCGGGCCGCTCCTGCTAAACGAGAACTTCTGGAAGGAGGCACAAAGAGGAGGGTTATTGGCGGGGTGCGCTAGAGCCGCGGGGCTCAGCCCCGAGCCCGCCGGAGCTGCCCTCGTCCGGGGTGGAACGCTCCACGCCGGCACGGCCCGGGGGGCGGGGCTCGGGGAGAGCCCTCCGAGCCCTCTCAAGTCTCCATTGGTCAGAGCGGGCTCGCGGGGCGGGGCGTGCATGCAGCACTTGGCGCCTATTGGCCAGCGTGAGGCGGCAGTGTGAGGGCGGGGTTGGGCGCTGGGGGTGGCGGTCCCTGAGGGAAGCCTCTCGTCGCCGGCAGTCATGGCCGGGTGTTCACCGCAGGTAGCCCCAGCTCCACGGCTCTCTCCGGCCTGGCTGCAGCCAGCCTCCCAGAGGGGCGAGCGTGCCTGAGGGGCGTGCTGGGCGACCTCCCAGAGGGGCAAGAGTGCCTGAGGGGCGGGCTGGGCACGCAGGGCCTCCCCTCCGCCCGCAGCCAAGCCTGCCCCAAGCCGCCTTCAGGCTCCCTCAGCACCTGAGGTGGAGATTGCCCTCTGCCTGTCGCTGTCCTATCTGCACCTGCCATCTGTGACACAGGACACCCACCTTCAACAAGGCCTGGCTGCATCCAAAGCGGCATGGTCAGCAGGTTGAGGGAAATTATTCTGGCCCCCTACTACTCTCTGGTGAGACCCCACCTGGAGTGCTGCGTCCAGCTCTGGATATGACAGCACAGGAGAGACATGGACTTGTTGGAGTGGGTCCAGAGAAGGGACACAAAAATGACCAAAGGGATGAAACCCCTCTCCTAGGAAGGCAGGCTGAGAGAGTTGGGATTGTTCAGCCTGGAGAAGAGAAGGCTCCAGGGAGACGTTATTGCAGCTTTCCAGTATCTGAAGTGGGTCTACAGGAAAGCTGGAGGGGGACTTTTTACAAACAAGTGTACTGATAGGACGACAAGTAAAGGTTTTAAACTGAAAGAGGGGAGATTTAGGTTAGATATTAGGAAGGAATTCTTTACTGGGAGGGTGGTGAAGCACTGGAACAGGTTGCCCAGGGAAGTTGCAGATGCCCCATCCCTGGAGGTGTTCAAAGCCAGGCTAAATGGGGCTTTGAGCAACCTCGTCTAGTGGGAGGTGTCCCTGCACATGGCAGGGGTTTGGAAGTCAATGATCTTTAAAGTCACTTCCAACCCAAACCATTCTATGATTCTATGATCTGCACCACCAGGAGGGTGAAACCAGAACAAAGGACAGCAGCGTCTGGGGCTGTCCTGCCTATGGATGGGGCAGCTGCAGGCAAGGACCACCTCTGAGGGCCTTGGGAAGTGGCAAACGTGGATGCTGTGTTTGGTGGACCCCTCAAGATGGCCTGTGCTGTCACACTGCTCAGTTTCATCTGTTCTCTGCAATCCTGTGATTTCTCCCTGGTTTCATCCCCCTGTTGTTCCAGAGAGCCCTTTAAGCTTCTGATGGGGCTGCTTTTAGGGACAATGGTCAGAAGTGGAAGTGTGAGGAAGAGGAAGGCCCAGAACTTCAGCAAGCCTTTCTTAGGCCACAGGAGAGACCAGCTAAAGAACCTCAGTGCCATCCTCAGGCTAACTCTTGGCTTCTGAAACTGAGGCTGGTAAATTCTAAATAAATACGGCCAAGTGCTTCACAGGGTAGAAACTTCTGCTTGAAAAATTTGCAATTACAAAACACTAAGAAGTAATGCAGAAAGTGGCAAGGTTTCCTATTCAAATTATTTATTTATTTTTTAATACAAAATACTGTTACAAATCTCTTTAGTGTTTCATGCTCAAAAAGGGGGCTTTATTAAGAGTTTAAAGAGTTTTTCACTTCAAGACTTTTAAAATTACTTTTTTAAACTCAGTAGATGAGGTACTTCTGCATATCCATCTTCAGGGTTATCTGAGTAACAAGACTGCAGGCAGGACCAGTCAGGATGTAACCGAAGAAGCTGCTTTTACTGCTGGTTTATAATCACTGGTGATGGTGTGCGAGAAGGAAAGCACCCAGATCAGTTTCTCAGACTGACAGAAAAAAACCAGTTTTTCTGAACAAAAACTTCTGACCCCCTAACAACAGTGAGAAGAATTTTTCCAGGTTGGAATCACACACCCAATTGCATGCTGCCACAACAGATCTACAATACAATCGAAACGTACAAGTGCAAGCCAAGAAGACGCCCAAACTGTATTTAATCAGAAATTGGCACATTGAAGACACTATTTCCAAAGACTAGAAGAAATGCTGAGTATTTACTCGGAGAACTAAGTCTTGTACAATCATTTCATTACTAGATATTGCTAAATCAAAGCCAGCTTTATTCTGTCTACATTATGGTTGCTTTTATACTCCATTTTTGCCTCCTGATTGCCAAAGATAAGCCTAGTGGCAAACAGTACCCTTTCCTACGAAATCTGGAGAGCTTTCGGTTAAAAAAAATAAAATCACTCTTAATCACTCCTATTCAAACATTTTGGTCGTTTTGAAGAGAACATTATGGTTTCATCTAGATTTAAAATGGGCAGAGTGTGTCTTTCCATGGAAAAGTGGTACCTAATTGACCCAGCCTGCGACGTCAGCACTGGGGCTCTCACAGGACGAGTAGTTCAGTTCAGGTCTGTGGACAGCCTGTGTATTATGAGTCCCACAGGAGGGACAGAGCGAACCAGGCTTTTGATTTCCTGGGTCCAGGACTGCATTTCACTCATGGACACTGTTGACACGGTTGAGTGAAGAGGTCAGGCGGTCTCTGGGAAGTCAGGGGAACACGACCCCTTCCACCTTTTGTGCAAAGCAAATTTGAAATCAGGTAAGCTGCTTTAATCTTTTTCAGTTCCTAGCACTACAGGCTTGGTTTGCTGAGGCATCAAATTAAGGAGAGGTAGTTCTTTATGTGTGTGCAAATGTAATAAGAACAAAAATTTCCAAATAATTTTATGGACTGCTTAGGCACAGAAGATGTTCAGTGCTGTTGTTCAACCTGCTTTTATCCTTAACAATAGGAACCATGTCTATTATCAAACAAGCAAACAGTATTACATTCTACTTGCTTGGTAGATTTTTTTTTACCTCTGTTTACAGTTTCAGAAAGCTGATGCTGGCTGATAGTTGAAGTATTATTGTGGCAATTTTATCCTGAGGATAACTTAAGTTTCCTATAGCAGTCTGATAAAGCAAATAGTACCCTTACGGCATGGCTACTCCTAACCAGTAGGGTCTGGATTTAGGGCAGCAACCTATACATGTGATCCTGCTGCCAATCTCCTAAATGACTTCGTTCCCTCTGGTGTCGGGATGCCTTGTGGAATGAGAATTCAGGTTTCTGGTTCTTCTTTGTTTTGTGAATATTGAAGTGGTTTCATGATTTTAAAAAGAACTAACTCCACAGATCCTTCTGACTTGTTCATATGTAAGCCAGAATACCAGTGACCAGGGAGCCTGTGAAAGCAAACACTGAAGTTAGATGCTTAAAATCTCATATTTCATACAAAAATTGTAGTATTGCATATGGTTAGGGCTACCCAGTCTTTCACAGGACACCTAAAACTTTTTTTTTTCCAGCTTTCCAACCCATAAATGTTTGATTTGAAATGTTTCAAACTTGGGGACTACATCAGGCTGAATGCTGAAATTTTTTAAATTTTTTTTTGCCGGGTTTACTTGTTCTAAAACCTTAATCAGAAAATTACATGATTTCCATTCATTGCATAAAATTTATGTCCTGCACCCATTTAGTTGAGATGCTCTAATTACTTTTTTTTTTTTTTTGCAATAAATTGGTGTTTGGCAAAAGGCTGCCTTGTTCCTAGGAAACACCTTTTCCTGCTCCTCTGAAACACCCACTAAACATTCCCAAAATTACAAGCCTTTGCGAAATCTAAGTTGGCATATGCTCCATGGAAAATTTTGCTTAGTAGCAAACTCCCAAAGACGCCATCAATACTGAATGTGCTCCGGCTCAGGGACACGGGGACTGAGCAACTGAGCAGAACCTTCCTACAACTGCTCTCACCAGAGGCAGCGGTCACTGGGAGGGGAGGCTTTTGCTTTCCATCTTAATGCTCAATCTGGCAAGTTAAGCAGTTGCAAGACCTTGAAAGCCAGCTGCCAGAGTCTAGACTTAGCCATATTGTTAAATTCTTACAGAATTAAAAAAAGAAAAAAAAAAGTGGTCACATCTAAATTTGCTGTTGGGAATTGTCCCTTGCCCACACTAACAGTCCAGAGAGCCAAGTTCCAGTTCCCAGGCTCCAACTGCTGTTTAGCTCAATTGTGCAGATGTCGCTTTAACAGCCCAGCAGGACACAGGAAAAAGCCACCGGCCTGAACATGAGAGGGGCAAAAGTGAGATCCGGGATGGAGCAGTAATAAAGCAATTCTGGGATCAGAAGAGGAAGAAAGAAAGTAAGAGGAATGTGAAGGGAGTCCAGGGCTGGGAGCAAGAAGGGAACAAAGGAGAGTTTAGGCAGGGAAAAAGGAGAGAGCCTGAAATTGTTAAAAAAGCAAGGAAAATCACTAGCAATTACACAGAACAGCATTTTCCAAATTAAAGAGATGCAAGAGGCAGCGTGGGGGAAGGGGCACAGCCTGCAGTTGTGTCATCTACTACATTCAACTATGCAATTAAATACATCAAGAAACCCAAATAGTTTGGGAAAAGTGTTGACATAGAAAGAAGTCCTTACATTTTAATGCCACTTTTTTCAACTGCCTTGTAAAGAGAGTCAAAAGGGACTTACCATTCGCATCCAGGTTGGTACAAAGCCTTTGTAAAGAGACATAAACCCTTCTCCCTGTACAGTTTGAATCAAGCAGTCCGTGGAAGACCTGTACAGCAGACCTCTAGCAGCATGCAAGGAGAACAAATACTGTTAGGATTACAAATAGGCAATTTAAAAAAACCCCACCCCTCCCCCCCAAAAATAATCTATATCAGATAAAATTCTACAAGCTCTTTTGTAAGCTCACTGGAGTCTCATCAGAACTCGAATCTGCTGGAGTAACTGGGTGTGCTTAAGTGGCCATCACAACAACGCCTCCCAGACATTTACTAAATCAGTAAAACGATCATCAGAAAGAGGAAGAGCAAATTAGCACCTCTAAAGAGCAGATTAAATTTAGCACCTCTCTCCCAGTGAAATCAGTGAGACTCGGGGTTTCAATCTTCTATCAAAAAAGTCAGTCTCTGAAGTGTCTGTACCTCCCCTGCTTATCTCTCGGCTGGTTCATTATCCGGGTTTTGACCACGTCAGCAGGAGTTCCCAGAACAGCAGCTACCAGGCCAGAGCAGCAACTGTCAACAGCAACAGATGCTTAAAGAAGAAACTAAGATTCATCACGACAATTTCAGCATTGTGTTTCCAGTTCTAATAATATATGATATAATGTATTACAACAGTTATCATAATATCATGGGTAATATCTCGTAACTTAACATCAACTTGATTTGGGAGGAGGCTCTTGCTCAGATGTCCTCCCAGCGCCAGCTTCCCTCACCTCTGTGTGCAGTCCTGAGGCAGGGATAAAGGAACCACAACAGGCAATTTATGATACAAAGTTATTTTAGCTGTTTATATAAAGCAGATTTCTTCATAATTTAAGGGAGTAAAAGTTCTGCAGAGTTTGTATTGCTCATTCTTATGGTTTTCTAAAATTAAAACTAGGTCAGATAAAATAGTAGCAATTCTAGAAAAGTGAAAACGCCTGTGCTCTCACAGATGTGTGAGGTGTTTGGATGCACCAGCAAGGCCCTTCTAGTGAGGGCAGTTTTGTAGCCATGGTTGCATCCTTTGTCTGGTGTCCTTTGTACCAAGATATCCTCCAAGGCAAAAAAAAATAAAGGAGTTATAAAGGTGCATTTTATCAGCACCACCACCACCAAAGAACGGGGGCTTCTGCTGGCACAGCGAGGCAGCTCAAGACAGCGAGGTTGGAAACGTTTTGTAGCAGAAAAGGGGTAATCGGGGAATATGGCACCTGGCAATGCTGTGAGTCACGCTGTTGTCCACAAGCGGCGTGTTGAGAAGCAAAAAGTGTTTCACTGAGTCGTAAGTGGTGAGATCTGTAAGGAGGATAATGAGAAAAACCAGCATTTTCAGAAGTAAATGGTGTCCGTTCATTAGTGACGTGGACGGAGGCTTGGCAAGACCTCCCATTGGCATAGCTAGTGCTCTGCCCCCAGTTTCTGGTGACGGTTGTGGCACCTAGATCCTGTCATTAGACATCAGAATATATGCTCCCTTCTACCTCCATCTTCTCTGATTTACCCTACAAATGATAAAATGGATCCCAAATGGAGAATTCTGAAAAGTAACTCATTAACCAAACCCAGAAACACCACGATAAGGACGGTTCTACCTCTCCCACCTCTGTGCAAGTGTTATGAAAACGTTAGAAATGTCAGACAAAAAAAGTAGATGATGGCATGGAAGTTATCTCATGTTCTATATGTGCAAGGAGTGAGGGCTTCTTAGATCAGCCAAGAACTTGGGCAGCCACTTCGCCTTATAACCCTTGGTCCCTGCCTGAACTACACTGTAGGTGCACCTGTATGCAGCTCCATCACACCATGCCTGGGCTGTGGACCTCATTGATCTGGACACTGACCCATGGACCGTCTCCCTAGCTCAACCTTGGACCTTTCTTATCACCGTGGACCTACTAGTGATCACTGAGCTGTGTCTGACCTTGGTGGCCCTCACCAGACCTGATACTGGCTCAGCTTCCTGGCTTGGCCTCAAACATGCTTTATCACCACATGCTTTCCTGAGAATCTGGATCTTGGTGGAACCTGGCTGCCTTCACTGGCTCTGCCCTGCTCACCTTGCTTGGGCACCAGGGAGCTGGGTTTTGGTGGGTGATGTCCTTGCTCTGCTGGCTGTGGGACCCCCTCAGCTCCCAGCTCACCGTCCCTCAGGCTCAAGCACAAATTGTTATTTTTAAGCAACTTGATTTCCACAAGAACAAAACACTCAAGGCAGAAGTCACTTGCAGTGCCCTTCAAAGAGGTCCCCAGTGTAGATAACCAAGAGACGAAGACCAGGGGAGCAGCTGAACTCTCCTTAAATCTTAGATGTGGCCTTAAGCACTGCAGACCAAGTCATGAAGTTTACCTCCCATGTTCACCAGAGCAGCTCTCTGGACATTGGGCACCCATCCAGCCCAAAGTCCTCGTATTCCTCCTTCGGACAGGATCTTCATAAATGCGTGGTGCACCCCTCGAAACCTAAAATCAATAGGCAACCAGTAGGTAGAGAGACCAGCTATGGAGAAATCTTTGCATATTCCAGCACTGTGCTGTGCCAGGTCCTCACACAGGAAAGGCAATTTATAATTGCGAGGATCTGGCCCCTCTGTATCCATTTTTTGGTTCATTTTTTGGAGCCATCTTTGACCTGCGTCCCGGGATATTTTACAAAACGTACTGGTTGCCGTGGTGAGCAGCAATCTGCTCGCTAACAACAGCCGGCCCTTTGATCCCACACCTGTGTGGCAATACCAACTGTACGAGACACCAAAGGATGCCAGCAGTTACGGATGGAAAGAGCAGCATGTCTTGGTATCTGCAGGAGATCTCGAGCCCTGCTGTCTGCAAGTGACCCAGCCCTTCCCTGGGCCTCAGCATCCTGCACAAGCCATCTCCCCCATCCTTTCTCCCAACTTCCCTTCAGAAAGCATCCTTCTCCTCTCCTCCAGCAGAGCGCTGGCACGAACGTGCTGCACATAAAGGATGGGCGAGGGTTTGTGGTCTCTGGGACCAATAAATCAGAATAAGGAAGGCAAATATAAATGGAATAAGGAGGAAGTCTCAGATCCCCCATGCTCTTCACTGCCCAGAGCCATCGCGTGCCTCCTGGGCATTGCTCTTCCCCAAAAGGGCTCTGAGCAGCTGGGGAGAGGGGGTGGCATAAAACGGAAAGAACCACACCCTCAGGCAAAGAGTAAATCATTAACAGGAAAAAACTGCCAGCTTCGAGAGGAACCAACCGTAACGGCTTTCCTTCCAACTTCCTTTTTCCTTCCATCTGCATCTGCACCTTCACCAGATCAGTCGGGCTGGCGAAAAACTGTCCGATGGCACCCGCAGTCATGCCTCCAACTACAGCTTTCCTGCCGAACAGGGGGGAAAAAAAAAGTCCTCCAGAATACACTGAAAATCTTCACAAATCGCAGTGCTCAAGCTGAAGGGTTGAGCAGCATGATCCAGGTGAAACAAGTGTTAAACAGTTATTCTTTATATTAACAGCCAAAGTTAGGGTAATAATTGTGTCCAGTTCTGGGCTCCCCAGATCAAGAAGAACAGGGAACTGCTGGAGAGGGTACAGCAGAGGACCACAAAGATGACTAGGGGCCTGGAGCATCTCTCTTATGAGAAAAGGCTGAGGGACTTCAGTCTTTTTAGTCTGGAGGGGGGATCTTACCAATGCCTATAAATACTTAAAGGGTGGGTGTCAAGAGGATGGGGCCAGTCTTCTTTCAGTGGTGCCCAGTGACAGGACAAGAGGAAATGGGCACAAACTTGAACATAGGAAGTTCCACCTAAACATGAGG
>JAOXNO010000024.1:114342970-114367707 GCA_028565335.1 Limnodromus scolopaceus
TTTAGGTGGAACTTCCTATGTTCAAGTTTGTGCCCGTTTCCTCTTGTCCTGTCACTGGGCACCCCCGAAAAAAGACCGGCCCCATCCTCTTGACACCCACCCTTTAAGTATTTATAAGCATCGATCAGATCCCATTTCTCTCACTGAAATAACTGGTGGCCGGGGAAGGTGGTCCACTTCAATCTCAGCTTCCCAGGGGTGCTCCTTGAGCATTGTGGGCACATAATTGCTGTTGCTAATTTCAGTTCCAGGCCAGAGGTGCCTCGGGCTGTGAGTTCCCAGGAGCAGGGGTTGACTTTGGTTTGATACCTCTGCATCACACCACACTACAGGGTCCTTCCAGAGCAGGACGCAGTGATTTTAGGGGAATGCAGTCAAAGCCTCAGCAGATTTACACTCTGTTCGTGCATTAAGTTAGGTATTCATGTTTCAAGGTTAGCAAAGATTGAGAAGTTTCAAATCGTTAGAGCAATGCAACCAGTTTACCTGCAAGAGCTTGCAGAAATTATATAGGTTATTAAGAAGTATTACAAATAAGTTAGTGATCACAAAGTAGTGCAACGCAGATGCCGGGGAGCTTCTTGCCTGCGCTTCAGCCAGCAGTTTACTGTATGGCATTTTCAGAGACATCTCACTCTAACCAGAAACGTAACATTCCATTTTTTCTTTGATTAACCCACATTAGCTACGCAAAGCCAATTCCTGACGAAGTCAGCCCCTTTGCTACAAACTTCGACACCAGATCATCCTGCCTCTAGTTTTCTTCTCAAAACCCAGCAAGCTCAAAATTTACATTAGTCACAACTGCTCTGTTGCGACTGCAGCCCTTGGGTCTTGGAGGCGAAGATTTGGACTTGAAAAAAAGAAAACCCACCCCTCCCTCCAGGCACAGTCAGGTGGCATAAAACACTTGCAAGGCTAAAATTATTGAAAAGTCACGAGGAGCAGAGTGGAACAAAGAGATTTGCTGGAGCAAAAAAGCCGGAGCGACCACCCGAGGAACGAGGCATCCGGGGGCTGAAGTTCCCCCTGCCCTCCCCGTAAGTAGATTTTGACCCCCTTCCCTCTGGGAAAATCCCGGTGAAGCTGTACCTAGTTCTGCCACAGCCGCTGCACAGGCTGACAGAGCGAATTTGCTGGCTCGGGGCCATCTCTCTGGAAGAGGTGCGCTCTTCTCTTCTTCTGCAGGTGGCATCTAGCGTCTAACATGAAGCAAGGCTAACCGGCCACCCCGCGAGGCTCTGGAGGAACAAGCAGACCCTAGCTCAGCTCTCCTCCGGGTCCTTTAGGAGACAAATAGCTGAAGGTCATGTTTCTCCAGCGCCGGCACCAGGATCCGCAGCGGCCCAAGTGCCTCCTGCGGAGCTGCGAGGTCCTTGTGCGGTGACACAGGGGACTCCCACGCAACAGCCTCCTGGGAAATGTAGTCTGTTACCGGCACCACCCGCCGCCAGGGAACCAGCAGTGCAGGTACAGCCACACGCACAATTTTGCCAGTTATCTACACTAAAACAAAACAAACAAAAAAAAAACCCACCAAAAAACATCATTAACGAGACCTCAAGATTATGAGAACATTATGTCATTGACAGCAGCACCTCGGGAGCCCCAAACTGCGTCCCTGCGCTGGCACCCGGGAGGAGTGGATTGATCCGGATCTGGTTGAAGGAAAGCTGAGTCAGCAACATGCCGAGCTGGAGAGCTGACTTCCCAGTGCTTGTAAGGATTCACGTCTCCCAGGGATTAGGCACAGGGCAGCGCGGTTCGTGGCACACAAACCCAGGAAGACAGAAGCCAATCTCTGCCCAAAGACCCCTATGTGAAAATTTTAAAGCTTTCCCTGGCTGAATGCTGAAGCCTTGCTAATTATGTGCCAGTCCTAATTTTTCTTAAATTAATGTAGGCATATTTAGGTTCTCATCATGGGGAAAAAAAAAAAAGAGTAAGGCATGTGCTGTTCAAGAGAAGCTTTTCATTTATCATTAAGGCTCAGCTGAATCGCTAAGTTAATCATTAGCCATTAATCACTAATCCTCATGCAGAGGATCTGAGGATTTTTTTAGGTCACAGAAATTTAGCCCAGAACAACCCCCTGCCCCCCCTGTCTGACTAACAGTTTGGTGTGCAGTCCAGGTCGCAACAATTCAGGGAAATGAAGGGATCACTGCAGGTGAAATATTCAGCTACAGTGAGCTGAATTCATCTTGTCGGTCACCAGTATCCACTTTGAAATGAGATCCCTCTTTGGGTCAGAATTTGTCAGAATTCAGGCAGTAATGGGACAAACCGCTGACAAACCCCTGATTAAAATGGGAAGGAGATGTATTGCTGTGAAATGCTGACGTGCCCGGCTGCGCTGAGGGTACGAGCAGCGCGGAGCCTTACTCTGGGCACTTTATGCCATTTGCTGTTAGTGCTTTTGTGCCTCCCTCCATAGCGATTTTCCAGGCTTGGATCAGCTTGTGCCGCCATCTATCAGCCTGTATATCATCGGTTGGTAGCGTAATTTAGGGCGGAGAGGACCTCTAGAGGTAATCTAGTACAATCCTCTGCTCACAGCAGGGGTAGCTTCAGAGTTACATCAGGTTGCCCAGGGACTTGTTTGGTCACCTTCTGAAAACCTCCAAGGATGGGGATTTCACAATCGCAGCCTGCTCCGGTGTTTAACCACTTTGTGAACATTTTTCCCTTGTATTCAGTCAGAATTTCTCACGTTGCATCTTATGTCCATTGCCTCTCATCCCTTAGACGTACACTTCTGGGGACAGTCTGACTGTCCTCTCTATAACCATGCTTTAGCGGGTGGAAGACAACAGCTAGATCTCTCCTTAAAATAAACCCCACAGCATTGTGGTACCCTATGGGGAGAGCAGCTCTCACTGGTCATTTTTAGTCTGGGGAAATACGTTATTTTTTAAACCAGACTGATCTGGGGATGGCAGTGAGAAAGAGTTTTCTTTTCCCACAGGGTATTTGAAATGAGGCTGACCTGGAGACAGACACTCGCAGAGACATCACTGATTCAGGGAGCTCTTTTATCACTGTTACTCCATGTGAGAACCCGACAGAAAAACAAGACCAACAATCGATCCAGGACCTAACATCCCTTTATAGGAAAAGAAAGAATTGCTTTACTGTGAAGAAAGAAGAAATTCTTTACAGTGAGGGTGGTGAGGCACTGGAACAGGTTGCCCAGAGAAGCTGTAGATGCCCCATCCCTGGAGGTGTTCAAGGCCAGGCTGGATGGGACTTTGAGCAACCTGGTCCAGTGGGAGGTGTCCCTGCCCATGGCAGAGGGGTTGGAACTGGATGATCTTTAAGGTCCCTTCCAACTCTAATCATTCTATGATTCTATGAATTTAATGTGTAAAATAAAACCAGTAAAGAAGCATACAAGGAGTTGTGATAGCTAAACATAGAAATGTAATAATATCAGTGTTAGAAGTGATTTATCTGTTTCTTCTGGACGGTTTGCAAAATCCGCATTCTACTTGTCACAGTTCACATATTTGGGCTTTTCCTTCTGCACCTATGACCAATGTATGTAACATCCCAGTGTATTTCAGCATGACTGTTTAATGACGGCCATAGATCTGTTTTTCACAGCTCTTAACCTCCTTCTATCATCAGGTGTCTGTCTGCTGTGCTACTTTTACTGTGCTGCCTGTCTGCCCAGGCACAAAGGTTCCTATAGGGGCACCTGTTCCTGTGTAGGAAGGGACTTCAACTGTATTTGTATGAAATGTTTTAAATTGAATAATCACGTTCATACAAAATGGTATACAAATTGTGCACCATACAAACGGTGCGGTGTTCCCATGGTGTGGTGTTTCAAAATATAGTAGCGATGAACTATATCCTTCTCCTAGCAAAATACATAAAGCTGGTGAGTGGATAGGGCCTCTGGGTTAGTAGAGGACAAGTTCAAGCACAGTCCAGGTCTACCTCGTACTCAGACACCAGCGTGGTTTAATTCTAGTGAGATTTGAGAGCACAGATACAAAGAGAATGGAATGGTTTGGGTTGGAAGGGACCTTAAAGATCATCTAGTTCCAACCCCCCTGCCCTGGGCAGGGAAATGGGACAGCACTAAGGGTTCAGGAGGAAGGACATGGGGAAACAGTTCTGGAGACAGCCAGAAAGGCTGAGACTTATTAAAGAGGATTTTCATGTGTGAAGCTGGTATTTGAGTAAAAGGTGTGTTGTGATGTACAGCTGGATGCTTGTCTATGGAACAAATGGATGAAGGGCTAGAAAGGCTGAGCAGGGCTTGTTCAACCAAGGAGTTTGGGCCTGAGGATCAGGTCGTGGGACTGAGCAGAAGAAGAGATTTG
The DNA here is from genome assembly GCA_028565335.1 of Limnodromus scolopaceus. Lineage (NCBI taxonomy): Eukaryota > Metazoa > Chordata > Aves > Charadriiformes > Scolopacidae > Limnodromus > Limnodromus scolopaceus. The sequence continues at coordinate 114,347,305 of JAOXNO010000024.1, forward strand.
GAAAAAAAGTCAGAGCAAAAGAAGACAAAATCTCAAAACCACAAGAAACAAAACAGTTGAGGTTGCAAGGGACCTGCAGACTGGCTCATCCAACACTCTACTCAAAGCAGGGTCACCTAAAGCAGACTCTTAAGACTGTGTCCAGCTGGATTTTGAATGTCTCCCAGGACTCCTCAGCCTCTTTGGGCAACCTGTTCTAGTGTCTGGCCACCATCATGATAAAAAGAAAATCAGTTTAAGTGGAAGTTTCTGTATTTGTTTGTGCCCACTGCCTCTTGCCCTTTCACTGGACACTACCATCCTCTTTGCATCATGCCTTCAGGTGTCCATACACACCAGTAGGATCCCCCTGAGCCTTCTCTTCTCCAGGCTGAACTGTCCCAGCTCTCAGCCTCTCCTCGAATGGCAGATGCTCCAACCTCTTTATGAAACTTCCTGAAACTTCACTGGGCTCCCTCCAGTCTGCCCATGTTTCTCTTGGACTGAGGAGCCTAGAACTGGACCCAGCACTCTGGATGGATCTCTCCAGCACTGAGCAGAGACGGATGATCACCTCCCTTGTCCCGCTGACAATGCTCTTCCTAATGCAGCCCAGAGTGCTGTTGAGCTCAAAGGGATATTTCTGACTCAAGTTCAACATGGTGTCCACCCAGGACCCCCGGATCTACCAAGTTGCTTTCCACCCAGGTGGCCCCCAGCCTGTACTAGTACATGGGGTTGTTCCCACCCAGGGGCAGGACTTGGCATTTCTCTTTCCTGAACTTCATGAAGTCCCTGTTGGCCCATTTCTCCAGCCTGTTGAGGTCCCTCTGGATGGCAGCACACCCATCTGGTCTATCAGCTGCTCCTCCTGGTTTTGTATTGTCTTCAAACACGCTGAGGGTGTGGGAAAGCAGGCTGTGAGAGCACTTCCTAAGTGTCCTAATACTTAATGAATTCTGTACATAATTTTGGTGTGCCACTTCCATACGCACAAAGAAACTAATGTGACCTCTCTGGAATCTTGTCTTCTGACATTGCAGTAGTATGACATTCTTCTGACATTGCAGGGTGAGACCCCACCTGGAGTACTGTGTCCAGCTTTGGAGTCCTCAACACAGGAAGGACATGGACCTGTTGGGACGGGTCCAGCAGAGGTCCACGAAGATGATCAGAGGGATGGAGCACCTCTGCTATGAAGACAGACTGAGAGAGGGGGGTTGTTCAGCCTTGAGAAGAGAAGGCTTCCAATAGCCTTCCAATAGCTCATAGCAGCCTTCCAGTATCTGAAGGGAGCCTACAGGAGAGCCAGAGAGGGACTCTTTGTCAGGAAGTGTAGTGACAGGACAAGGGGTAACAGTTTTAAATTGGAAGAGGGGAGATTTAGATGAGATATTAGGAAGAAATTCTTTACTGTGAGGGTGGTGAAGCACTGGCCCAGGTTGCCCAGACAAGTTGTGGGTGCCCCGTCCCTGGAGGTGTTCAAGACCAGGCTGGATGGGGCTTTGACCAACCTGGTCTAGTGGGAGGTGTCCCTGCCCACAGCAGGGGGGTTGGAACTAGATGATCTTTAAGGTCCCTTTCAACCCAAACCATTCTATGATTCTATGATTCTATGATTGTAGGGGCCACAAGCAGGTTTTGAATTGCCAGTTCAGCCTCCGAAGCCTTTCTCTGCTCTTCAGACACTGGACACACATCGAGCCTTTAAAGAGGTGATCTCAGAAAGGCTAGAGATGACCTTTCATAACCCTTACTGCTTCAGGTGGTGCCTGCAGAAGTTTCTCGCCGTCTGCCTTGCTGGAAGCTAAATGTCTGCTGAATCACAGCCTCTCTGCTTTGGAATCCTGATATTGCCAAAAAATATTCTTTTTCTTTTTTAAGGGAAGAAAGCGGCACGCTGCTTTGCCAGGGTGTCCCTGGCTGCTTGGGCAGCCCTCCGGCAACTGGTGCAAAGTTCAAGGGTTTATCACGGCGGCATCTAAGTTTTGCAAGCCGGGGCGCTGGGCCTGGTCCAGGAGCGGAGGACAATTGGCTCTGCCTCTTCCAAAACAAGGGCTTGTCCCCTGGGCTTGCTTGGTGCTTTGACGTCTCGTCTCCATGGCAGTGATCAGCTGGCAAGGCTGATAAAAGAGGCCCTGTTCATTGACTCCGGCAATCCCGGCCGGCGCGGGGCAGCGGGGCGGCCGCTGCGGGAGGGCAGCGAAGAGGCAAAATGGCTCTCGCTCTCCTCTTGGCAGCACTCCTGGGACTTCTCCTTGTCAAGGCTGTTTTGTCTCAGCTGAGAAACCTGAGCTCCCCTCCCTGCATCAGGGGCTGGATCCCTTGGTTTGGAGCTGCGTTTCAGTTTGGGAAAGCTCCTCTGGAGTTTATAGAGGAAGCTAGAAGCAAGGTAATGGCCGTGGCGGCGTGCCTGCTCGTGGGTGCGTGCTCAGGGTGGCTGCCTGCGAGGGGAAAAGGCGAGGAGAAGCTTCTGCTTTAAGTTTGCTCCTTTTCTGTCACATTTTATAACCTCAGAAGCATTTAGCTGGTGAAGGATCGGCTTTGCACCAGCGTTGCTGAGTTGTGGGTGCCATCCAGGGGTGATCTCCATGCTGGGATTACCCTGTCCGCACCCAGCACCTCTGCTGTTCCGCTTTTGCAGTCTGGCTGCCTGTTAATCTTGGTTTCAGATAATGTGACAAGCCCTGTGCCAGGCGCTGGGAGCAGGAGACTAATTACTTGTGTGCCTAAAGTTAGGTGAGGTTTCTGAGTACCAGCTGGTGTCCCTCAACGTTCGAGAGAGGCACAGGCATTCTTGGCAGGAAACTTTTTCCATCCCGAAAAACTTACAAAAGATGGGTGTGAAAATTTACCCCTTGGACATGCCTTTCTTTCTCTATGTCTGACAGAGAGAGCCTAAATGATTAATTTAGATTAGATGCTTAATTTCTAGGCAGCTAATACTAACTGACATAAACTCCCATCTTCCCCTTTGGTGATGATATGACCTGTTACTGGTGCGATGTAATCAACTTCAGGTGTTCAAAACTGAAGGATCACACAGCCCACTAGCTGGAAAAACTAGCTAAAACTGAAACCACTGTAACATCCTGGAATTTGAAAAAAAAAATTATTAATAACTACTGGATGTTTAAAATTTTCTTTCTCATTTTCAACTATTGGATTTCATATTTGCAGGTACTTCTTTGCAGCCATGGTTGTTAAACTCGTGGTGTTAAATGAAAGCAGAGGTTCAAGTATAATCAGCTGAAGTATGAGGTGTAAGAACATCGGGAGCTGTTAGTCTTGTATTAAAGGACATTGAGTGCACCTTAGAGTAAGCTCATGTGCGTGATCTGGAGTTCCTTGCCTTCTTTGAGTTTAACAGGCTGGTTTTAGCCTTATATTGCTATGTCCTTCCTGTGTCGTTCATCTGTGCAAACCATGGTCACTTACTTGTTCACTTATCTTAGGGTGGAAATGGAGAACTGGAAGAAAACTCATTCCAGTCCATTCTCCTACTATTTCAAAAACCATGGCACATGGTCCTTTAAATAAACTGATCAAGCCTCACTCAAAAAAAAAATCCCAATCGTAATATTACTTTGACTTTTCTGATATAAGGCTGTTAGAGAACCTCCTTGTTCTGTTTAAAACAAATCCTGGTGGCAACCAGATTAAAGCAGCCTGGCAAACTGTCCTGTCAAGTGCAACGCCTTTTGGGAACAGAATTGGGGATGTTCAGCCTGGAGAAAAGGAGGCTGAGGGGAGGCCTTATCCCTCTCTACAACTACCTGAAAGGAGGGTGTAGAGGGCAGGGGTCGGTCTCTGCTCCCAAGTCACAGGCAATAGGACAAGAGGAAATGGGCTCAAGTTGCTCCAGAGGAGGTTTAGATTGGATATTAGGAAAAATATCTTCACCTAAAGGGTTGTCAAACATCAGAACAGGCTGCCATGGGAAGTGGTTGGGTCACCATCCCTGGAGGTATTTAAAAGCCAGGTAGATGTGGTGCTGAGGGACATGGTTTAGTGATGGCTTTGATCAGTGTTAGGTTGATGGTTGGACTTGATGATCTGAAAGGTCCCTTCCAACTTAGACAATTCTATGATTCTATGTTTCATCTTGACTTAAGCTTGCCTTTAGTTGCCTTTTTTTTGCTAGGAAGCTTTTCGCAACATCTCTTAGATGAAATTTTAAAACAAATCTGACAGAAGAGTGTCTTTGGGGGGTTCGTTCACAGAGTGAACAAGCAAAACCTTTACACTGAAGTACAAATGCAAACTTAGTGGTTCTGGGTCCATTAATTTTGATGTTCATTTGCCTGGAGACACTTTAGGCCACTGTTGGTGCTATGGCAGCTGCTGCCGCATCTGAACACACCAGAAGCACCTGAAGAACTTTATAAACCACAGGTTTTGTTGGGACAAGAAACATTTTCAATAGGAGAAAACTCAAAATAAGGCAAAGCTGAAAGAGAAGAATTTCTTACATATGTCCCCTTTACTGTGTGTTTGCAGATAGGACTTTTCCTTTGACTTTTTTCTTAGTTCAGCAACTCAGCGTCCTTCTGTGTTGTGACCTCTCCCTGCGGTCCCCCTGGGCCAAGAGGGACCTTTCCATCTGTCACCCCCAGGCTGGCTGCCTGCCTGCAGCACCATCATCTCTTGCTATCCCCTTCCCCTCCTTAAACATCCCAGGCATTTCTCCCTCCCTCCCCGCCTCCCACACTGCCGAGAAGTGCCCAGGGCAGGAAAAATAAGCCTTTTTTCTGCCTCCTCCCTTTTAAAGGAGTAGGCACAGTAGCATCCTGCAGCCAAAGCAAATAACAGGTGCTGCTGCCAAAGGGGTCACTAAGAGGCATTACAAGGGTTGCAAAATACATCTGCAAGAATTTCGCAATTAGAAAATTCCTCCCCTGGATTAATCCTTCTGTCTGACAAAGTGACACTCTTTTCTTTTTCTTTCTTAAACAGTTAACTTTCTTACCATTGTCTCTTTTCTGTATATCCCTCATTGCTTTTTCTCCCGAGCCCTGGTGTAACACACCAGACTTCCGCTGCTTCTGCTCAAAGTTCTCTGCTTCTGTTTTCCTCCTACAGAAGAGGTGGGCTGGAGGAATTGTCAGTTTGTCCCCTTGTGTCATCAGTGGGTCTAAGAAAAGAAAGATCCTCTGCTCTAGTGAAATATTTAATCTCTAGTCTAATAAAAGATACCACCTCTTCCTCCTAAAGCTGCCTGGCTAATTAGAGGAATTTTGCAGTCAGTTTGAGGTGGGTAAGGTGGGTAACGAGCCACCATAGAACACGAAATACATGTAGAGCTGCTTCATGAAGGGTTCAACAGATGGGGTTCCCCACTTTGCCTGGCAAACAGGATAAGAATTGGTAAGGAATTCCAAATGCTTCTCATCAGTTTGCTAATTAAGCTAACAAGACACGTTGAGTTCAACCCATGAGATTGTTCTGTGCTGTTGTACAGACCTGTGGATCCAAACCTCACTCTCGGTGTGTTGGTTGCGTTTGGGACATGGTGCCGTGTCACAGGACTCGGGCTGATGCCCCTCAGCCTCATCAGCTGTGTCTGGTTGGGTGAGGGATGGTTGCCTGGGGGACGTGCATCCTGCATCAGGTCTGGCAGAGGGGTCCACTGGAGAAGAGGACAAGGCTTCTGGTGAAGCATTTCTGAAGAGCATGTCCACAGCTGAGTCACTGATGGTCTCTGACCCTGGTCCCATGCACAGAAGACCAAAATACGTGTCCCTGAGAGAGAGAGGGGACATGGCATTGAACTCCAGTGCGTGTGCTTGCCAAGGGAGGGAAAACCAGCCCGCGCACCTCGCTCCCCACGTGAGTCTTGGCAGGGCTGCAGCCGAGAGTGGTTGCTCTCTGCCTGGCTGGTTCCTTCCTTGGGGATTTTGGAGAACATCCTCCTGAAGTTTCTATTTCTTTGGAGTGTCACTTTCATGCGAGCTCAGATCTGCCTCTCATCATGGCTCTGCTGCTTTCTGCAGTGTTTCCCAGTCTCTGGGAAAAAAAGAACTTTCCTACATGAAAGCAGCTTCATAGACCCTAAATCCCGGCAAGGTTTTTATTTTGCTTTCTCTGTCTCTCAGTGCCATCAAGGGCTCCTTAAACGCTGCCTCAGACGGAGCAGTAAACTGGGACAAAGTTTTGGCAGGCGATGCCCGTGCTTTGTTGGTACCCACCCGTAACACAACGATGCGTGACAGCTTGTTCCGGTAGCTGTTTTCATGACATTAGAACGTCAGCGTAATTATACCGGGACAGATGAAAAATGTGTTTATTCAGGTGTCTGTCTCAAATAGCAGCTATTAGCAGATGCTCAGCGACGGGCTGTAAGGAGCACACCCAGAGGAGAGAATGCCGCCTTCTGCTTCTCCTTCCCAGCTTCTGGCTGCCAACAGTTTAAGGATTTCCTAGGCTGGAATTTGCACCCAGATGACCTGACTGTGATAACTTAATCCCCTTTTTTTACCCTGTGTGTAATTTTGGCTTCCACAGCATCCGAGGGCAATGAACCCATAATTTAACCATGAACCATGTGAAGGAAGCTGGCTTCTAGTAGGTGCCCATTAGCTTCTACATTATGACAAACTGGGAATAATTATTCTCTTTTCACCTTTCCTGGGACCTAATTTGTCTTAGTCTCCTTTTATTGAACCTTCCGTTCATGCTTGCTGCCCATCCCTTTGCCTTTTCTAGCTCAGTATATCCTGCTGAGATGGAATGGGCAGAGATCCACGTTAAATTGCAGGTGTGAGCTCAGGATGGGTTTAGATATTTGCTGTCCTTTCTCCGCCTCTTTCCTAGCAAGATGAGAGCTCTAAACTAATTATTAGCGCCTAGATCTTGGGGTCATTTCAGAATTCACCATTCTTCTCCTGTGATGTTTTCAAGATGTCCTCAAGGTTTAGACTCCCAAATGACTCCAGATCCACAAACTTTTAGTTCCTTCTTCTAAGGAATGAATTAGGCATATGTTTAAGGCCACATATCCTAAAACCTGTATTGGGCTCTTCTTCAGTACATCCTGTTTATCCACTACTAATCCTGAGCTTTGATAATGCTTGTGAAAAATCGGTGAGTACTGGAATGACTCTTTGAGGCTTCCCAGGTCCTCCTTCAGGAGCCCTTCAGAAAGGCACCACGTTGGGCTGTCTGTCGCTGAGGGTGATTTAATGGATGACGGTAGGTAGTTCTGCAACTTCACATTTCAATGCCTCTAGGGTTTTGAATTGAAATATTTACCACTGATTTACCCAGCACTCCTTTTAAGTCTATTCTGCTTAATACTTCCTTCAAAACAATGTCTCAGTCCGTCACTCGCAGTGAAAGGCTCCAATTGCCTTAACCTGACGCAATCGCTAACTCCGATTGCTTCCCCACTCCGTTTCGTTACACCTTCAGCGACACACTGGGAGAGTCCCTGCATCTGGTATGTTTGGAAAAGTCTTTATTATTGGGGGTGGGGACTGAAATTAGCATCTGGATCCTCAAAACCTGTTTAGTATTTTAAGGTTTTAGTATTTTTAATTGTTTAGTTTTTAATTTCACATTCAATTTTAATTTTTTATTATTTTAATTTTACACTTAAATTATTAGATATTTATTTTTAATTTCCTGTTTGGACCCAAAATTCTGCTTTCTGACGGATGTGTCTTTGCATATCCACCATCCCTGTGCTGTTCAACAAAGCTGACTTGTTCTTTTTAGATTTCAATATTGTTTAATATCAGTTTAATTTTAATTATTCTAAATAGACTGCAGTGCGTTGGATGAGATTCAAAGCCAGATAGCTTGGGTAGGTGTTTGCAGGTAAGCAGGAGGTCTGGGCTTTACTGATGGTCGGTGGACACGTAGTCTGTCCTGTCAGTGGAGTCTAAGGGGGGTCAGGTCACCGTCAGAAACAGATACGTGCAGTAGGTGCCCAGATGAAGCATTTTTCAGGCTCCCCTGATTGCATGGACTCCGTCCCTATTGCCCGTAATGGGAGCTTGGGCATCTTGCTCTCATGTAATCATTTAAAATAAAGAGTTTCAGTCTTTAATTGAGTGTGACCTTAATTGAATAATAAAGTTTTATTGCAGATTGCTATTACTTGAAATTTAATTTTGTTTTTAAATTAGTTTAAGTACATTTTAATGTTAATTTACAATTTTAAAACTCTGATTTTATAACACAGTATAAATGCACTGATTTTTATCTGGCCTGATGATGAGGACCTGCTGTTAGCCATAAAAATCTAACCTTAGCAATTTGGCTATTATTAAAACAATATTTTATTTATTATCACCCAGAGAGTTTAAACAGTCATTCTTTCTTTAATAACTTACAGCTGAAGGACACAATCGCAATTCAATTGATATCAAGAAGAACGTTCCCCTTGGCTTCAGAGAGCTTTTGATGAAACAGGCTTTACACTACAGACACACACAACTAAAGAAACGGTTAAAGTCAGCGGCAGAGGCCGTGTGAGCAAGGAGGTTTCAAAGCTTTTCGGTGCTCCAAACAGATCTACAGAAACCTTTTTCTCACCCTTGCCAGCAATGTAACCTGGAAAAGGAAATTGGGTTCCCTGATACGCCAAGGAACCCCCTGGACCTTTCCCTTTGCACAATAACTTTGCCAAAAGAAGGTGCTGTGCACATAGATGTTAACACTGGGCTTTTGATTTCCGAGGCTTTGGCGTCTGAGCAGAAATCACCTGCACTAAGAAAAAGATGCTAAAGATGCTTCATTTCCTAATTTTGATCTTTATGCCTAAATCTGACAGCCCGTAGGTGCTGCACATTTGTTTGCTATTTTAGAGTATCTATGAATATCAGTGATCTTTCGTTTTCACAACGTAGGAATTCAGAAGTGAGTACCTACTGCTGAAAGTTTTGAGAGGGCTCTTAGGATCTTAGATTAAGGGAAAACAAAAGAATGATTTATAGTATAAAAACTTTCCCCGAATATAAGTCTCAACAAAGTTGTTAGCTGTTTTGATACTAATCTTTCAGCACCTGTACATTAAAGAGGTTGCATTAGGAGAACCTTTAAACTAGAAAATAATTTTTTTAAAAACCCAAACATTTAAGGGATGCAGGGGTAGGGAGTTTTTGTTAAAAAAATGTAGATTGAAATAGGTAGGATTATGGATTTTTACCATGTGAGTACTTTGTTACGGCGGCCAAGGGATGCAGAAGATAATCCATCACTTGCGGTCCTTAAATCCAGGTAGATTGTATTTTTTTGAACTGTAAAATGTCATTCAAATATAAAATATTGATCTTGGGGAAGGAATCTCTTCTGCTCTGCAAGAGGTCAGGCAGGCCCCTGTGATGTTCCCTGCTGGTCCCTAAGTCGACAAATATTGATCCGATTCCCGTTGGTCTTTGTGTGCTTCTGAGCCAAGGTGTGCAGGCAGCAGGAAGGACCAGGTCCTCCCCCCACCTCTCCGCAGTGCTGAGCCCCTCCTGGGGCTCCCCTCAAAGGTTTAAACAGCACAGTAATATCAAATCTTTGTTTTTTCCAGCATGGGCCTGTATTCACAATATTCGCTCTGGGAAAACGCTACACTTTTGTGACCGAGGAAGAAGGAACTGAAGCATTTTTTAAATCTAAAGACTTAAATTTTGAACAGGCAGTACAACCAGCTGTCGAGAATGCAGGTAAGTGAGTCCTAGCTCTTTTTTTAAATGGAAATCAAATCCAGTTACCCAGAAACACTAGAGCCCAATCCAAAGCCCATGGGCTTTTTGATCGCGCCTTAAATGCTTGTCTTAACCCATGACCGTGCTACAAAATGAAGGCGGAATGGAATTCCTCCATGTGGATCCAGCACTGTAAGGCTCCAAAGTGACCCGGATTCAGTCTCAAGGGATCAAAGGTTTCTGACCCAGGGACTGTTATTACTTTTAACCTTAAGTAACCCCAGTTTGAGATCAGGTCCCTTTCTGTGGCTAGACACTCCTCCTTTGTGTACAAGGTTAGGAGCAATAGTATGTTGTCCTATTACTTAATTTGAATATCAGCTTTCAGCAATAATTAGTTGTTACCCTGCAATAAAACAGTCATTAGAAAGGGATCAGGTGTGTATCCAATCTGCAGCGGCACGCTCCGTCAGCTCACATGCTCATATCCACATGGAATCTCACAGACGGGAATTCTCACAGTAGTCTGGCAGTTTTGGACTGTGCAAAGAGAGAGAAGCAACTTGGCAGAGAGGTTAAATCACGGAATCCCTGTGGCTGGAAGGCACCACCGGGGATGGCCCAGTCCAAGCCCCAGCTCAGAGCAATGCCAGAGAGAGCAGGTTGCTCAGATCTGTGTCCCGTTGGGTTTTGATTGTCTCCAAGGATGAAGTCTCCACAACCTCTCTGGGCAACCTGTTCTTGTGTTTGACCATCCTCACAATAAAAACTTCCCTATGTCTCAGTGGAGTCTCCCATATTCCCATTTGTGCCCATTGCTTCCTGCCCTGAGAAGAGCATGGCCTCATCTTTATTCCCACCACCAGATATTTATCCAGATATTTTATTAGATAAGACACCCCTAAGCCTTCTCCAGGCTGAACAGTCCCAGCTCTCTCAGCCTCTTCTGATATGACTGAGACAATGTATTAGAGCATGAAGACCCAAAATGTTTTTTCTTGGATTCATTTATTTTTAATTTCAGTCAGTTTTGTGGGGTGCATGCACATCTCTGTACAGCCCCACCGAAGCTGGGGGGAAATCGCTGGATTGTTCTGTTGGAAATCTCGGGATTGTTGGTTCTGGCACTGAAGCTCCATGAGGCAGGAAGATGTTACACAGACTGGTAGAAGCAGAGGGCTCACCAAAATCTTTACAGGGTTAAAACAAAGCTTTCTGGGAATTTCAGTCTAGGAAAATGAGAATTAAAGCATTTAAATTAGAATCGCAAGATATGTGTAAAAATTTTTACTCTATCTTTCAGTGCAAATCTACTTCCTCTACATTCCACAACATCTTTCTGTTTCTTTTTATGTTTAGTTTCTGTCCCCGCAAAAGAATTTTATCAGAACCATGGTAACCTCTACAGCATGATGAAGGGAAAAATGGGCCCTTCTAATCTGCACATGTTCACGGGCACTTTGTGCAAGGAACTCCAGGAGCACATGGCTCAGCTGGGCAGGGAAGGCACGGGCGACCTCAATGACCTGGTGAGGTAAGGGAGTTTTGCAGCACATCTGTAACACCTGGGTGTCCTGTACGGCAGCGGAGATGTTACCATAGGGCAGGGGGAGTACAGGCTCGCAAGTCTTAGAAAAGCTGCCTCAGGATATTCATCACAGTTTCAGGTGGCTCCCAGAGTGGTCAGGGTTTCATCTACAGGTGTTTCTCCCAGCTAGGAGGAACATCTCAATTGCCTATTTGGAAGAATGTCATGGACACCAGTCATCAAATCCATACCAGCTGCTATTTGTCTAAAATGAAAAAAAAAAAAAGTCATAGGATAGATGGTAAACTACAGAATGCAAAAGGTATCCACAGTAAATCTGTGCTGAGTGTAATCTGTTCTTACGTTTTTTCCAGACAACACAGGATAGAATGGGAACGCAGTGCCCAGCATAATTATTTAGCTGCCTCATAATTAACTCCACAGAGCCAGCAGGTGGCTCCATCTTCCTTATGAGCTGTAGAAAAGCAAGAAAGTTAAAGAGCCGTTGCCTGAAATCTGTGTTTAGCAGTGGCTGGAGCCCAGCAAAGGCTGCATAAGGGTTTCTCAGAGCCCAAGGGTGCAGGTGAAGTGACCTGGGAAATGAACTCAGGGTTTGCAGGATGACAGAGGAGCGAATAGGGAAGGAGTGAGATAAAATAAAACAATAAAAGGGTTGTTCAGTCCAGCAAAGCTGCAGCCAGAGGAAGGATTTCTCAGAATGTCTGGCTGCAGAAGGGGTTGTGCAACGCCCAGAAGGTCCACACGGGCAAACCTGAAATAAGAGGGGTAGCTAATGGGGAGAAGAGGACCTCAGCACCCAGAGCCTTTCTGCCACTGCTCAGGTGACAAAAACTGATGAAGTTCAGCCACATGCAGAGGACTAGCCTGAAGTCCATGTATCTCCCAGCCTCTGCTAAAAGTCTGCAATAAGGGTGTGGGTATGAGTGGGGGTATGTGTGTATGAGCCTTGTGCCAGCCCTTCCATACTGGTGTGACGCTCAAGTCCTGCGCTTCTAGTGTTGGCAATTCAACACACCATGTCCGTCCTGACCTAAAACTGCTGCAGCAGCTTCTCTATGGTCTGTAAGTCATGGGGATCTTCTCCTTGCAGGTACGTCATGTATCCAGCAGTGGTGAACACTTTGTTTGGGAAAGGCATCTGCCCAACAAGTGAAATCAAGGAGTTTGAAGAACATTTTCAGAAGTATGATGAGGACTTTGAATACGCCTCTCAGATGCCTGAGTGCTTCCTGAGGTAACAGAGTGGAGATGATGCTTGTGGTGTACCCATTACAGACATTTTGCTTGCTGGGATATCAACTGTGAGAGACATTTGCCCTGGAGGATGATCCGCTGTCTTTATCAATGGTGTGTCCTGGGGTCAGGCAGGCTTTCAGCTAGGTGCTTCAACAAAGTTCTGACCTTCTCTCATGTATTTCAAGCGCTGGAACAGGCTGCCCAGGGAAGTGGTTGAGTCACCATCCCTTGAGATATTTAAAAGACGGGTAGATGTGGTACTGAGGGACATGGTTTAGTGGTAACTCGGCAGAGCTAGGTTAATGGTTGGACTTGATGATCTTAAGGGTCTCTTCCAACCAAAATGATTCTGTGATTCTATTATTCCTGGCACAAAGCAGAAACAACCTTGCTTAGGTGGGCAGGGTCCAGCGTGGACCTGTCAGGGAGCAGCAGAACTAGGCAAAAGACAAAGGCCTGAGCCTAAATGTGAGTATCAAGCTGAGGAGGTCCCCAACAAGGCATCTCTCTGCTCTTTCCCACACCTTGGCTGTTTTCCCAGCAGACTGATCCCAGGTTACGTGGCTGACCTTGAGTGGAGGCAACCAAACTCCAAAGAAGGGAGCCTGTCAGTGCTCTCAGGGCCGTGACAGCACCTAAGCACCTCCAGATAGCCTTCAGAAAGAACAAAGGATGATCTAAAAATGTGGCCTTTATTTTCTCAGGAGAGGTCATTCTTGAAAAGGTTGAGCTGAGCAATTGTCTCCAAAGCCACAATAAAAACCCATAGTGGAATAGATATGAAACTCTAGGAATCCTCAAGTCACAAGTCCTGGCTGCAAGATGAGGTCTGGCCAAGGTGAAGTCAACACTACTGTCAGATTGACACTTGAGTATTCATCAACTGCTGCTGCCCAGGGGCTTTTGGAAAGAAACCAAGGAGCCCTTCTCATGGAAAAGGAAATGTTGTTTTGTGCTGCCTCAGTTAAGTGCTTCTTGCTTGTTGCTTTTTCTTTACAGGAACTGGTCTAAATCCAAAAAATGGCTTCTAAAATTATTTGAGAAAGTCGTGTCGGATGCTGAAAAGACCAATCCTTCAGACACCACATCCAAGGTAAACACCCAAGGCTATGAAATAAGATGACTTTGTTGTATATTGTGACTGAAGCGATGGAGGGCAGGAATTATTTCAGTACTGGAAGAAATAAGCCAAATATCTCAGCTTTGATAGCTGTACCTTACTTGTCCAGTATTGCTGTCAGCTACATTAGGCCAGACCCATAATTTTAAGCTCCGCTCAACTTAGTTTATTTCCTACAATTCTGATAACTAACATCTTCATCCAGGGAATTTTAAGCCAAGGGTTCAGAGCTATGGCCCATTGCCAGCCTCCAGTATCGCAGTTGCAGTGAGCAGTTGAAAGAGGTGAGAGAAAGACCTCTTCAGTTGTTTCTCTGAGGACACTGCGCTGTGAAATTTCAAAACCTTACACGTACTATTTTTAAAGCCTGGTGTAGAGTGAGTAGATCCTCCAGCAGCCAGACTAGTAGAAAATAGCAGATTACTGGATTGGAAGCCAAGTACCCTAAATATTGATTGTGTCAAAGCTGTGATAAGTTGTCCCCCTGGTTATTCTCCTTAGCTATGGCAGGAATTCTGTCTATAGAGATGACAAACGCGAGGGCAGACTGGCCTGGGAATTTTGATCTACAAAATGGTTATAAAACAGATCATTAAACAAAACAGGTTTTATTTAGACTTTAAAAGCTTTACATACCACACTTTCTCTCAAAAAATAAACCAGAATAACGGAAAGAAAGAGAGGGCTGGAGAGGGGGTGGTGGGAGGTAAGAAGGTGCAGGAAGTACAAGGCACATACATGGTGTCTTAGATTGGGTGGGAATTTGGAAAAAAGAGCAGTCATAGAAACATAGAATCATACGAAGTTGGAAGGGACCTCTGGAGATCATCTAGTCCAACCCCCCCCGCCGGAGTGGGTCTACCTAGAGCACGTTGCACAGGAACTCGTCCAGGCGGGTTTTGAATGTCTCCAGAGAAGGAGACTCCACCACCACCACCATCATTTTTTGTTCAAGGCCATCCTTTTCACCTCTGAAAAGACAGGAAGCTTTGCCTTGAATGCATGGTTGCCCCCCTGTATTTAAGTAAATACTATAAGGAAAAGCTGATGCTAGAACATTACACAGTTGCTGTAGTTTCAAAGAACATCAAGCTGTTGAAGTCATTGGTTAGGTCACTAACAAAGCACCCGGAACCAGGGACTTTGCTGATACATCAGACCATCTCTTCATAACAAGAACCTGTTTGGCAGGAACAGAGAGAACATTTTCTTCATTTCCATCCGTTCAACTTGTTCAGTCCCATTTTCAGGGTCTTTGAAGTAGAGAAGTAGAGCGGGAATTAGAAAAGAATAGAGATTTCTTTCTTCTTTCTTCCACATATGAGCAACAATGGGGAGCGAGGGAACCAGATTCCCTAAAAACTTTAAGAAAATGGAGGGCAGTGCAAGTATTCAGTAGCGATTCACGTGGTGCATTGACTTCTTCTGGCCCTCTGCCTATGAGTGAGCCTCACTTCCTCTTAACAGCTGTCATCTCTAATTTGTGACTGAAAAAACCCCCATAAATAGCATTGCTCCTTTTTGATAAACTAGTCTTGCGTTATATCCTTGAATTCTAGTAAACCCTACCCTAACCCAGATTTTAATAGATTTTTGAAAATACACATTATTATCTTTCATCTATAACAGACGCTACTGCATCATCTCCTGGATAACTTGCAAGGAAAGCATCTGGGTCCCAATTATGGTCTCCTGATGCTCTGGGCTTCCCAAGCAAACGCTGTCCCTGTAAGTACCTCAGCGAGAGAAATGCGTTCTCTCCAACCTGCTCAAACGCCTGGGTTTGGGAAGCAAAGACTTTGAACCAGAGGTCACCCGCTCTGCATGTATTCCAAAGAAGGGATTATCACGCCCACACGCATCACCACAAATATACCCAGGCTGCAATGTCACAGAAGCAATGACAAGAAAAGCTCTGCTTGTATTTTTCCTAAATTATTATATCCCCTATCACAACATTTTGGCAACATATGTCTCATAGCTATTAAGATCACACTCTTAAGCTGTGAAGAGCATTTAACTCTATTTTGAAGCACTGCGGCTGTATTGTAGTAGCGACTCGATTTTAAATAGCCTGGTGTTATCAATTGTAAAGAACATAAAACCCATAATATAGAGTAACTTCATCTGTGTGTAAATCCTTGAGTGATTTTGACTCCTGCGCTTTGGGGGATCCGCTGTACAAACGCCAGCGTTGCTGCAGGGGAAGAAAAGCAATAGTTTGATTCTACTGCTGCTTAAGTTTTGTCTATGTTAGAAACGGATTTGGTGGATTAATGGTACAGATATATGTATGCTAACAAGCCCAATATATCTGACACAGCTTAGGCTGACCAAAGACATTTATAGGAATTTCTCAGATGAAAAATCCATAGCAGCAAAAACATCCTTTATTTACCATGACTACTAAGCTCTTTCCAGCACAGTTATGTCTCTTACAGATGTGATTTAGGAAAAAAAAAATGATAGTGAGTTATTTTTATATGTACTCCTGATGGGTATATCTATGGTTTTTCTAGACTGGATATTACTACAGTTTACCCGAAAAGAATTTCATCCATTTCAGTGAGGTTTCTGTGGATGCACATGTTGGTATAAGTGAGAGGCACAGCCTGCTGTCTGTTATCAGGATAACTGACATTCCTTCCACAACACTATCATGACTTACTCCTGTAATATTCAGCTGTAAATAGACATACAGATATTCCGTTGTTTCTCAGAATAGTCACAACCGCTGCTCTGGTGACTGGAATGATGAAAAAAAAAAGGCCTTTCAGTTTCCAAGGGGATTTTTTATGAGTGCGTTAAACCCTTTTATCTGAAACCATCCGGTCACCCCTCCTCAGCCCATGGAGCGAGGCCGCGGTGTCTCAGTGCTCTATGAGAAAACCAACCTACCAGGTTTGTTGGGCAGAAGGAGGGCTGCGTCCGCGTGGGGCTGTTTGGGAAACAGCAGTGAGAGTTCTCATCCCTCCCCGGCACAGATGGCCCCGGCCAGGTCTGCGTGCAGACAGCATCTCCCGCTGGCTCAGCGAGAGGAGAGAGACTCCCGGCAGGGCTGCGAGCCCTTCTGGTTTCATCCTACTTAAGAGGATTTTCTCCTTTCCTAAATTTCTTGATTTTCAACTTCATTGCATAATCAGTTAGCAAATTATTTCTAAAGGGGATATACTACTGCTTGTTTTGCTATTAATTAAAACTTTTCCTGCCCGTTTTAGAGTGACTCACTGTGACAATGCCCTGCAAATTATTTAACCTCATTTCTGCTAATATTAGTAGGAATTTATTATCTAATTTTTCTTCCATTCATGCAGCTAAATCTAATCACACACAATGGTTTAGTAATTCATTTTAACACCTAGTTATTTGAAATTAAAGAAAGGATTCTGCGTTTCAAAGCCGAAGCTGTATAATGTTCGCTGAAGATAAGTACGCAGCAGATGAGCAGACCTAATCTCCCAGGATGTGAGCCCTTAGATGTGGATTTACCCTGGAAGCACAGCTCCCCGCACATCCCACCTACAACAGGCACATCCAAAAAGCACAAATGTTTTCACCTGCCTCTGTGATTTCCTACAAAGATACTGCAACTCTGTTCCATATTCCCGAGTTAAAGTACTTTCATCTCTGTTTAGGTTGCATTTTGGACCCTTGTTTTCATCCTCTCTAATCCTTCCATTTACAAGAAAATCATGGAAGACCTGGCTTCTGTTTTTGGCAAAGCAGGTAATAAATTCGATCGTGTCCTTCTGGAACCTAGAAATGATTTATTCTGTGTTGGCCCAGCACACGGCTAACGGTCAGCTGCTGGGAATAATGAATGCTGCTGCTGAGGGTACTACTGATAACAGAGTCCAGCTCTGAGTTCTTTACTCAGCATATGCTCGAGACATATTTTTAAGCAAAACCACCTTTGATGTTATCACGAGAAGGTAGAAAAAGAACCGCATGTACTTGTCTCTTCAGTCCACACCTGTCATTTAGACCTAGATTTGTATTAACCAGTCTTGTGCTTTTTTCATGCCTCTCTGGTAGGGTCAGATGAGGTTTTTCAGTTCAGCTGCTTTTCATGGTGTGATGTTCACCAGAGTTGCAGCTATTCTGTGGAAAAACAGGCCAGGAACTGTTCTCTTTTCTTTCATCTGAGGCCAATTTGTCCAGCACGATTCACCCTCACATGACTAATCCCTTTCCTTCAAAAAACAGTCACCTACTGTGAGAAGTCACTCACGTATGCAGTCCCCTTAACCCTGCTTAAACTTTCATGGAAGACTCTTGGTTGACATGGGTCAAAACCACATCAAAGAGCATGTCAATAATTAACCAATAAGAATAATCACGAACCAGTGCTTAAGCCTTTCTCCTGGCCCTGTTTTATTTGCTGGTGTTAACAGAGCCCAAGAGCTCTTGGTGCCTACAGTCCCTGAGATTTCCATGCAGTGTCCTACCAAAGTATTGAAAAGGTCCAGGAAGTCTTAACTTCCAAGATGACCTCTTCTGGCAAATGCCATATCTACCTTAGAATTATTAAATTATCTTCTTTTCTTGAATTGTACTGATTTTGGTCCGTTTGTTTACTTTGAAATATAAAGAAAACTTCTCAGTATAAACAAAGTCTTAAAGTCTTGAAGTATTATATCAGAAGGTTTAAAGCAAGACATGTCAGCATGTATCAAAACAGGTATGAAATCTAATTTTTACACAGCTTCTTCTTACTCATGCCGCAACAGGTAAAGATAGAATAGACGTCACTGAAGAGGAGCTTAAGAAGCTCCCTTTTATTAAATGGTGCACTTTGGAAGCCATACGGCTGAGGTCTCCAGGTGCAATCACCAAGAAAGTAGTAAATCCAATAAAAATTCAGGTGAGTTTTATTGTATGGTTAGCTTTTTTGTGTTTTGTTTTGTTTTGTTTTGTTTTTTTCCCCAAAAGGATGCTGTATGATTTATCTGGAAAGGGGCCTCCCGAAAGATCTGGATAAAGTTCAAATGCTAGAGATATGCCACAATCTCACATATATGTTTTGTTTAGGTTTAATAGATTTATTCATCATCATTAATTTAATCATCATTAATTTAAGCATGGTTTTGCTTCTCTTGCTCACAGTCTTACCTTCAGTATTGAATTTACTTTAGATTGAATTGAATTGAGTTGGAGATACTGTGCAGATGGTATATGAAATAGACATCAGACACAACAAATATAGTAGGAGGGACCACAATGTAGTAACTGATAAAACTCCTTTTCTGTTTGTCCTCTTCACTGCCATTCAGAAGGGAAGTGCCAGTGCTTAGGAGTCTAACAAATAAATATTTGGGAGAAAAACATTCTCTTAAGGAATCAGCATTCATGCCTATTTAAGAAATTCCTAAAGTCCCTTAAATGTCTACTGTCATATAAGACTTTGGATTTTAAAGGACGTGTTTAACAGAAGATGTAGCAAAAGATACCAGTTCACACAATACATCAAGAAGGAGGAAAGACAGAAATAATATTTCTATTATTTCTATACCTGAAAAACCAAATTAGAACAGAAATGGTCTTTCCACTCAGTTCCACACCTGAACTCATTCTCAGTTCAGGTCCTACTTAGAGAAAAAAAAGGTCAAGAGCAAGAAGCTTCAAACATGTAATATGCCCACCATGGCTTCACAAACCTCACTTGCCCTCTGTTAGGACCTTCTGCCGATGGAAGAGAAATACTAAGGAGGGACTGTTTTGTGAGTTGAACCTGTGATTTTCTCTTTTCTTAAGAGTTTTTTTCTCCTTTTCAGAATTACATCATCCCTGCAGGTGACATGCTGATGTTATCACCATATTGGTTACACAGGAATCCAAAATATTTTCCTGACCCAGAAATGTTCAAACCTGTAAGTTGTCACTCTGAGCATGGGTATTTTGCTGTCTTTTCTCCTCTTCACTTATTTCACAACAAAAGCACGTGGAAAAATCAGCTTAAAGTTGGGTATTCCCCATTGTCTGCAGGTTGGCCTTGTATACAGAGAAGATGTGCAAAAAAAGGAGGAGCCTGTAGGAATAAGCAAGACTTTAAATTTCAGTTATATATTCCAAATAATATGGTACTACTTTATATCACTTTGATCTTTATTCAAAGCCGACCATGGAAAGACCCCACTGATTTAACTTTTGAACCCAACTCCAAGAACTCTCCTCTCCCTGTTGTTTGTTTGTGTAGCTCGTCTCCATGTATTTATCCAGGCTTATTGGTCTTTCCAGTCAGATGTTTTCTGGTAGGTATTAGCTCTTCTAATTCAGTAGCTCATCTAGAGTTTCTTGATTATCATTCCACTCCAGGTGGCCGTGTGGGCAGGCTTGCAACTGCTCTTTTTAGCACCATCGGCTATAGAACTGTTCATCTTTTTTACACAAATACATCGAAGAGCAATTTAAACAAAACTTTCCTTCTAGAAAACTCTTCATGAATTTGAAAACCCTCATAACAATTTCTGCCTCTTTGAAACCCTAAGCAGAAAACTTGATGCAGGAGCTTCTTTCTTTAGAAAATCTATTCCTAAAAAGCGAGCTAGCTAGATTTTTAGAAACTCATCCTTTTTTCCAAGAGGAATAGATGAGTACCCCTTGGACACTGTCATTACAAATGGTATTGCCTTGCTTCATCACCAATGAGACTTTTTTTCTTGCTTTTGTTGGATTGTGATGCTAACAGTTTTCCTCTTCAGAAAGCTATAAACAGCCCAAGTTGAAAAAAAAATCCAAAATAAACAAACACAAGATTACATCTTATTGCAGAATCATAGAATCATTGAATGGTTTGGGTTGGATGGGACCTTAAAGATCATCTAGTTCCAACCCCCCTGCCCTGGGCAGGGACACCTCCCACCAGACCAGGTTGCTCAAAG
>JAOXNO010000024.1:114367807-114388442 GCA_028565335.1 Limnodromus scolopaceus
TCCAGCCTGGCCTTGAACACCTCCAGGGATGGGGCATCCACAGCTTCTCTGGGCAACCTGGGCCAGTGTCTCACCACTCTCTCAGGAAAGAATTTTTTCCTGATACCTAATCTAAATCTTCCCTCTTTCAGTTTAGAACCATTACCCCTTGTCCTATCCCTACACTCCCTGATAGAGTCTATCCCCATCTCTCCTGTAGCCCCCTTCAGGTACTGGAAGGGCCTATAAGGTCTCCTTGGACCCTTCTCTTCTCCAGGCTGAACAAACCCAACTCTCTCAGCCTGTCCCCATAGCAGAGGTGCTCCAGCCCTCTGATCACCTTCGTGACCTCCTCTGGACCCACTCCAACAGGTCCGCGTCCTGGTCCATCTTCTCTAAGATGGCTTAGTCAGCGGAGTGAGCCACCATAAACTTGACAGGGTGTTACTTCGAAGGCCTTGGTAGAGTTGCACTGAGTTTCTGGAGGATGGTATAGTTTGTCACCTAGCATTCAAGAGCTTTACTGCTGTCAGTGTCACCCACCCATACTTTAGCCCATATGGCCTTGTTCCTTTTCTCTTAAAGCAGCTCAGGATGGAGCAAGGAGCCCTCTGGATACAGAGAGGCTGTTTTTGTTGAGAAGAGTTCATTTTCTCACACACTGGCTTGCAACTGAGAACGGAGCTGGACAATCCTTGCCCTTCTCTGGTGTGACAGCTGATACACCTTGCACTTATCTGCGCACAGCGTCCTACAAACAGTTTGTGTGCAAGACGTGCATGAGCCATTAGTGCACGGTGGTACAATTTTGTGGCTGGAGGAAGCTACTGGTTGAACATTTGCTTTGAATGTGCATATATCTAAAAAGAGAAGATCACATTTTTATCGGCATTTCAATAGCTCAAGATGCAGGATTTAGAAAAACGGGGAGGTATAGAAAGAATGCTTTTGGGGTGATGTTCAAAACCCTTCCAGCACTAAGGATGTTTCAAATGGGACCCTCATTTCTTTCCCTGAGTTGGTGCTGCCTTTTGAATCCAGACTCTTAAGACTTAACAGGTTGAGTGCAGAAAATGGCATTAGTGCAACTTTGCATAGAGGATTAGCTGTCCAAGGTCATTTTTAGCCTGGAGAAATAAAGTTAAGCTTTATTTATATAAGGCTGATTTGGAAAAAAAAAGTTTCTTCCCACAGGATCGTTGGAAAGAGGCAAATTTAGAGAAGAATGCTTTCTTGGACAGCTTTGTGGCATTCGGAGGAGGGAAGCATCAGTGTCCAGGAAGGTCAGTGAAACAGCTGGGGTTTATTTATTCCCAAACCCTGCAGAGAACAACTCTCTTGAACTGGGCTCCTCTTACACTTGGAGATAAAATGTTTTCATCACTTTGCTCTTTGTAAGTCCCCTGACGTTCAATATTTTCTGGGCCTCATTCAAACTGATTTGAAAGTGGTTTAATTCCTGGAAAAGACAGGTTAAGTCACGATGTAAAAGCAGAATCTGAGACTTGGGTATGAAGGGCTATCCCCTGGGGAGGAAAGTCAGCCCAGCTCTGCTACTCCCAAGGCACCTTCTCATCAAGGGAGAGTTGTTGCACTTACAAACATGCCAGTTTACAGACACAGGTATTTAGGTTGCTATAAAACAGTTCTAAACTAACCTAAAGAACATTTCGCTGGTCTGGGACTCTCTTTCCATCGTCTTTCACGTCTTTGCTGATCTTCAAATATCTTAAGTGGCTCCTCTCTGTTTAAATCTTGTCTTTGCATTAAGGCCCACGCAATTGTATGATGGCTTAAATTGCAGATCCTGTGTCTCTTCACTCCTCCAGCAATGCCAGCCTCGGTGCTTCCTGCATTCCTTCTGCCGTTTTCTCTGCTGTCCCTCTTCCTGGAACAAGTCCCAGGGAGCCAGCTGCTCCTCGTTTCTGTGTTCAAACATCTCTATGCTCAATTCTCTGCCTTCAAAACCTGGTCTCCTCTAGGAAGCAAACAACCAAGAATCCTTAAAACTGGTCAGTTTGAGTCACACGTGGATTGAGAAATCCAGAGGGTGTTGCAGAGGATCTATGTTCTTGACTCTGCACCCTATAGCAGGCTGGACGTGGCTGTCAGATAAACTTTGTGAAGGCACCAAAGACATAAACAAAATGAATTGAACTGCCTTCAGCCCTTTAGGCTTGCCAGAGGAAAGCGCTCACTCACTGCTCTGCCTCTGCGACTTGTGCCATATTCTATTCCTGAGCTCAACAGGAGCCCAGGCTGGCTCCCAGTGAGGGCCACAGCAGAATTCACAAGAGGCATCGGCAGGTACAGGAGAAGCTGCAAAACAGTGTGTTCTGAAAGCTGCTTGTTTATATACACTGACCTATTTCTTCATTCAGGCTGTTCTCTGGACTCTGATAATATCTTGAAAATAAGGTTGTGGTTGGAAAGAAAAAGATAACATTTCTGCATAGACAACGGATGGAGAATCTTTTTCTTGCCGACAGACAAAAAGTCCTTTCAAAGCCTTTGGGAGCCCACGTGGTAATACACACTTTCCTGCTTTTCAGCAATAATTCTAAAAGAATAATGTGGTGGTCTTAGAAGACAGGAAATTAAACTAAGAGATGTATCTAGATCCCATGTTGCAGATTTCCTTGGTATGGCTGAATGAAACAAAGATATTCAAGTTTAAGATGCATTTTCATTTAATTCAGTACTGGGATTTATAAATGGATATTATTAAGCATTTAATTTCTCCATTGCAAAAGTTCATCATGAAATTAAAAGCTAATTTAATCAAACTGAAAGCTAGAAAATAACTAACTCATCAAATATTCTAGCATACTGACATGGGAAGAGCTCCTACAAAGCCATTTACGAGCCATCTTTTTTACCTAGAGGAAAAATTTGATGGCAGTGAAGCTACTTCTATCTAACCAGGTGACTGTTGCCTGTGTGACTGTATCTTGCACGGCTCTGTCTGTTGTCTCCTCTCTTCTGCTGACACTGCAAACCCGTCAGCACCACGGCTGTGATTTCACTCTCAAACTCCAGGTACTGCAGGACCCCAATCCACAGCTGGGGTCCCGTACAACGCCAACACATAGCAGCATATGTGGGGGGGCAGGATTTCAGAAAGTGCATCTTTGTCACTAAATAAAACAGGAAGGCATCAGTGAATCAGTTTTTACAGGAAAATTGCTCTAGGACTCAGTAATGAATATGAAAGTCAGGTGGGACAGATGAACCCTACCACGGGTACAGATGTGTCAGTGCCGGTCAGCTCGCATCTGGCTGTGCTTGTGTTGGAAGGACAGTACCCTGTAAATGCAGCATTTCCACTTTCAGGGCAACCTAGAGGCATTTTGGAATTTGGCCACATCATCTGTGCCAAACCACTGAGCTTCAGAGGCAGGACCTTGAGCACCAGGAGCCCAGGACCACACTGTGCAATCAGTGCAGTGACTGTAAGGAGCCCACCTTTGTACGGTGCCACCGGCACAAGAGTTTGGGTTATCAAGCCCTGCCTGACCTGAGCTGATTTCCATTGAACTACCTCTGCACTGCATTCCCCCGAGCTCATGGTCACCAAAAGCTCCCTATCTATCTCAAGGTAATTCCAATGTGAAACCAGAGGGATAATTTGGGTCTGGTCTTGCTATGCCAAAGCAAACAAGCATCCTCCTACTCTGGAGCAGAGGGTGCGGACGTGGATGGCTCTGCAGGAGTTAGTCTGGGTCTCCTGGGGGCTTAGTAGCTTCCTCTTCACACCTGCCAGCCCAAATCCAGGCTGACGCCATGTGCTGTCATGTGGCCTTCTCCCCACTGAATTCCCCAATGGATCTTTCATCCAAGTTTTCCAGCATCCCTCAGAGAACATAAAATGAACTGTGTAGAAGAGCAAGGTAGTATTACTATTTTAACTAGGTATTTAAGGCTTAGGTCTAGATTCTGCAAGTGAGTAATCCCATGACCTGGCACAGGTATGTGCTAGTGCCTGGATGCAGAGAGCTCTTGCACAGCTCAGCTTTAAAAAACCAACAGCCTGGAGGAGTTCACCTGCAGTTAGCCGAGATCTTCTCTGGACTGACTAAGACAAACCTTTCTTGAGAGTGTTACAGAAAAAAAACCCCAGAAAGCATGCCCTTGGGTCTCATACTGCATTCTAACGCTGACGCATTAAATAATAACTCCCGCTGTCACAGCCACTCTGATGTCATCAGGCTCCCAGCTGAATTATATAACTTTATATAGCACAATTAGTCATATAGCCTTTTCTATATTTGACTGTCTTCTCACCCCGATGAAGTTATTTCAAGTCAGCAAGCGTTAGAAGAACATAAATGTTTATACAGTGGAAAAAACCCATAATGATAAGGGGCTGGTTTAAAATAGGGTGTCAGAGGGATGCTGTCGGGCTAACGTTTCACCAGAGGGAAGGGGCAACCTCTCCATTCGTGTTCTTTGCTGGGTAACGAAGCTGAACAAAGCTACAGCATCTTTTCCTGCTGGAGATAAACTTCCAGGCAGAACTAAAGCATGGAATGTAAAATGTGTCAAAGACCCCTTGTTTGTCACCCGGTGATAAGACACGTGTGATGGTCAGGCCAACGTTTTCCTCCTTTTTCTTGCAGGTGGTTTGCTATCATGGAAATCCAGTTGTTCGTTGTGCTATTCCTATACAGATATGAATTTGTGCTTTTGGATGCAATACCAAAGGAGGTAAAAAATCCATGCATAAAAAATCCATGCATTTATATAGCATTCCACGTCTTTATATCCTTCATTCATCGCGCTCAGCTGAACAGCCATGCTCAGTTGTGGTTATCTCTGATGAAGCAAAATTTTGATAAAACTTGTAATGTTTTTTTAATAAAACATGTAATGAATAACTCGATCTTCTTTTAACTCAGAAAAGCCAGTGTAGCTCCGGCAACGTCAGTGGGGCTGTGCTGTCTGTACAGGAAAGCCCCTACGAGAGTATTTTTTCTCCTCGTTGCCTAAAGATTACAAGAGATTTTTGAATTGCTTTCTGCCACTCACAAAAACAATGAGTATGGAACTGGATTATTAATCCTTTAAAGATATGAAATGAGATGCATGGCATGGACTTCGTATGATTGCCCTTTTAGGCTGGAAGTTGGAAGCTCAGAGAACTTAATTCCTCTGGTATCCTTGAAGAACGTGAGATGTTGATCTCCAGTAGCGGTGGAAAGTCCACCCAGAATATGGAGGAAGGTTGCCTTTTCCTGATTGATGGTGTGTTGTACAATCAACTCTCACTGCAGTTGGTTGTAACTTGGGTCTGCACCCACAGGCGATTATGCTGATGAAGATATTCAAAACCATTAGAGTTTCTTAAGATCTCATGTGTCATCCTCTGTCAGAGGGAGTGGAATAAAAAGCAGTGATGAAGGCACTACTCAATGGCTTCAGCAAAGCCAAGAAATGCTCTCAGTATTTGGTCTTTGTTCTCCAAGACCAAAACTCCAAGAATATGTTTATATCTTAATATTAAAGCATGATGGTAATTCCATTAACTGAACTAACTTAAATGTTTCTGCTGATTTCCTTCTTTTCGCAGAGCCCTTTACACTTGGTGGGGACACAGCAACCCATGGCACCATTCCGGATCCAGTATAAATGCCGGGAGTGAAAGCTGCCTAGCTCTAACTGACCTGCCTTTGCCAGCCACTCCCAGAGGGATGGACGACTGAGCTGTGCCCCCATCCTACATCTTCAGATAGGTTCTCTGCCTTAACAGTTCTTAATTTAAACTTTAAATGCTGTTTATGCTCTGGGTTGTGGTGTGCCATACCCGTATAGTCGTATCTGTGCTCTTCACCTGATTGCCTACCTCCTGGTGTTTAAAAACCAAGCCCTCCTCCTCATAATTTGTGGGCCAATTATTCACAGACTTTGCAAACCTGATATATTAAACTCACCAACCAGGCCTTCTGGACAAAAAGGTGCTACGTTTGGAAATCCTGCATGGAAGTTGCGCTAGAACCAGCAGAAAGGCAGGTCTTGTGGGCCAGGTCACTGCTTCCTGCAGGTCTCTTTGAACCAGGGCCAAAGCAGTGCTGTGTGGTAACTCCGTAGATCTCCCTGGTGCCGAGGTGCACAAAATATGGGACAGCGCTGAGCAGAGACCTCTGGAGCAGATCTGCAGCCACGACAAACTAACATTGCCTATGTATCACTGCCTGTGTCGCTTGGTGAAGATCTGGCCAGCTCTGCCTACGATCGGTGCCAACTTTTTGCAAATAAAATGCATTTATAATGGAGAAATTGCAAGCACGGGAAACACTGGGGTCTTATTCCACTGGAGCACCTAAAATTTCTCCTGAGCTTTATTTGCTCCATAGGATTCAGAATCGGTCCTTGCATGAATATGCAATGAAAGCTTGATCGTGACATTTGGCTTCTAACGAAAAGCCATTGCAAGAAAAGCTATTGCCATTCATTAGGCTGGTTGTCTAATATCTAGAACACTTTTACTTTCCCTTTAACATGACTGCCTTATAGAACAAATTGCACAAATCTAAAAATATTTAATCCTATAAAGAATACCTAGTAAAAGTTGTTCAAAGAAGCTGTCAAATAAGTTCGGATACCAACACTTTAACTGCTGTCAGATTTCATACACGGCAAGAGCTGACATGTATTTTTAGTCTTTTAAGTAACAATTGTTCATCATTTTAGAGGTATTTGCAGAAAAGCACAAAGGGACTTGCATCAGCAGTAAAAACTATGGGAATAACATCCATAGGAAAATAACACATTGTATAAGTCATTAAATGGTTTGCTTACCTCAATTACGGATACAACAATTTAACAAACTTTAATGATTTATAAGGCTGGAAAAATGATTCATCCAACTTCTACTTTAGCTCATAGCAGTTCACTCTGCAAAAGTTGCACTCTTAACTGGGGTTTCAGAATCTCTTCCAGAACTGAAAACTATTCCCTTGGTTTACATTTATGGTCATTACCCAAAAGTTTATTTTTTACTTTTAAAATTTGGAAATGTCCACTATATCTGTTCGGGTATCTTGTAGCTTTGCGAAGATTTCTTTTTATCCCAATGTGTGTTTTGTTTTATTTTTCTGTTTAATTAATTCTGGGTTTGGGGGTTGTTTTGTGTATATGTGTGGCTTTGTTTTTGGTTGGGTTTTTTTCCCAAGAGAGATAGCTCAAAAAAGGAAAATCCTGTAGTTGCAAACTTGACTTTAAACTAAAAAGGTCCCTAAAGGAAAGTATAACCTGAAGGTCAGCATCAGTTGGGTTAGAATGATTAAAAGGCACCTGAAGCCAACTAAAAGTGAGGATTTAATAACACACCAGTGCACATGGCTTCTGATCTGTCCTAAACATGAGCACGATTTTGGTGTAGTTTCTGCATATTGGGAGTTTTCCAGACTTGGTGTGATCTTGTGCCTGGTGAGAACTACATTCTCCCTTCTTCCACATCCTGCAAGAACAGCCTGGGGACTGTGTGAGGGTATGTGATAAAAACCACATTCTCCCTCCAAAAACAGAGGAGCAGAGGACTAAAAGCAGGTGGGCACCCTGAGCAATGCCCTGCCCAACACCTCCCATGGCTGGCCATGTCCAAGGGTGACAGCCACCAATGTCCCAGCTTTGGGGCTGAGGGGGGACACTGCCTGCAGGTATGGGACATGAGGGGAGGAGCAGTCGCACAACACCTTCTTGTGGGATGCTTAGGGGAGGAACCAAGAGTGGGGAAAGGGAGGGATCAAGGTGGGTTGGGGAGGAATAAACATGGAGAAAAAAGAGGGATAAGGGGATAAAAGAGGTTAGTTGCTTGTAAACAGGCTGCTGACTGGCTATGCCCTTTGCCTGATCAGTGCAGTCTGTCCTGCCTTCTTCCATTTTCAAATCTTTTCCTGGGTGAGGGCTCTCTTGTGGAGAGCTGGGGAGAACAAGGATTCAGGACCAACTACTGGAGGGTTCTGCACTGTACATGTGTATTTTAGTTATATGTCGTGCTCTCAGACTTTGACCCTGATCTGCCAGAGAGGGGAGCAGGATGAAGCCCTTGGTGCTGCTGGTGCGAGTGCTGAGCATTTCTGCCTGTGTTGGCCAGTGGGGCCATCAGTGCGTACACACGTTGTACGTGTGTGTTTCATAGAATCATACAATGGTTCGGGTTGGAAGGGACCTTAAAGATCATCTAGTTCCACCTCCCTGCCCTGGGCAGGGACACCTCCCACTAGACTGGGTTGCTCAAAGCCCTGTCCAGCCTGGTCTTGAACACCTCCAGGGATGGGGCATCCACAGCTTCTCTGGGCAACCTGTTCCAGTGTCTCACCACCCTCACAGTAATGAATTTCTTCTTGATATCTAATCTAAATCTCCCCTCTTTCAGTTTAAAACCCTTCCCCCTCATCCTATGTCTCCCCTACCTGATAAAGAGTCCCTCCCCATCTCTCCTGTAGCCCCCTTCAGATACTGGAAGGGGCTCTAAAGTCTTCCCGGAGTCTTCTCCAGGCTGAACAACCCCAACTCTGTCAGCCTGTCCTCACAGCAGAGGTGCTTCAGCCCTCGGAACATCTTCACACCCTCCTCTGCACCTGTTCCAACATGTCCACGTCCTTTCTGTGCTGTTTCTGCATGAGTCTGCTGGGAATCCATGCTGCAGGCTGGACCCTGGGCCATGGAGCTGCATCAAGCCTTGCCTCTGTGGGGCTACCAGATTTAGCAACTCCCTAGCAGGCTAGAATCAGTCATGAAAATATTTGTCCTGAAAGACAGGACGTATTTTTATTAAAGTGTAGGCTTTTGGCAGGAAAGAAGTACCTGTGCTTGACAGCCAGAGAGATACCAAAGAAGGAGGTGAAGAAGAGTGGGCTTGACTCTGGAATCCCATGACTGTGTGACTGCACTGGGGTGGATGACAGCTCCATGCACTTCCCATACTTTCCTAGGTATTAAAAACCAGGGGAGGTGGATTAGTAAAGCCATGTGGTGGTCAAGTGATAGAGCTAAATGGGGTCTTCTACCTGGAAATAATTCAGCAGCTTCTGGGAGAGGGAAAGACAGCACTTTCACACTGGGACAGGGTTAAACGGATATTAAAAGGTCATCATGATACCCTACTCAGGAGTGGATTAACAATATCTAAATTATTCTTCTTTAAGTGTTTGTCCAGTCTGCTTTTAAATACGGCCATGCTGAATTTCCACGGGGCATTTGTCCTATTACCCCACTCTCCCTACTCTCAGAAAGCTTTTCTGCGCATCAGCAGGGGGAGTCAGAATGAAGTTTTTATTCATGCTACCACCACAATCTCCTCTCCACAATCAGGAGACTTTTAGTCCAAAAAGAAAAAAAAAAAAAAGTATATTGACCTATCTTTGTAATTCTACCTTATGTATGAAGTAGGGATGTTAAAGGGAATGCAGTGGGGCATCCCTCAAAAAACATCTTAGAAAATGCAGTGGGTTCTCCTCCAGACGTGCCACAGGCCAGATCCACCTGAGCAAAACCCACGGTTTGGGCTGTTGTTATTCATTTATATTGGTATAAGTAACTCCCATGTCTAAGCCAGTGAAACAAATGGTAGGAGTCTTCGTAACGAGAGAGAAGAAATCTAGACTTATGAGAAATGAGCAACAGAACTCTTCAAAATCAAATTTACTTTAATAATTTTTGGATTTTATTGTATATTAAAGAAGAGTTTCAGGAGAAAAACCCCATGGAAACTATCACATTACAGCCAAACTTTTTTAGATGCTTTGAGTGAAGTAGAAACATTTTCCCTGAAATCATATTTCTCATGGAAATCAAACATTTGACAGAAAACTCATCAAAATATGTTGAGTTAAAATTGTTGACCTACTGCAAGTGAATCTTCTCCAGTCAGAATGGTGAAAAGATAACCCGTCCTATCAGCAGCCACCTCCCAGAATAATCACAATTTCTTTCATGTCTTCTCTCTAACGAGCCTCACTGAAGGCCCCTCTCGTCTGTACTTAGCAGTCAAGTAGTTCAAGTGGTCTCTTTCTTGACGCTGGTAATGGCATTCCATATCTTCTCTGTGCCACTGATTGTCACAGAAACCAGAAGTTTGGGCTTAGCACGTACACCTCCTGAAAATAGATATCTGGGGACCACAAGATATGGCTCTAGCCATTGAGGGGTAAGCTAAAAATAACAACTTCCTTTTGAAAAGAAATGAGTTCTAAGGCCCCAGCTCTGTGCTGCGCTTAAGCGCTGTGCCAAGCAAAACTCGACTTAAGCGTGTGTTTTGCTTTATGCAAACACTTAACATGGATTTGCAGAATAAGAATGGATTTCAATTTAAGCACATGCTTAAGTGCTTTGCTGAACCAGGGTCCAAATGCCTCGGTTGCTAACCCCTCGTTTACAGTTAGTCTTGGCATCTGTGTCCTAATTTTAAAGATATACAAGGGTTAGTGGAAACACTGAGGTGGCTTTGCTCATTTTAGGTGAAATTGGCAGACATTAAGGGCTTTTAGGAAAAACATTTATTTTTTTTTTAAACAGTCACATTAATAGCATCAACCAGTAGGCTTTATTGGCAGCAAGCATCTTTCCCAGTTATTTGGTACATTCTAAATGTGTGGCTCATCACATGGTAAAAAATACTTCCTTTCCACCGGTATGCGGTGGAAGGGGAATTAAGACGCAAGAACGGCATTCGGAAGATAGCAAGCGTTTAATTGAACCAACCAAAGAGAAGCTTTCATCATGTAGCCATTCAGAATGACATTGGACATGCGACTGATTGGCACAGCGTTAGTTATTTTTTTTTTTCACTTTGATCATAAAATTACTAGGAAAGGCTTAATGGAGTTATAAATATCTTGTTTCCATGAGAGTCCTGGGAAGATAATTATAGCACTGAAGTCTTTACAAAGACAGAGCATTTATAAAATGATATTATCTGAGGACTCCAATGGATAACGCAGGGAATTCTGCACTCTATTCCCAGCTCTCCCGTTGACTCACTGTGCTTTTTGGGTGAATCACTCCATCCCTCAGTGACTCAGTTTCCTCATCTATACATTAGGGTAATAAGGATAATTGCCCACTGCTGCAAAGTCTATATGAATTAAAAGTTTTAAGTATTGCTCATCAGAGCACTCAAGCCTGTTCGCTCATAGTAATGGATGTCTGTAAGACCTTGAATAAGTTTCTTTCCTGAACTGGAACTGTCAGATTTGTGTTACTGGGGAAATATGTTACTTGTAGAGTTACAGTCAAAACAGTCAGAAGAAATATTTTAAATCTCTTGGTTCACACTTTCTAAGATGCTGATGAAACAGCTGTACCCCCAGACTCTTCAGAAATATTTTGGTTTCAATGCAAAGCTTGGAACTTAAAGGCTATGGACAAGTTTCTTGCAGCGTTAAAATACAACATCCCTTCATAAAGCCAACCACTGCAGAGGAGCATGACCTCCAAGGCTGTGTAGCAGCCACCTGTGAGACAGGAACTACATCTATACTCTTGCTTCCCTAAGTTGTATCAGGCTTTTTCACTCATGTACTGCTTTTACTGCTTTAGAAATTTGATACATCACCTTTCCTGAGCACCACACAGAGTATTGGACCGATAAGCATCGAAAAAGCTTAATGTACAAACGCAGTGCAATTATTACTGTTAAATCTTTGCAGCTTTGAAAAAGACAAGTGAGGAAAGAGTCATGGGCCCGAGCTCCAGTGGGGTACTATGTCTGAAGGGGATAACATGCATTTTGGATGTGAAAACGAGAACTTTTCTCATTCTCGATACTACATCTCCCATTGATAGCACTGTAATTGCCCTTGCTGTGATTCCAAAAGGCTGCTGATAGATTTGGGAGAGATCAGAGCTGAATCAGAAAGTTGATGAAAACATGGCTAAGCCTGCCAGGCCCTGGAGACAATCTGGTTTGCTTGGGAAAGGGAATGCTCAGAAGTGCACAGGCTGAGGATACTGAAATTCAATGACGGATGGGCCTTCAGAGCTTGCTGTACCTTTCTGCAGCGGGCTGAACTGAAAACAAGCAGATTCCCAGCTGAAATGAGGTAAAAATGCAGATCAGGAAATGGAATTGTTTTACCAAGGACTGCAATTACATTTCTATATTAATAGTACTGAAAAAAAAAATTGCACATGTTCTGAAACTGAAGCTTTTGATCAAACTATGTGTATTCCTGGAGTGGAAAGAGGAGGGAAAGGCAACCTGATTACTTCTCAGAAAACTGCAAAACATAAATCAGAAAAGTCTGAAGACCCAAATTTTCTGTACTGGCATTCGACTTCCATAGAGCAACTTTTAGGTAGTCTACAAAGGCAGAAAATGTCTTTTCTGAGGGTATAATGCCCCACGCAAGGCAGACGTCAGATTAGGTAATCACAGCTGGCCAGAGAAGCCTAAAGCTAAGGAGGATCGTGTTCTTTTCAAAGTGTAATTAGGGAACGGCAAGATTCGGCATTCACTTTTTCCTGGGTCCTTGCTCCGAGAGAATTAGCGGTGATTTCTGTGAACATCTGTCCCAAATAAGAGCCAAGCGAGGCTCTAGGGACGTAGTCCTTCAGTGCTGCATTTCCAGGCTCCTCTAGCAGTGGGGTCTTGCACTGGTAAAGTGGGCTCCGACCCGAAGACAGGGCTCCGCCACTCTTTCTCATGCCAAAGGTCTCAATCGTAGCTAGACCTGACTCTTTCAATTAAACACAGAAGTTTCAGTGGGTTCATAGTGCTGGTCTTTGTTATTGCTGACACAGATCCAGAGGCAACTTCAGGGCACTGCCCTTTTATCTGGCCTCTATTCTGAAAACCATCATCGCTCGAGTGCTCTCCAGTATCGTGACATGGCTGCCCGAGTGCGATTCCCAGGTTAAAAGGAATAGATGAGCAGTGCAAGATCCTTAAGGAGGTCTACTCTTTAAATAATTCATTACAGCTCAAGACACTGCCTTTGACGCTCTTCTTCTGTCCAAATCTTGGTATTAGCATTTACTATTTTAAGCTTGTTTATAGAACTGGAATAATACACAGATAAAAAAAGGATGATTATAAGAGTGTTTTCAGGCATTAAACCTGAGGTTTGAAGTTTCTTTTTCTGAAAAAATAAACCAAAGAATGTTTTACTGTCTGAGAACCTGGCAACTGGTCTTTGCTTACCACCAACTGAAATCAAGCAGCACTTTGTTAAAAGCCAGCCTCCTCCCAATGATCCGGTTGTTCTTTAAAATAGTAAAAAGACCCAAATCAGCAGGAGATGGTTATACTCTGTCAACATATTCAGCCTTGCTAAATTTTTCTTGCAGCCTCTGGTCTTGCAGTCCAGTTCGGGGGTTTGCGGACACGCAGGGTTTGCACTTGTAGGCATATGGGGCTGCAGGAACAAATTGGGTAATGACTTCTCCACGTCCCCACAAGCCAGGACAAATCCACATGACAGAACATAGCAGAAGTTGCAATCGCTAAAGCATCTGCCCTGAGCTACCCACACCTGCCAGCTGGGATCTGCACATGACGAGAAACATTTATCCTTCCACGCAGAGAGAAGCCAGTGTTGGCATCTTTTGTACAGGGGTCGAAGGTGGAGGCTGGGCAAAGGGTGGGAACTGGGGCTGTCCCGCCTTCTGGACTCCGAGCATCTCGCCACCTGGATGTCTTGATGGGCTGGTTGTCTAAATGGGACATCTCCAGCACAGGCTCTTTCTGTAAACTGATTTCCATAAGGAATTCACAGCACAGTGGGCTTCTTCCAGAGGTGGCATTGGAGCAGCCCAAGGGCAGAATATAGACTAGAGGCCGTGTTTCCTCTCTCCTTTCCCTTTTAACTTCCCTTTACTGTTCCCATCCTCCCTGGGAACTTCACTAGTGCCCTTTTCCCCCTTTCCCAGCTCAGCTCTAAGCCCAGCTTACTCTTTCCTTCAGGATTTTCAGATATCCAGGCTGCCAAATATCTGAAAAGCTTAAAGTTGGAGTGCAACACTGCAAGGGTAAGACTAGCAGATCAGTGCTTTGGTAGGACATAACGCCTGGATGGAGTTCCTATCTCTTCTGGAGCTCTGTCACGCAGCCAGGAGAGCAGGAAGAAGGGGTAGAGACTTCCCTCTGGCTGACGTGGAAGGAGGACACCCTTCAGAGGCTGCTTTGCCACAATGACTCAGTGTCATGGAAGCTGTGACTGCCCAAGAGTATCTGTGTCACGAAGACCACTTCCATGTTGCCATCTCCAGTGTTCACTTTGCACAAGGGCTGGCAGTACGTAGGCGCTGGCACCATCTAGGGGCCAACTGCCAATCACTGATGTATTTCTAGAAGATCAGTGTTGTAATATATAAAAATAATAATATATGTAAGCATATACTAATGTAATGTGTCTGAAGAAAACATATCCTAGTAGAAGCGTTGAGAAAGGCAGCGTGTGTAAGTCTTTGCTGCTATTCACAATTGAGGCACAAAAATATAGACTCAGTTGTTACTTACCTGCTTGAGCTGCTTATTTTCTATTAACTGAATGTGTGTGTGGTGTCATGTGCTGACTAATAACTCATCGTTCACACTCCTCCGCTTCCAATGATATTCCAATTATGCCTTCAGCAGTCACCTAAAAGTGTCACAATAACGAATGAAGACTTCAGAAAGAAGAGAAAAACGCAAAAGGCCTATGGATCGTTTTCAAGAGAATGAAACACATAAATAATTTTTGATGATCTCTCAATATAAACAAAACTCCTTATTCTGACAGTTTTTAAAGCCTTACTGTGTCAATATCTATAATTACGGATAAAGATTAATAAAAGGCAAAGAAATGTAGTACAATGGTATTCTCCATCAAACCTGTCTAGCACTACTTCTCAACAATTAATAAACAATAATTACCACACTATTCACTTTATAGGAGCAAATTGTGTCTTACAGTTGATTACACTCTGTGGCTTTCTAATTAGTACATGTAAAAATAGTATTTGTAGTACCTTTGTTTTCTTAGTTGTTTACATTCAGAAGCAGATTAAATAATATATTCAGAAGCTCTGTCTGCATTTAGATACCTAAATAAGCATCTTGATTTTTCAGAGCACCTACAACTCTCACAGTTGCACAGCGCTTCTGAAAATCAGGCCATTTAGTTAGGTGTCTATATTTAGGTACATGAGTTTGAAGTGTTTGGCTTGAGGTC
The DNA here is from genome assembly GCA_028565335.1 of Limnodromus scolopaceus. Taxonomy (NCBI): domain Eukaryota; kingdom Metazoa; phylum Chordata; class Aves; order Charadriiformes; family Scolopacidae; genus Limnodromus; species Limnodromus scolopaceus. The sequence goes on from JAOXNO010000024.1 coordinate 114,382,942, forward strand.
ACATAGCTATGGCTCATTGCATTTTTATTTTTTTTTATTTCCATTTGGGTCACAATGGGCAAGTCACTTCTAATAATTCTCATCACAAATCTAAGAAATAGCAGGAGAGGTGGTAAGAATTATACCCTCATGATGCTTAGCACTTCCTCAAATACATGAAGCTTCCCTCCCAGAGAATTTAATTCTAAAAAAAAGAGATAGAGATCAGTGCATCAGAAAGGTAAGACGGTATGTTTAGAGACTAAACTTGTGTTCTGGCTAAACTGTGCTCATTTCCTGGATTTTATTTGTTTGGCATCTTTGTCATTCCCTCTCTGAGCTTATGATTATTTTGACAAGCCAGATGTTTTAGCTTCCCGTGTTTTGATTGGGTAAATCCTAGAAACCAAGTGCTTCTACTTGTTAACACATGGCAGCAAACTGCAGTTTATTCTTGAGGAATTTGAGCTGACGTTCTCAGTCATGCTGCTGAATTCTGACTATTCCTCCAAGACTACTTTTGAATTTGCATGGTAGCTTGCACAGGCCTTGACCTTAGTGAACCAGTTATGAAATAAACAGTCTAAGGCTCTGCAGAGAGAAGATCGCTGGGAAAAGGACGTCAAGAGGAAAACACAACCTTTTAAAGAAACAAGGAAATCAGTTTGTGATCCCTCTGCTTCACCAGGTGAGACGCTCCTAGCTTGGGCAGCAGGTAGACGCACCGTCAGCGATTCACACAGCACTGCCTTCACTCCGCACAGAGACGGTGGCTGAGCAGGAACAGGCAGCCCACAGGTGACAACGACCATCTTAAATACCTTAAATATATTTCAACAAAATGAAAACCTCCTCATCTTTCAGCATCCTCTTTCAAATGGGAGAATTTAAATCTGGCTGTAATATTTCAGATTTGAGAGAACTGAGATCCTACTTTAGGGATGGTGTTTGTTACAGAACAAAAAAGCTTTCTTTTTTTCTTTCTTTCTTGAGATGGAGATTGTTTTAAAAGTCAATGAAACCCATTTTTTCCCCTTGATCTATCATGCATCTAGGCTAAAAAAACATGTCTTGGTTAAAAATATTCCTTAACCAGAAATTGGGACATGGCATTTTTGTTGTCTTCAAAACTGAGGGCAAGCTGTAAGATAATAAAGCTCTATTTTGTGTTAGATACAGAATTTTTGCAATGTCAAATCAAAAAGAGGTTTTTTTTCAGTCAATTCTCATTCTCAGAAGTGGATGGAAAATGCAAAGACTCTTTATTCCTCTTCTCATTGCTTTAAAAGACTCGAGTCTCCTGTCTGACCTTTGTCTGACCCTGAAGATGCTCAGAAACACCACGGATGTACTAGAGAGAGGGTTTAGGGAGCAACACAGTGCAGGGGTTGTCCCTCTGCAAGGCTGGAATTTCAGGGGTTCCCAGGGCACTGCCACAGCTTCTCCCCACTTGCCTGACCCCCACATCCCAGATTTGGAGAGAACCAGCATCCCTGTTCATGGCGGAAGCTTGTGCTTCTCTGCATCTCCAAATCCCCAATAAAGGAAAGGGCCCAGCTCCATCGTCGACCTGCTCATGGAATGTCACGTGCGAGGGCATTGCAGGGACTGAAATTTTACAGTGAGTGAAGGATACTCTCCTCTCCTGCAGCAATTTTTAATCAGTGCAACTGTTAGTCTTTCTTCTTGCACCCAGAGCTGTGCAAAATGTTCTGTAGATAAATGAAAAAAAGAGAAAAGGAGATGACCTTTGCTTTACACATTTTTCTTTAAACATCTGCAATATGTGGTATCTAAGCTGCTTTGCAATTGCTACACACGTACAGGATGGAACTGAAGAGGTGTCGAGGCAACGTTGTCTCTGTACTGAGTGCCTGGGCGATAAAATAGCAGATGAAATTCAGCGGCGATAAGTGCAAAGTAACGTACACGGGAAAAAATAACCCTAACTATACATACATAGACACTGGCTCAAGCTATCGCTTTTGCTGTGGGAGATCTGGAGGCTGAAGGGGAAAGCTCTCTTAAAATGTTGGTGTGGGGCTAAGAAGTCGTCAAAAAGGGAAATTGAAGGTTAAGAATTAGTAGTTCCCCCCTTAGATGACAAGGAGACCCCCAAAGTCATAGGACTCTATTGTTCATAAGCTCTGAGTTCTTCTGAGTCCTCCAGCCAGACAGCTCCTGCCTCCTCCAGATCCAGCAAAATCCAATAGTCATTTTAGTAGAATCAAAGTTTTAAACAAAGTAGTGTTTTCTAGTAAAATTAGAAAGGATAGAGAGGATGGTGACAAAGTTTCACACTGGAAATAGAGAAAACCACATCAGCTTAAAAGAGGGACAACTGAAGGGAAATCCAATTTGAGTCTGAAAAATAATGACGGTGAGAAGATCAAAAAAGAAATTTCATTTACTGTCTCTATAACAAAAGAACACCTAATAAAACAATCACGAAGAAGACTTGAAATTGTTTTTACACAGTGAAGAATTACCACGGCACATTGTGGAAAGCAAAACCCCCAAAGGGGCTCCAAAGTAGTTAAGACAAACTGCTAGAGAACAGGACCACTGGTAGCTCCTAATAATAGTAGCTTGGATAAAACCCTGAGTTCCAAATGTCCCTACCTCTCTAATTTCTGGAAAATTCAAAGGTAAATAGGAGAAGAATACAATGTCTATTTTTGCACTGTTTTACTAAGCATCCAGTCTTGGCTGCTGGAGACAAGATACAGGGCTGGATGGATCCAACTGTGTTTTTATATTCTAAAAAAGTAACAGAAACAATCAAGGGTATGCTAATGCTGATAGAGTCAACATTAATTTTACTTGCTTTATCCACTCTAATCTCCGGACTCAGCCATTTGCAAGAAATCATAATCCATATCTGGCCAAAGAATCTGGGATTATCTCAGTGAGCCGAAATGTAAAAGAAGCAGCGTTCACTTCTGGAGAATCTACAGATTTGGAGCCCTTACTGACTCATTTCTGCTGAAAAGAGAAAACTTTCTCACCAAAGCTCCCTCAAATGCTGCAGGAGTGAGTCAGTGTTTGTGTTTTGATGATCAGAAATCAGCATAACACAGGGGGGCAAAGTCTTTTGGTTACAGCATTTTATTTATGTTGAAATTCACACTTGAGAGGCCACTTTTGCTTACAGATGAAATCTGTAGATAAGAAGCAGGTGCAGACTGAAGATAACGAGCGGCTCAGGATTGGGATGAGATGGGCTAAGCCTGTGCCTGGAGATACCAGTAACAAAACTCCCACTGGGTTCTGTGGGAGCAGGACTGCAGCGCTGCTCGCAAATCTTGCAAGTAGCAGCTGTTTTATCACCTCCCCCGATATCCTTCCCAGAATTTCAGCTTCCTCCAGGTTTTGGCACTCTACAACTACTTGGGTTGTGGGACGATGCCCACGGCATTTAGGAAGCACAAGGTGCCTACTCCGGCTGCGTGCCCCGAATAGCACTGGGGCCTGAGTGGATAAATGGTGCGGATCCAGGAAGGACGTTCTCTCAGTTACTCTTTCCTTTGTAGCACCACTTTTCCATGTCTAAATAATATCATATTTTGTGATCTTTCCTAATAGAAATCTTTAATGTTTACAACAGGCGTTACTAAAAACCCTGCAATTGTTGCCATTCTCATTATTATCAAATTTGAAGGACATTTTTACTGCAAACATTGGAATTTGGGTCCTTTTCCCCATCTTAGCAATAATGTCTGGATGCGTATAAAAGCCAAAGCATTGACTTATGCATTCCTGAGTTTTCCTGAACATGGATTAGCTTCCTTTCATAACTGTAGAGATTCCCATTTTACTACAAGGAAAGCGTAAGCCAGGGCAACTTCATGACAATGAAAATATTTTTCCCAGTATGAAAAATAAAAAAACTTGAGCCTGGCTACCATGAACAAGACACAGTTAAGAGGTATGGGGATAAGAAGACACAAGGAAATTGTATAACACAGAATGTGGGACAGAAAAAGCACGGTGGATGCTCTTCCTACTCAGAATATTAAATAAGACATCATGCAAAGGGAATGCATGTAAGTGGAGACAAAGGAAGATATCCTACCAGGTTTAATTCTAAAAACAAAAATCAAACAACAAGCATATAATCTGATTTAAAACCTGATCAGTTTACATCATGACATCTTTGGTTCCTTAGCTTGCTTTCTCTTCTGCACAGTGCCTAAAGCAATAAAATCACGGTCAGGGATTCATAATTTAGGCACAAGGATAAAACAAGAAGTAATAATAATTACTACCATCCATTATCTATTATATATTAAAAAGGTAGGACCAAAGAAGAAAGCCTGGAAGGTGTCTAAGGCATCAAGGCGTAAGACAGTCCTTAGTTAATGGGACCAGGAAGAAACTCTTCTGTTGCAAACACAACAGTCTGCAATGCATTGCTCTTAGGTATTTGCAGAGATGAGGTGGGACACAGTATTGATCGCATTCATGACAACAGCTTTTTCTGCTGTTACTGGAACGTGCTGCTATAAGTGGCACACATCTTTTTATATATTTTTATCTAATGGAGAACTATTCTTTCCATGGATTTTTTATAGGGTATTTAATAATTATACATGAGTCTTCTCGTTTTCCATTATATTCTATAGATTTTCAAAGCCATCTTTACAGAAGCCTATTTACATTTCTGTATCATGCTATTGATTAAATCCCTCTGTACTACATTCCAAAGCAAAGAGACCGCAGAAAATCAGCATTAGCCTCTGATGCTTAGCAGTCTCGGATGTACAGCTGGAAGAGAGAAAATAGCCCTTCCTTTAATAAAGCATGCCTCGGGGGCATCTGAATGCTTTCTCTTCTTTTTAAAATCATGACTGCTTTTTTAATTTTTTTTTATTTTTTTAAATCATGACCATGGCCTTTTTCCACTGTAACCCTGACGTTCCTTAAGAGTCCTACAAATGCACCTTCTGTAGCGGGGAGATACACTTTATTCACCTGTTAGTCTGAAGAAATGAATGACAACTCGATCCATTTCAGATGGAGCTCACTTCAAGTGTCAGTTTGCTTACTGGAAGTCAGAAGTGGGAATGGTGGTTGGGAGCTCCATCCCCCAGAGGGAATTAGACCCCCTACAAAATCAGCATGGGGGGCATTAGGAGGTTTGTCACTAAAACCATGGTGAGGTGTGCAGGCACTGTGTGGGTGTCCACCCAATCTCTTCTCTCTGCATCCCACCCCACCTATTTCCATCCCACCTCTCCCCTACCCCATGCCACCCCTCCTCACTCCCATCTGATCCCACTCCACATCTCCCTACCCCATATCCCATGTCTCCCCATCCCATCTCACCCCAGCCCACTCCATGTCTCCCCACCCCATCCCACCTCACCCCATTCTGCCTGTCTCCCCACCCCATCCCACCAAACTTCACCCCATCCCACGTCTCCCTACCCCATCCCACCTAACTTCACCCCATCCCATGTCTCCCTACTCCCAATCCCACATGTCCCTACCCCATCCCACCAAACTTCACCCCATCCCAC
>JAOXNO010000024.1:114388542-114415423 GCA_028565335.1 Limnodromus scolopaceus
AAGCAAGTAAGAGAGAAACAAGTATTTAAACATTTTTTAAAATTACATTTAATATCACTTCCAATTTCTTAGAATAGCACCCTGATCTCATCCTACATCTCCCTGCCCCATCACCCATAACTTCACCCCATCCCTCCTCACCTCCATCCCACCTCATCTCTCCTCACCCCATCCCTCCTCATCCCCATCCCACCTCACCTCTCCTCACCCCATCCCTCCTCACCCCATCCCTCCTCACCCTCATCCCTCCTCACTTCTCCTCACCCTGTCCCTCCTCACCTCAGGGCAGGGGGCAGACACCCTGAGGGAGGGAAGCTTCGCCGCGCGCTAGTACCGAGGACACAAACCGCTGCCTGGTTCCTACTGCTCCCGGGGTGCCGGGGAGGCCGTGACACCCTGCCCCGGCTCTACCTTTCCCCACACGGAGCAGAGAGCCCGCCACCCCCCACTCCGCCCACGCCGGTAACCGAGACCCGGCGCCAAGCGGCGGGAGGTGAGGGGCGTGGCCGGGAGGTGGAGGAGGCGGGGCATGATTGCTCCTCGCGTTCTTATTGGCGGCTTCCGCCCGCTCGTTTAGGTGGCGGGGTTTGCTGATTGGCTAGCGGTGTCCCCTCATCTCTCCCTCCTGCCTCGTCCTCCACCTTCGCCTCAGCGGCGCGGGCGGGCGAGAGGTGCGGGGCGCTCGCTGAGGAGCCGGCGGCGCGGTCCTCGAGGCGGCGACCACCACCGTCAGGGGAGGAGGGCGGCGAGGCGAAGGGCGAGCAGAGCCGCCGCAGGTAAGGGCAGGGCCGCTGCCGCCCGCCGGAGCGGGGTGTGTGTGCTCCTTCCCCGGCGGGGGCCGCCCGCTCGCAGCCCTGCCCCGCCGACCTGGCGCCGTGCGCCCGCCCTGGCGGGGTTATGTAAGCGCCCCCGCCGGCTCCCCCCGCGGCCACCGCGCTCCGGGCCCCGCTCGCCCGTGGCTTGTGAGGCGCTGGGGAGGATGCGGGGGGCGAGCCCGGGGCTTCCCGGCTTGGGGGAGCTCGGTGTCCGCCGCGCAGCCCGGTATTTGGCAGCACCGGCAGTGGCCGGTGGGCGGAGGTGGAGGCGTGGGGTGAGGGAGAAGGAGGTGGCGGCTCGTCCGTGCGGAGCCGGTGGTTCCTCCGCTGGGGGTGTGGAGGGGAGGGAGCCTCCCCCGGTGTGGGGCACAGGGAGCCGGGCAGCGCTCGGCTCAAAGCAGGCGGGGGTTGGAGGGATGTAGGGCTGTCCCGGGACAGGGCTGTGTTTCCTCCTTGGACAATTTAAGGCTTCCCTCCATGGACAACTTAAGGCTGGCGTGAAGGATGCAGTGAAGCCCGTATCCCCGAGGGACAGTCTTCTTGGGCTGCTTTAAAGTTAGTTGCAGCATCCTGCACCGATGCTGTATGATGCTTATGTAGCAGGTAGCTCTCTGTTAGTTTGGTTTTTTTCCCCTTCCATCTCTCCTAGGCTTTTCTGTATCCCTTTAAAAATGTTTTGGTCACTTTTCAACTTGAGTTTGGAGTCTAATTTCACCAAAGGAAAATGTATGATGGATTTATACAACTGAAATAAACAATACAAATATCTTAACCAGGGGTTATGCTTTACATGAGCTTCTGTGTTAGGCTTTCAAGATCTGCACTTATAAATAGGTTTGCTTCTTGTGCTGTTTACCTAGCTCGAATGGAAAAGTCTTTTTCTATGAAAACACAGAATTATTTTAAAGAAACTGCTGCATTTATTGTAGCAGTAAAACTAGATGGCATGTTTACATGTCATTCCTGAACAGATGGAAGTCTGAATACTGTAAGAATATAAAACAATCAGGGAAAAACTACAAATGCATCACGGTAAACAAGGACAGAAGAGGATATTCTGTAGAACATCAACTCCCATAACTGGTAACTTTTTCATTTTTAACAGCAGGAACTGTACGGAGGAGTTAAACTTCTGAGGAGGGGTTGTCGCCAATGTGATCTAGTTTGTGTGTCCTTTTCCAAATATTGTAGCGTATGTTCAGGTTGAGTGGCTTGGTTTGTCACTCTTTGCATTGAAAATGCTTGTTACTGCACTAGCATCCTTCATGTTTTTTAAGTTATAAATTACTTGTCTGTGAAATCATTTTCAAGGTAACTTTGAAATTTTATTCCAAGTCATCACCAGTGTCCTGAGTATCTTCTAGGAGTTAAACACTGTAAAAAGCTCCTATAGTATGTAGTTCTGACATACGTGGTTTCTTCCTTTTTTTCCTCCCAACAGGGAAGGGAAAGCAAGTCTTGGTAAGAGCTGGGGTATAGTCCTGAATTTTATGTTACAAGCCAGAGGGCTATTAAATGACTGTTCCACTGACCCCTGTGTGAGGTGACAGATCTGGCTGACGGCCAGTGACGTTGTAATACTGTGTGCCCCTTATAAAACTGGCTCGCTTTAAATAGAGTAGCGTAGAGGCCAAGTGAAGGTAATTGGAAAGCTTGTTCTGGTTTCTCTGGTTTTGGGGAGGTTTTTTTTGTTCTTTGAATACCTTAATGTTACTGTGGTAATTTTAGTGGTTGATTAATCATAGCCCAGCTCCTTGTCCTTAAGAACAGCATGCAAAATCTTCAGGCCTGGTGTTGGTTGCTTCAAAGCATCATCTTCCTAGTGTAGAATGGGGCCGGAGTCTCTTGGCTTAGTGGGGTTGAGGACCAGTGTCTGCTGGCCTGTTTTCTCCAGGGCTGGAGATAGAGATTGCTTAGCAAGCCAATGCCAGCTGAGTTCCTTTACTGGTCCTAGGATACATCCCTGGCACGGGAGGCACAGCTCAGCCTTCTAAGCAGTAGGCAGGTCTTGAACTGCTTGAGCTGGCCAACCCTGCTTTTAGATGAATAAAAGTGAATAGTCCCTTTGGATGTTAAAAGCTTCCAAAAATAGTTGCAAAGTCTCAGCTAAATTTAATACGGCTAGAATGTCAATGGAAAGGATTAGAACATTTGGGATTTGCACCAGTTAGCATTTAAAAAAAAAAAATCCTCTTCCTCATATCTGTCACTTCTGTAAGAGGAATAGTGGAGATTTGGCACTATTTTTGTGTGGAGCTAACCAAATTGGAGTTAAAATGTGAGTGGGCTTCACTGTACCATAATTTTTATTACTGTAAGGGTAATAGTCATTGCCCAGGTGGGAGATGCAGAGGTGACAGTTGAGGGAAGGGTGGACTATCATCTGTATTGCTTTTGAGACTGCAACAGCTCATTAATCCTGTAACATGAGGTCCTGTTCTGCTCTTTCTAATTAAGTAAAATGTCTCCATTTAAGTCCATGGGAGGTTTCTGTAGTGAAGAATTAGCACTATATAAAAATAATGCTAATCTTCAGTATTCATTTTGCAGAATGGAATGAAATTTCAGTAGGTTACTGCTGTCTGAACTTCCCTGTTACACTCTTGCCTTCTGCTGAAGTCTTCAGTGTGGGTACAGTTGACTTCAGCAAGAGTTGTATCCTTAGGCTAACACTGCAGAAACTCGTGACTCTGTATTCATTGAGTCAGTAATGAAACTTTCAATAAAAACTGACTGTTTCAGTAAAAACTTAGTGGATTTGATTCCTCCCCTTCCTCTTCCACTCCTTTGAATTATGGTAAAACTTGCTCTTTGGGTCATTTTTTGGTGTGGTGGGTTTTATTTTGGTGGGTTTTTTTTGTTTGTTTGTTTTTAGTTGGAGCAGAGGTGGAATCTGTACAGATTTTCTGGATGCTTCTAGAAAAACAACTGCAACTTTTCTTGCTTTGTTTTTTTTTCCCCGAATTTTCTTAATTCCTGTAGATCACCGTTTCCAGGTTTGCACTCAGGACTCAATAATACTCTTAGTTTATAGTGATTATATTTAAAGCTTCTATTTGTAACATTTTGTTTGCTTTATTCTATTTTTAGTCATGTTGTTTGTCATGGCAAGCAGTGTTTAATAAAAAAAAAGTAAAGTTTCCTAGCAATTTCAAGAGATACGTGCCTGTTTCTTGATGTCCCTCAGGGACTCTTTAAAAAAAACAACCAAACTTTTAAGACAGGAAAATGGTGACCAAGGAAATGCCTTATTTGTTTCTGTAAAAACAGTGGGTAAATCTATATGTGCTTGGTGATGTATAAGGCATCGGTCTATTCAAACACTTCGTGTGCTCACGTTGTCTTAACTTCAGCTGAGGTTTTATTGAATTCTTTCCTCTATAGGGGTCTAACTTCGTAACAAGATGTACATCTTTGCCCTTTGAGTTTTACACTAAAAAAGCAATACTTTTTGATATCAGTTTTTCAAAAGGAAACTTTAAGAAGCTATTGCTCTTTGTCAAGGAATATAATTTTCTGCTGGTCTGTGTTTATTTTAGTTAGAGGTGTACCATGTCTAAAAATAGGTAACAGAATGAATGCTTGGCTCCCACCTGGAATCTCTACAGAGCTTTGGGCTTCAGTATCTGCAAGGCTGAACACTGGCAGGACCTAATCTGTCCCGGGGGAAGGGTGCTTGCTTCACATCTTGAACTATCACAGATTACAAGCTCTTGCAGTCCTTGACCACAGGGGGAGAAACTTGAAATTACTGAAATCGGTGTAAAGTGATGCAAATTGTGCATATGAACGACACAAAAGAAGTGAGGAGGAGATCCCACATAGTCTGGAAGGGGTAGTGGCTGGTTTGGTTTCCAAGGGTTAACAGTACCGCACTTCTGGGGTACTCTAGTCTGTGTAATTTGTCTTCCGACTTGAAAGTTTAGGGTTAAAACCTTACACCAAATTCAGAAATAACATAGGAACACGGATTATATATGGGTGACCTTTATTTCAAGGGGATAAACGGGTGTGGGGAGCAATCAGCATTAGCTGGAGGTTGCATGAGCTTGGGCTCAGGGTTGTTTCTCTCTCAGTATCTCAGACCGCTAAAGGGAACAATCCTGCTACGGCATTTGCTCGTGTGGTCCCAGCCAAGACCTTGGTGAATGAATTTACCATCAGTATTGATGCTGGATGATGCTTCAGTGTATTTTCTTATGGTGTTGCCACTTTTTTTTTAAATTCTGTATGACAGCTTCTGGTAACTGAAGTATTTGAAAAACTTTCAGATTTGGGAAGAGACAAGCAAATACACAACTCAGATTCAACTCATTAAATTTTAAAATTTCTACTTTTTTTTTTTTGATGATATAAAAGGGACCATAAGGGGGGGGGAGTTAACTTATTTTGTCAGAAGCTGTGGAAAGGGGCTCTAATATAAATGGGAATATGATCCAGTGATTGTAGTATAGTTATGTAAAAGATGCCTTTTAATTGGAGTTATTTTATATGGCAATCCAATTCATGGATTATACATGATTTAGAATTAAAGGGATTTGAAATGGAAATTCTTTTGTTCTAAATTAGTAGAATAATTGGAAAGAGAATGTTTTTTGACAGAGATCCTGAAGTGGCAAGTAAATTCAAAGAAGCTATAAAACACTACTGAAAACAAAACACCTGAGCCTTAAGGTGTTTGACAGATATAATAAAGGATATGTAGTTATGATTTGGTTTATATGTGTGTAGCATTATAAATAATGCAGAAAAAGGTAAGATTTCCAGCTTGCGGCTGTCTGAAGATAACTTCTGATATGGTGACTTATTATGAAGCTCATGCAGAGCTGTGAAAATTTAGATTATAATTTCATGAATGTTTCAAGTAGGTTAGTTGCTGAAAAGTTTCATCCTAACTCTCGCTGTCACTTGTCCATTCCCAAACTTGGTCCTTTTCTTTTTTTCCCTCCCCCTGGTTGCTACAAATATTTATGCAGCCCTGAAGTGAATCAGGTCAGTTACCTACTTAATGGAGTTAAACCCAAACGTTTTTCCTTTAGCTGAGCGAGGTTGTGCAGTTGTGCCTTGAATCTGAGCAGGAGATGCTTCCTCCATTACAAAAGGTAGCGAGGGGCCTGTCTCTGTAGGAAGTGGCTGGTGTTGGAAGTGGGAAGCCTGAGGTGTGTGATAACATTATGTTGTGGTTTTTTGCCAAAAGTGCTAGTTTGGCCAGTCAGACTCTAAACTTGCAGCCTGAGGGCTTGAAGTGTGCTAACAAATGTTGTTGATTCAACTATGTTTGTCCCCTCTGATTATTGTTGAGCTCAGACTCATAGGCAGTTTATTTCTCTTGGGGAACATATATATTTTTATTAGTGAGATTTCTATTTTAATTGTGGTGCTGTGCTTGATATTGTGCAGCACGTGGCCCTTGTATAGTAATTGTGAAACAACAGTTATTCTATACAGATGTTGTTAACTCTGCAGGTCCCATCTTAAATTAGGCAGAGGATTTAATAATTAGGGTATTGTCATTTGACTTGCTAGTGGATGGAGCACTGATCAGAATTCTGGGTATGTCTTAAAGTGCAGAAGAGGCATGTGCATATATACACACCTACCTACAAGTCTTGAAAAAGAGAAGGTCAAGAGGCATGTGAGACAGTGACTTTCTTAAGAAGACTTGGTCGATACCAGAGTCCCACTGAGCAAATGCATCCCAAGAATTGACTGAGAAAGGAGCAAGCTTTTCTTGTTCAAGAGCTCTAGCAGAGCAAATCTAATACCATGTAATGTAAAAGTATTGATTTCTAATCTCAGATGGAACTTTGAAGCCTATATGTTGTAGTATCACTTGCTATACTGTATGCTTATTTCTTTATTGCCAACTGAGATGGCTAAAAATCTGAACTTTATCATTGTGACTTAAAATATTGTTGTGTTTTGTTGCTTGTCATAATGGTTTTCCTTAATGCTGAAGTTATAAGCTTCCTTTCCTATCTAGTATCTTATAATATGGCTCTACCAGGAGGAAAAAAAAGCAAACCACAACAGTTTAGTGAAGAAAACTGTAGACTTTTATGTCTTCTGTTGATAGATTGAGATTCTTTACTTCTCTGCACACCCTAATAGCTTGGTCATGCATGGGGGAACAGGGTGTATGAAATCTGTTAACTGCCATGAAGTTATCTTTAACTTTACTATCATACTTTTCAGTGAAAATGAAGCTTATTTATTAGTCTAAAAAGTACAAGTTAAGAAACCAACAAATGTAAATAGAAATGTGTATGGAAGCAAACCAATGTGCTATATTGCCTCTGTTGCTCTTCTCTGGCTCCCATTCAGCCAGCAGATTCCTGTTTTGTTATATCCTAGGGCATTCTTGTACATCTTAAACTTCACTACTCCCAGTTCTATTTAATCTCCCCTCTTCTCACTAGAATACTTATTGAGTGTTAATTCATAATCTGAATTCCTTCAACTTTTGAGTATCAGCTCGTGTCATCTTCATCCTTAGAGTCTGTTGTATCAAGCTGGCTTTGAAACATCCCTCTCTGCTGAGTGGGCTCTTCCAGCTTCATGCTTTGGGGGAAGAAGGGTTTTACCCAGTGTAACTATAAAATTGTCAGTAACTTCACTGACTGCAAGTAGTTTGCCTGTTGTGAATGAAATTCTTCACGCTCACTGGCGAAAGTCTGCTCTGCCATGTAAATGATGTTTTGTAACATACTGGGATTGAGGGTTATATTTTCATAAACCTCAAGGCAATGAATCTCATCTTGACACAGGCTAGACATGATGGCAAACACATTTAGAGATGATGTATTTGCAGTAGATGATCTATTAATATTTTCTGCTAGAGGGGGTGATACATTCTGTGTTTAAGTTTCTTCTCCGGTGGTGGCTGCTCACCTGGGTATGTTGGCGCTGAAATGTACAGTAACACGGGGCTGAAGTGAGTTGGTTCAAATATCAGGGGCAATAGTGACACTGAGTTCCTACTACAGAATGTATACTCTTGAAGCTGTAACCACTCCACTGTCATCTGTTCAGGCTTTTTTTTTTAAGTTTAGAATTAAATTCCTAAGATGAAAGTGGTTGGCAGTAGTTAGTTGTGTTAGTATCAGACTGAGTTGGTGAAAATACTAGTGTGTATTTGATAGTCTAAAAAGCTGTCCTCAGGTTGACACAGTAAAAAAAGTAATTGGCCTGAGGCTTTCATACCACACCTGCTTCCTCACAGCACCGCATCCTTGTTTGCTTTAAACCCTTCCCTCATAAATTACATGCATAGAGCACAGGACTAGGAAACTATTCTGTTTTTAGCTGTGTAACATATTTTAGTACCTGGAAAAGGAGGACAGCTAAGATCCTGTGACCTACCAGCTCTCTGCAGATCATTGTATGCACTATGAGTGGTATTGCTGCGCAGCGGTTACCTCTGGACAAGGTCCTGAATTATCCTGGTCTGACCTTGTGGTTTGGATGGGATGACCTCTGCAGGCCCCTTCCAACCTTAGTTGTCCTGACTAATACTGGATAATAAATCTGTCTTTTTATCACGTGATTTGAGTGGTAAGTGTGGACACAGTGCTCTGAACTGATACTTTTGAGCAGGACTTAAAACTTTTTCTCTTGTGGACTTTTGTCGTTAGCCCTGAGACTTCAGCAATAACAATTACTGACATTTCCTTAACATAAGGTTATGGAACGATGTGCTCTGTCATCAGCCAAATGTCACTTCAGAGCAGCAGCAGCAGCGATAAGGTTATATGAAAGGCACAGGCGTGGCAAATTAGCTCCATAATTTAGCTTTGCTTTACTGAGATTAAGTGTAATAAACCCATAGGGTTTAATTTTGGCCGCTAGTCCTAAATAGTGTATTTGAACTAATATTTACAACTATTTATAGACAATAGCAAGTCCGCAATAGAGCAAGGGCAAATCTGAAACAGATGAGCACACTGTGTTTATGTAACTCCTAAACTCCTTATGTTAGGAGGAGAAAAAGCAGCCAATGATTGCATATTGGTGTTGAAAGAAACAGAAATATAAGGGAATCAATTATTCCTCTGCATAGCTTCTAGTCACCTTGCTGGAGCTATATAGAGGTTGATGCCCAATACACCTGTACTAAGGACTGATGAATACCTGAATTTATACTAATTAACACACTGATAATTAGTTAGACCTTTACTTATTCTGCTTGGCTGGTACTTTACTCTTGTCTCAATGGCAGAGATGCTGTTTGATGTGTGGGCTTGTTACTTCTGTGTGTCTTAAAATTATCTTTCTATTCTGATGAATTTGGGGTAAAGAGTCAAGTCAGCACGATTTTCCTAAAGGGTGGTAAGGATCACCTCTTGAGCCCACTCTTCCTGTAGCTTTGTTTTTTATTTGCTTCCCAATGTGATTAAGATACAAATAAAGAAATTGCTAATGGGCATGGAAAAACTGGATGCTTTCTATCTTTAAACTGTAGAAAAAATTGGCTTTATTATTTGTAATAGTGATGTGTCTTAGTAGTTCTGTTTTTTGATGATTCTGCATTCATGCTACTTTCCAAACAGGTCTTTTTTTGCTGCTTTTTTCACCCCCCCCCCCCTTTGAGTTTATGCTTGATGTTATTTTCGTTTTCTTCTTACCCAGGTCATTATACTTCCTCTCAAAGTTGACTGCTGCCTCAGATGCAGCAGCCTGCCTTCCCAGTAACAAACATGACTCTCTCAACCAAATACAACATAGTATTTTCCTTTAGGGCAAAGGGCACTTAAGTAATGCCTTGCTTCTGGTTGTCTTCAGCAGCTTGTGCTGATATGGTTGGATTATGGTTGGAAACTAGTCTTAGTGCCCTTTTTTGGAGGTCAATTGTTGCCTGAAAATAGAGTGAAATATTCTTTCTACAAACTAAGAATTTCTCTGTTAACTTGTGTATTTTTAAAGATGTAGTGTAACTGTGTCTCTCTTCTCTGTTCTGCCAGGGATGAGGGAAGACTCCTACTTCTTTGGAATGCGAGGCCTCGGTCACTATGGCTGCATCCCGCAGGACGGAGGACAGTTCTTGCTCTACTCTATAAATGGAGACAACAATTTAAAGAGGTGTTTTGCAGAGGAAGATTTTCATGAAATAATTGACTTCAACGATCTCCCAAATTCTCTCTTTGCTTGTAATGTTCACCAGTCTGTGTTTGAAGATGAGGACAGTAAGGTACAGTGTCAGTTTCCATATTTTCAATGTAAAAGAAACATATGCCTTGTGTTGGTGTTTATTGCAGTTTCAATGAAACAGATTTATCTGTCTTGTGCAAAGAAGCTGGATCACAAACATGACTTCTTTCTAAGCCATGATGTTTATTTCAAGAGCTTAACAGTCTTTTTGTCAATTGCAGTAAACAAAAATGTTTTTCTTTTGTTCAGGTTTGCAGAATACTGAAATGTGAGTACATGTCTTCATAACAACCATAGTTGCAGTCACGATGGAGGTAGCGAAGTTAAACGTGAGAGTTTTTCCCACTTGCTGATCATGTACTACTGTGACGGGAGACTGCCTTGTATTTTCTCAATGAATCATTTAGGTTGGGAAGGACCTTTTAAGAACATTGAGTCCATCCATCAACCTAACACTGGCAAGTCCATCCCTAGCCATGTCCCTCAGCACCACGTCTACATGTCTCTTAAATGCCTCTAGGGATGTTGATTCAACCACTTCCCTGGGCAGCCTGTTTCAATGCTTGATAACCCTT
The DNA here is from genome assembly GCA_028565335.1 of Limnodromus scolopaceus. Classification (NCBI taxonomy): domain Eukaryota; kingdom Metazoa; phylum Chordata; class Aves; order Charadriiformes; family Scolopacidae; genus Limnodromus; species Limnodromus scolopaceus. The sequence continues at coordinate 114,399,080 of JAOXNO010000024.1, forward strand.
TTGGTGAAGAAATCTTCCCTTGTATCCAGTCTAAACTTTCCCTGGTGCAACTTGAGGCTGTTTCCTCTCATCCTATTACTTTTTACTTGGTAAAAGAGATGGACACCCACCTTGCTACAACCTCCTTTCAGGTAGCTGTAAAGCGCAATAAGGTCTCCAGTGTATTAAGTTATGTGAAATATTATTTTATTTGGAAAAATCTAAAATGAATGGTAGTGAGAACAAACACAAGAGGAACTGCCTGAGATTTTTTTTTTAACTCTGCAATTAGTCTAAAAGACTGCTGAAACAATGTCCTCTTAAAATTAAAAGAAAAATACTCAACTTTTGCAGGAAGTGTTCAGCTTCTGTTTCTTAGCCTAGTAAACTTCCTCATGGAGAAGTCAGGAATATAAAACTGATAGCTTGGGGCTTTATTTTCTGATGAAATGAGTCTAGGCTAATTGTTACAGGAACATCTGAGGCTACTTGAGTGTCTCATCCAGAATTTTCAATTTGTAAACAAGCTGGCAGTGGTAAAGTGGGTTTTGGCTGGAACTGGCTGATGAGGTATCCAGGTAAAACTACGGATTCACTGGATCCAAAGGTGGCCGGGTTGAACAAAGGGTCTTTAGTGGGGAAATTACCAGATGACAGGAAAACGAGAGACTTCTAAGGATACAGGTTTCCTGTTAAGGTACTGGATGTGCTGTCTGTTGAGGCTGCACAATTAGAATTGTTTGCATTTTAATTTTTAGACATCTTTTTCTTCCATAATGATGTCTTGTGTATGTTTGAGTACTACAAGTTAAAAGAAAATAAAAGTTCATGCCACAGCACTAAAAAAAATGGTCTTACATATAAATAAATAAAAAAAATCCTATATTCTCAATTGCAGTCTTGGAAAACTGTGCACCATTTTATTGTATTTAAGTCCTTTTGCTAACAAGCATCTTGCACTTTTGTTGTGCCATTTTGTGGTATTTTATAACCATCTGGTAAAGAACTTCACTTAAGTTGATGGTGTCTGAAAATCCAATTTTAAAGGAAGAAAAAAAAAAGTCTGCCTAGAACTAAAGAATCTCTCTCAGTCCTGTGGAGGTTCTGTCCCCGCTTGCTCCTGAGCTTTCCCTTTTGGGGGCTGTATTCTAGTACTTAGCTGGTGGCTTGGAAAATGGACTGGGTGATTCTGTAAGTATCTTTGGGGATAGCAATCCCCAGAGACCTGCAGGACTTAAGGATGTGTCTTAAGAACAGCAGCTGGGTTGTGGAGGTGGGTATTCTCTTCCCTGTGCGTGTCTGGGAACTGTCAATGACATGGATTGAACAGCTCTGTTTGCAGGTAAGCAGTTGCTCCTGTAAGTCTATATTTAACTAGATGGGATTACCTTCAGATTTCTCATTAAATCCAAGGACCTGGGGAGCTGATTATGATTTCTGTTATTCCTGTAGAACATGGACTTGTGTTCCTAGTTGATTAATACTTATAATCCTTTCTATTATTAACTCTTGCTGCAGGATAAGTGTTCATGAATGCAATATAAAATATTGTCAAGTTACTAAGCTAAAGTTTAAAATCTCTACACAATCACAATTAATAAATGCTGCAAACTATCATATTTTCAATTATATATTGATCCAATGTATATGGATCAATAAATTTTTTATATTTTTTTTAAAGAATGTGTTACAGTAATGGTTATATTTACAGTAGTTTCATTGTGTTATCCATTCTACAGAAATTAAAGTTTTTTGTAATGTACATTTGACTTTTACTCCTGAGCTACGCTTTCAGGAGGAAAATGGAGGTATGATTGGTTTGAAAGTTACAAGTTAGCTAGTAAAGAAAGCCACAGAAACCTGTCATTTAAAATGGTGGTTTTGATTTGGTGTGTGAACTTGCTGCGTAAGTAATAGTTAAGTATATAAACTTCTGAGTGGCTCTGGCATGCAACAGTATTAATGTAAAGAATTTGTGCTGACAGCTCTAAAGTTACATTACTTGAAGTGTAAGAGGCTGAACTGTCAGGTTCAAACTTCTAACAAATATCTGAGCAATGTAGTCATTAAAGACAGGTTTTAAAAGCAGATGCCTTAAAAAATAATTGTTTTAATTTGAAGGTATGTAACTACTTTGTATCAGATATAGGTTAAATTCTGTTTTGTGCTTGAGTAGGGGCTTGCAGCAGCCCCGAGGGAACACATAGCTGCACATAGACCTGTTCTGTGGATGTGCTGATTCCCTTTGTCTGTTCTTACTGTGTCCTGGATCAGATAGACCCTCTCACCGGTACCGTGTGGCTGTCCTGCACTCCGTAGAAAGGATTCTCTGTTGCCTACCAAGAGTGATGATGGCATCTGCAGGGAGCTTGAGTTTGGACCTTCATTTTCTGAAGATGAGGAATTCTTGCAGCTGAAGGCTGTGTCCTTTACAGATGAAGAAACTGTATCAGGCCAGGCTTGAGTCTTCTCCTGGCTGGCACCCTAAGCTCTCGAGGTAAACAGAGTAAAGTCCTCATAAAGAGCTGTGGACCCTGGGATCCGAAGACAAGTGATGCCATGTGGCTTAAAGGAAGCTGCTCAGGACTGACTGCCTGTTCTTAAACACTGGCAGAAGAAAGAAGGAATATGGATTAGTACTAGCTACATGTATCTGATTTTAGATAGCGGAGCAGCTGGTCAAAAAATATTTCCCTACCTTTCAGACCTGTGTTCTTAGAAAGAAATGTCTACTTAGGTCAGGGGAATGCCCTGGATAGCTGGGCTGATAATATGGGCATTTAAGGATTTGCACAGGACGGCTTAGCAGCTTCAACGTGCTAACAGCTTGCTACAACTGAAGGGAGGTGGTTGTGTTTGTCTCCACTCCCATTATGGAAAGCCTGGTCCTTTGTACAGAAAACAAAATTGTACCTTCTTAATGTGACTGGAAGATACTGAGCTTTTTAGTTTTTAAGGAAGAACAAAGGTGTGGAGAAGTAGGTTATCCAGCAGGCCTGTTGCACAGCTGGAATCACATTCAGCTGTGTCCCCACCATAATCCTGTGTTCTGATCATTTGTTTTGGCATATAAGCTTTTACTGGTAGGGACAGATTTTGGTGTTTTGGGTTTTTTTTTTTGAGTGTACAGCACTGACTTTCAGTACTTAAAGGGGGCTTATAAGAAAGATGGGGAACAGACTTTTTAGCAGGACCTGTTGCAATAGGACAAGGGGTAGTGGCTTTAAACTGAAAGAGGGGAGCTTTGGACTAGATATAAGGAAGAAATTGTTCACACTGAGGGTGTGAAATCCTGGCCCAGGTTGCCCAGAGAGGTTGTAGATGCCCTATCCCTGGAAACGTTCAAGGTCAGGTTGGATCGGGCTCTGAGTAATCTGATCTAGTTGAAGATCTCCCTGCAATGAGCAGGGACCTTTGAAGGTTCCTTCCAACCCAAACCAGTCTATGATTCTATGACTTGCTTGGGTTATGGAATTCTTATTGTAAAGAAGCTAAGAATAAAATTACTCCTAAACCCTGGCATTTGCCACGTGTCTCTTGGAAAAACTGATGGGAGTTACTTATGTGAGCAAGATATGGCAAAATTGAGACTGTTATTTTTGGCTGACAGTGTGACTGGGGAGCTGCTGCTCATCTTATCTTTCCTGATAAAGCAATTGTGGTGTCGAGCCAAAGGGCATGACTCTGATTACTCTGAGGGTGGATATCTGTGTGTTTTAACAATTAATTGCTACACGTAGCCCTCAGGCTTTCCAGATAGTAACCCTTTTGTTGTGCTTTTTTTATGCATATATTACAGTTTTGTAAAATCAACCTTTCTGTAACGGGACTGTAACTTCCTTCAGGCTGCAACTGGTAAGCACACTGTCCAAGGGTAGCAGATATCTTTATCTTTTAAGATGGTTTCTTCAGATGCTGTAACGCCTCAGGAGATGCTTACACAGAACTGTCACTGTTAGAATATGCTTACGTCAGGGAAGGATGTGTTTCCTCAAGCTGTTTAGATGCTGTATGTGCTTCTTTTTTTCTACTGTTTTGGCTCAAATTGGAAGAGGCATCTGTTAAACTTGATGGTTTCGTTTCAGATAAAGAATGGTGAATCAGTTTCTGAGCATTTTAGTTATGGTGGAGCTGCCTAGCAAATGATAGCCAAAGTCCATTAAGTGCTCTTTTGTGCTAATGTAAATTAAACCAATAGGAGATACTATTTCTGCATGAGAAAATAGTGACCAAATGTGTCCAGCTCTGGACTTTGTAGTACAAGGAAGACATGGACATACTGGAGAGAGTGCAGTGAAGGGACAGTAAGACAATGAAGGGACTGGAGCATCCCTCCTATGAAGAAAGGCCGAGAGGGGGATGTTATCAGTGTGTATTAACGCTTGAAGGGAGGGTGTGCAAAGAAGACAGAGCCACATTCTTTTCAGTGGTGCAGCGCCAGAGCCCATGAGCACAATCTGAAACATAAGAGGTTCCCTCTGAACATCTGGAAGCACTTTTTTTTGTAATGTGAGAGTGGCTGAACACTGGCACAGGTTGCCCAGAGAGGTAGTGTGGTCTCCCTCCACGGAGGTATTCAAAAGCTGTCTGGATGTGGTCCTGGGCAGCTGGCTCTAGGGGGCCCTGTTTGAGCACGGTGGATTGGAGAAGGTGACCTCCAGAGGTCCCCTCCAACCTCCACTGCTCTGTGCTCTTGGGAATATATGTATAAGTGTATCCAACTCTTCTGATGGGGAGGGTCAGTGTGTGAATGCAAGACTGGGGAATGAAGGCAATTTAAAAAAAAAAAGCATTTCCTGAACATAAGCTTAATGGAGGCAGGGTGAGGAAGAAACTACTGAAGAAGTTAAACTAATAAGTCAATGGAAGAGAGAATCCTACTTCAATGGCAGGTCTTTATTATTAAAAGAGTTCCTATTTTCATCATGGATTCTTTCACATTACAACTTAATTTACATCTATTGGATGACCACTTGCTTTTCCTACAGAAGCCTGTATTAGACTACCTTTGACCTTTTTTTATAAGATGTATTATAGAGCTTGGGCCTTTAAAAATACTTAAGGCTACGTCAGGTGACTGCTGGAATACTTGTCAAAGGATGATGCTTTAAGAGAATTCTCTGGCCTTACTTGGAAAGGCTTTTTTTTTCCTTTGTACTTAGATTCAGCTTTTCCAACAAGGCACATCTTCATCCTGCTATTTTTACTTTTAAGGTGCAGTAAAAGACACCAGACTGTTCAGTGGACTGCTGTGTTGCCTTTAACTTTTCTATATTAATTCTGGAGCTGAAACTTTCTACTGATGCTTCTGAAGCATATAATTGAAATGTGTCTGTTCAGTGCTCCTTCTAAACAAAGTGGAGCCAGTGTGTCTGCTGCCACGTGTGAAATGTTTCTCTGGGTCTGTTTTCCTAGAGGCGAATCCCAGAAGATGCTCTAGGAGACAGGCTTTGTTCTTGCAGGGGAAGATCTGTTCCTTTTGACTTCATTTTTAAAATTCTAGATAGTGAAGTCAAAACCTCTTTGGTCATATTACATCACTGAAGCCTCTAGGTGTTGAGTCATCATTCTATTTAGAGGGTGGCACAATTCTTTTTAGCCAATATTAGGATTCAAGCCTGGACTCAGTGGAAGGTCACCCCAGCAAAGATGAGGTCACCGCTCCAAGGCTGGAAAGGAATGCAGGCTTCATTCTGCCTTCCTGGTACACTTGCTGTTGCTTTGTTTTACTTTCAGTTTTTCTACCTTTTAAGGTTGTCGTCTGTGGATGTGATAATGTTATCAGAAACTGCCACTTGAAGCAGACCATGCCTTGTGCTGTGGAATCCTTACCTACTTGGTTTCGTTATGCTTTGTAAATGGGATGAATGTTATTCCCTGCCGTTCTGTAAAAATGGAAGTGTTTCATTAGTATACGCTGTATATGCATCTAGTAAAATGAAAATACAGAGTTGCAAAGAGAGGCTGCAGAAGCAGTGTCCTTCAGCACTTCATGAATCATAGCTGCCCTCCAGGAATCCTATCTTGTGCTTCTTCCTGGGTGGTGCTTTACAGACATCTAAGAACTCCTTTTTTGTGCAATCATGGAAGCGCTATGGTTCTATGAAATATAGCTAAAGGAGCCTGTTCTTTCTCTGATAAGTATGCTGTCTAAAAAAATAATTTTCTATGGCATTTATATTTTATTCTGTAAATCATTTCAAATACTTTATTGCACTGATGTGGTTCACAGAGACAGTTATTTCAGCTGAAAATGCCTATGAACCTCTATGCTTTGCATCTGAGATCCCATCTGACTGCTGGAGGGATAATCCCAACTTTTTCAGCCCCATTATGAGTCCTCTCTACAACCTAAAAGAGCTGTTGATATTTGTCATTCATAAACCTACCTGAGGTTACTTTCTATGGTACAGCAGCTGGACTGTGTTGGTCAACTAGGTATTGACAGATGGGAAGGGATGCTGGTGTGACAGCTCCTCTGTATGGCTGTTGTTTCTGTGCTTTACTCAGGAGTCAGTTGTGAGTTATGTTGAGGAGCTCGGATAACAAAACTGGTCACTTCATGAAGTGGGACATGCTGTATCACATGAACTGTCTAAACATGAGTGGCACTGGGATGAATGGCACTCATATGCTTTGGATATGAGTGCCTACAGCTCCCTAGGAGTAGAGAACCACAGTCCCAGTAAGGTGCTCAGGTGTTACTGGAGAAAGAGCAATAGTGAAGTTAACCTTCATTGACATTTGGGATCTACTGGGTGTTCGTTCTGGTTGGGGGGAAGAAAATGAATTCATTTTGACTGGTATGATTTTTGTATTTAGAATTTTAAAATATATATATATATATAAGGAGTTTATTTAAGGTTACTCATTTTGCTGTTAACAAGATAACTTGGTGAGGTTACTAAAGGCAGCTTATGTATTTACATATGTATATAGGGTCTGACGCTAATTTTCTGAGGTGGTCTGCAGAATTTCTAATGTAACTGTAAGAAGTCATTAGTCTAGTCTGGTTTAGGCTGTTACTGAAAGGCTTTATAATTTCTAATGTCTTCCTGGAAAAACGCATAAGCTTTATGATGTGATAGCCTTTGAAGGCTACACCAAGGGTATAATGAGATCGTGCAGTTGTAACGGCACAGTCAGGCTGAATCTGTGCGTGTGCCCACTTCATCCCATGCAAGTAGAAGGTATGCTTGGCCACGGTTATCCCGTTGGCATCCAGGAGTTACTGAGCTCCAGATATTTCTCAGTTCAATCAATTTTCAATTCCCGCTCTGAAAATGTGCATTGTTTTTTTTTAAACAACAAAAAACCTTCAACCAAAGTAACAGGTATTACTGGGTCTGAAACACCACTGTCTGTAATGTGGATGCTGTCTAATAATTTTTACAGTAGTTGGGGTTATTTTCCCACCCGTGCGCGGGTGCTTGGTAGCACTAATGCCCTTGTTTCGATGGGAGAACGTGCCTGGCAACAGACCAACTGGGTTAAAGGTAGGCCTGCATTCGTTGCAGCTGAAGCTTGGGAGTAGTGCTTCAAAGCATCTAACTATACTAGTTGTTTGTAAATTACAAAAATAAACTGATTAATGTTCTTTCCAGCGCGCACAAGGCAGCAGTTACTGTCTGCTTTTTAAATTTGGAAACATACTTTTCTCCTTAAGAGTAACTATGGAAAAAATTCTTCTAGTATTGGCTTTCGGTGGATGTGCTCTACTCGGCAGTCTAGAGGGAACACGTTATCTCAAGAAACCAGGGTGGGTGGGAAATCTTTCCTGGGAAAGGACTACTCAGGGCAAGTACTTCAAATTTTTTTGTACAGGAATATAACTTTCTTATCAGTTCTGCTAAAGTAGACAGAGTTTTGAATAATAAGACATTTTAACAAAGATGTTGGTAAATCCATGCCAAGGTTTATGAGGACCTTCCGTTGTGGTATGAGAAAACAGGCTCTGGGAGCCAAAGGGAATTGCAAGGTCTTCTCTGTAAGTCAGTAAAGAATCATGCTGTTAATTACTCCTTTCTCTAGGACAATGGACTCTGCAGTTTTCTGTCTCCTGTAAAAGGTTGAACTAAATTGCTGGACAAAAATGCCTTTTGATCTCTGAGGAAGCCGAGATCTGGCTTGGAACGCTGAGGCTACTATGCCTTTCCTCTCAATTTGCTACCGATGTCAGCTGGGAAGCTGAGTTCAGCCAAGGAGTTATGCTGACAGGGAAGTTCTGTTGTTGGTTTTTTCCCTCTGACTATCCTGCTTGAAAATATTTAAGAGTTTAACTGCATGTCCATGGAATACTGAATCTTTTTTTTCCCAGGATAATAGCTGGATATGTTGCTTTCTGGGATAAGAGAACTTAGCAGCAATCCTTCCATGCCATTTTATACTGTTTCCTATTTAGCAAATTTGAGAGGGTCTGTTTTATTGTAACTGGTGATACTTGCTATTCTTGACCTGTATTTTTGTGGCTTTTTTCTTGTCTGGCAGTTGAAAGTGTGGCACGTTGGTGTGAATCAATATAAAAGCTGAGAAGATAGGCACCAGGTCATACTTGGAATAAATCACAGCAATGACTTCTACAGGAACTCCCTTGCATTTAATTAAAACTTTCATGTTGGCACAGTGTATTAAAGCAAGAAGTTGACCCTTCTGGTATTTTCAGACACAAGCAAGAGCTACATTTTTCAAAGGAAAAACCTGTCTTTATGTAGTTTATAGAAAAGTCTTTGGTTTGTTCTACTAAGTAGTTCTTATCAGCCAATGCCTGCTAATAATCGAACACAGATTTGCCCATCTCCCTCCAGTAAACTGTCATTCTGAAGTCAACGAAAATACTGTTTTTCTAGCTGATAGTAATCAAAAAGTGCAGTAAAGCCATTCTAATGTTGTTAGGGCAGCAGCTGTTCCTTATTTTAATACCATCAGAGGTCCTAATCCATCCACAAGTTCTGATATCAGTTTTCTGGCCCAAGGAAAAGGTTTCTAAATGAAGGTCAACCTTCATTACCAATGCATAAAGACGTTGCATTTACAGAAGCTACATTCTGGCTTAATCGCATTCAAAACAGTGAATTACCAACTCCACCAGTTATTTAAGGGAATTTCTGAAATGTTTCATACAAAATATATGTTAAGAACACCGCACTAGAGTTTAATGCAATTAATAAATCAAATAATGCTTCATAGAGGTAGGAAAAAAGTTAATGCTTGAAAAGGAATGTTGTCTTGGAACATGATTTGAGGTAAAACAGTGGAGAAGAGAGAGACTTTGGGATGGTGGCATTGGTTAAGACAAATTCCCCACAGTCTTACAAGGGTAAGAGATCACAGTCAGAGTTTAATCAAGGTGAAATTAATTATCTGTTACTTCTCTGCATTTGAAAACAGTTCTCTGGTACCAGATAAATTCATGCTTCTTGGCGGTTGATTGAAGCGTCAGCATTTGCTGCAGTTGTATTCTCAGATCCAATCCTCGGGCAACAGACCTGCTGATAAACTGTACTATTCTGTCAGCTGAGCATTTTGTTCAAATTCTTAGTTTCCTGGGTCATGGGAGTGTGTGAATGGTTTTAAAAATAATGTATCTTGTACTACTTGTATTGTCTTGCTTTAATGTGATTACTTTTAACTGTAAGTTCTTTTGCTCTAATTTGATTGCGTTTTATGGACACTTTACCCTGCTTAAATTACACAACTTTTGTACTGGGCTTTGAAACTTAATACGGGAGCAGATATGGTAGATATAACGTGCCTGTCTCGGAGGGATAAGAGAAACCTTCTCCATGTGATGGAGACTAATGAGCTGGAAGTTCAGACGACAGTAGGATGGGAAAAAGAAATTACAGTATTCCTGGCAAGAGAGTAGTGAAGGCATCTATTACACTGCAGCAGGGTGGATGCAAATCAGTATGTGTTGTCTTTAATTGGTTTTGCAATTAGTCTAAAAAGCATAAAGACATGGTAAGACTGCTGCATCCAATCACTTAGAGATTTTGTGTTTAATGGTGCTGGAACTAGTATTGAGGAAAAATATAGTAGTTTCATTCCTGTGTTTCTAGGGTGGGGCTGGCTTAGGAAGGAAGAACAAAACCAAAAACTTTATAAGATATAAGATGCTGAGGAAATAAAAGTACCAGCCCCTGGCTGAGTGGGAGCAGACTCTGGTTTAAAGCCTCAGTAGCAGACTGGTGTGTACCATGGGGCTGACATCTAAAAGCCATGATAAAACTCAAGCAATGCATGTCTCTTCTGTTCTTATTCTTCGTGACTCTTCTGAAGATAAAAGAGTTTGGGAACTAGAGGTCTTCTTATTTGATTATTTTTTTTTTTCCTTCCTTTAGTTCCTGGGACAGGGCCGTGTGCAGACTGAGAGCCCTGGTACAGCTCAGGCCCTGATCTGGAGGCTGGCTCCAATGCTGTATCAAATGTGTACGTTAGCAAATTTACTTTATTTTGGTAGTGGTTGCTTTCACTTTCTTGCCTTTGTAAAGCTTTTGGGTGGATTCTCCCAAGAATGTCTGTTTAATAAGCAAAGAGAAAATTCAGGATGTGTGAGGAAATAGACTTAAATGAATAACTTCTAGACCCATCTTGCTGTTATCTCCTAGTGATCTTTGTCCTCTGAATAGATGTGTGTGGCTGCTTCTCACCATCTGACTGGAAGCGTTTGGTCATGGGCAGTTCCCGGTTCCTTTAAAGCCCACTGCTCTCAACAGGAATTGCAGAAATACATCATGGAACAGTGTTACACTGTCTTTCCTTCCCGTGTCCTTCTGCAAATCCCCTTATCTTTGGTATCTGTAACTACAAATCTTCCTTGTCACTACAACCAGTTCATTTCAGGTGTTTCTTTAAACACCTTGTATCTGCTCTGTGCTCTGTAACACAGCTTCTGATAAGAGCATTTTAATTTTATTTGGAGTTAGAGGGAGAAACACGTATCACCAATGGTACAGGAGCGTTCTTTTTAGGAAGATAATGTCTTGCTTTTTTTCTATTCTAGTTTCAAATGGTTTAATTAATAAAGCTTATACCTTTTAATAGCTATTTCCAAAATAAATAGCTTTATTCATTACTGACTGTCTTTATCACCCTTATAGTTTTGAAACTGAGGTTTTTTGGACTCCCTGCTGTTTTATGACCTACATGTAGAAGAAACAGTCTGTCTTGCGTATGTATTGAAATTCTGAGAACTTTTTGTGAAGGTGACTGTCACTTGCTGAAGCATAGTTCAGATTATCTATTCAAAACTCTAGGCTTTCTGTTGATCTAAAATGTATCAGATTGACATTATGTAGTGACAATGGAAAAAAAGCATTTAAAACAGCTTGTCCAAACCACATATCTGCATTTCATGTATTTACTTGAATTAAAGTCTAAGAATTAAATCCTTATCTAATATTCGCCAGAGTCTTAAACCACAGAGAGGAATGTATGCCTTATCTATACCTATACTGAATATACTACAAAATAAGATGAGACTTTTTTTTTAACTCCTATCTTCCATTCCCAGTACAATCTTGGTATTTTTTCCAGCTCATTCTTTCTGGTTTTTTGTTGTTTGGTTTTTTTTTCCTGTTAGTAAGTCTTGCACAGATCTACACATTGGAATTATTCCAATGTAAAAAACCAGACCACTAACTACTCTCTGGTAGTATATCTGAAGGTGGGGTGGGTGGACTCTGAACACAAACATTAACAGATACTGGAGTCTCAGAAAATACTTCATAAGCTGAAAGGCACGTGAGGACAGTGACTGTTTTAGGATTTTGTGTCTTATACATACCACAAATATGCAGTCTACAGTTCCTGGATAGGCTGGTCTCCTTGAAATACTTAGTACCTACCTTGCTTTTTCTTCTACGTCTGCATTAGCAGTTAATGCCCTCCCTGCCTTACTTTTGAAGGACTTTCAGCTATTCTTTATCCGTGTTCTTGTAGCTATTAACCCCAGACCACGGGCTGTGTTGGTATTCTGTGATACTGATTTTTAGGAAAACTTTACAGTCTTGTTAATGCTTTCGGTATGTTTGAGTTTTCAGGCACACCTGAATCACCATCTATATACGGGTTGGTTTTTTTTTCTTTTTTATTGAGGTCATGTCTTAGGTGTGTGTAGGGTGGGGTGAAGGTGAGTATTTAAACACAGACGTAGCACTTCTGAAAACTTGGATAAAACAATGATATTGTGGAATTTCAGATTAAAACTAGGAAAGTGAAATGCAGTGTTCCACTTCTTTCTGATCTCTCCTTGCACCTAATAATCATGCAGCAAGTTACCTTGCTAGCAAAGATAAACTTAACTTGTATCCATTTAGACTATTTACTTTGTGAAAAGGAAAATCCCAGCTGGTACAGAAAAAACCCCCACACACTGTCTGTGAATAATCCACTGTATGTGAACTAAAGGACATCAGAATGTGTGTGCTCGGGTTGTATCAAGTGCCATGGGTGCCATCTGCTGACTCCTTCGCGTACCACAGAGCTCTTCAGCTGGGGGAAAAGAAGGAAAGAGAACATATGTTAAGGAATGTAGTTTTAAATTACCCTACCATTCAAATACTAAATATAATTTTTAATCCTTGCTGGTTTTGTGCAATATGACCAACAGAGTTCACCCTATTTCAGCCCTGCAAAATAGTTTTACAGAGTAATTATTACTGTCAGTGTTCTCTTGCATTGCTTTTGCTTACAGTGAACCTAGATCTTAATTTTTGCAGTGTATTGCAGCTCATAGTCTGAACTCAGCTTTTAGCCATACGTTTTGTTGTCTTTCTACTTTTTAATGTCTCTGATATTTTTTTTTCCTCATTCTACTTGTTTTATTCCATCTAGGGTATCCCGCCCATGTATAGCCAAGAAGCAAGTCTGAAATTTATGTGCTTGCTTGCAAATATGGTAAAATACATTCTGTTGTCCTCAGTGAATGTACCAGTGGTGCTACCAGGTGGGGTGGTATAAATAGTTGGCTATACCTGATTTAGTAACAAAGCTGAGAGGAGGGGCAAACCAGAGGAGTGTAGATTAGCCAGACCCTAGAGTAGTTTATGGCCTATTTATTAAATTGGATTTAAAGGGAAACTTCTGTTTTGTCTCTGCGCGTCACAGTTTTCTCTGAAAGCAACGTTGATGTGTTGCTTTGGGTCATTGAACTGAATGTCAGTGAGAATCTGCTGAGAAGAAATGAAATCCTAATAAGCATGAAAATGTAATATCTAATGCTATAGTCTTAGGCTGTGTGGCTGCTGCAAATCAAATAATGTTCTGGCGAGGGTTCCAGCACTATAATGTGAGAAGTTTTCAACTGAATTGTTAAAATGGTCCATGACACGCTTTTGGCTGAGGACAAATAATAGTTTCCCCTAACAATTTCCAGGCACAGTCTGGGAGTCTGCATGGTCCCTGGGATCATTCCCAGGAGCCATTTCAGAAGCTAAGAGTTAAGTTTCCTTGAAATAATTTAACTTTCATTTAATAGCATAGATGTGGCCAGCATGTGACAGTTTGCATCAGGGCCCCAAGTGCAAAAACTGGCTTCAGTTACTGTGACCAGCCTCACCTTCTACTTACTGGTCCAGGAGCTCCATTTAAGATCAGGATGGGGCCTTCATTCCTGGCCTGAACAATTACGTGGGTCTGCCTGTCTGATGTCCTGTCCTTGGACCCACATTATGGGCTTGGACTTATGTTGCAGCCTTTCTAGTTTTGGCTCTGGTCCCATCTCTTTCTCCTCCTGACTCCCTGGATAGACTTGGACCTGTTTCCATTGCTTTCTGTGACCAGAGCTATTGATGGTTGCTGTGACCAGCACCCTGTTCTGCCCACACTGTTTAGATGCTGCCAGATATGTCCTTGTCCGTATCACTGTGGTCACCCTCAGAATAGTCCTCATTCACGGAACAGTTTTGCTCTTGCTACTCCATGACAGTTGGCCTCAGGACTCGAAAATAGGCCTTGACACTGCTTAACTTTTGTCATGTAGAAGTAGCTCTGGTGTCCTGATACCAGTCTATGCCTGCTGGATTAACTGGAGATTTCTCATGTGATATCTTGGGGTCACATGACTGAACATATGGTCAGGGTTTAGGCTGGTTACTCATGGGAGCATTGCATATGAAATAGGGACAATAATTCTAGTGGGGGGCAAAGAACGCATTTTAGAGTTGTGCGGAATCAAAGGTTGGGTGCACCTTCTTTATGAGACTCTAGTGTGAATGACGAGGTGGTCCAGAGACTCTGGACACAGCTGAAAGCAGAATGCAAAGGCAAATCCTGATGGAAAGCAGTGTGGCTTCAATCTCAATGAACCTTGATGCCAGAGATGTTGTGTTGAAGATGCGTTGCTAGTGTCTGAACCCACCTGTGGCAGTGATGGGTTGAACTTTGGTGCAGGTAAGTCAGAGATGGGTGTTGAGAGAAGTTTATAAACATTCTTGCTTCCTGTTGCTTGATCTCCCAAACCACAGTAAAAAATGTAGGATCTATAGAGGAGAATAATATTTGAAAATCTTGGAATGATACCATCAAGACTATTTCCTACCCAGCTTTATTTGCATCTAGCAAAACACTTAATGTTCCAGAGTTTAGTTTTTTTTTTCTCCTTCCTTGTAAGGACAAAAGCAAAATATTTGGAAGTGCTGTGGAGGTATGTGCTTGGGATACAAGAACAAAAATTATTTTTCTAGCTTTTTTGATTTTCACAGAACTTGAGGCTGGTTTTCCAGCTTTGACTTCAGTTCAATGGAGCATGTGGTCTGTCTTTAAAATTCCATTTGAATCGTCTATGGTTGAATGATAATGAAACTAGTATTTTTTTCCTCAAAGAATTTGGTTCTTGATTACCTGAGGTGGTCCACTGAAACCCATTTTGGCTGAACAAAAAAACCCTATGGAGTTCTCATCATGGCCTCCTTCTGAATACTTGAGGTAGATGCTTGCCTACTTTGGCAGAAAGATTAGAAAAATTATCTGAAGTAGGAAATCATACAGTTCCTTTGCCTTCACTTTTTTCCTCTTGCTGTTTGCTTTCCTCTGGATCACAGTCTTGCTTCTTGCAGATTATAAAATCAGGGGGTGCTGCTGTGTGCATGTTCTGCCTGTCATTTCAGGATGTATGTTCTAATTTTCAAGTAACTTTGACTTCAACTAGAATGTGCTTCTAGAAGATAATATATTTTTCTAAAATCTTGTTTGTAGTATTCATGTGCGTTACCATGATATGTTTGATGGATATGTGAAACTTGAGTTATACATAACTTCACAGAATGATATGGGGTTGGAAGGGACCTCTGGAGATCATCTAGTCCAACCCCCTGCCAAAGCAGGTCCACCCAGAGCAGGTTGCACAGGAATGTGTCCAGATGGGTTTTGAACGTCTCCAGAGATGGAGATTCCACCACCTCCCTGGGCTTTCCGGGGCTTTGCCACCCTCAAAGTGAAGAAGTTCCTCATGTTTAGATGGAACTTCCTATGTTCAAGTTTGTGCCCACTTCCTCTTGTCCTGTCACTGGGCACCCCTGGAAAAAGACTGGCCCCATCCTATTGACACGCTCCCTTTAAGTATTTATAGGCATTGATCAGATTCCCCCTAAGCCTTCTCTTCTCCAGACTAAAAAGACCCAAGTCCCTCAGCCTCTCCTCATAAGAGAGGTGTTCCAGGCCCCTCATCATCTTTGTGGTCCTCTGCTGTACCCTCTCCAGCAGTTCCCTGTCCTTCTTGAAGTGGAGAGCCCAGAACTGGACACAGTATAAACTTCAGGGTGTTAGTACAGGCACTCAAACTCTGAATTAAAACACTGCCGACTTGTACACTGCAGTTGAAATTAAGTAGGAATATCTGCAAAGCTTGAACAGAATGTTTTATGCAACTGAAATTTAAGTGCTCTGCAGCGCTGAAGGCAGCCTTCCAAAACGCAAGTATTGATATAAGCACCACAGGAAACCGATTGCTGCTCAGTGCTCTACATTAATAAATTGCTTTAATACTTCTTAATTGTCTGCTGAGCTCAGAATCCTAATGTGTTTTTAAATATCCAGTGTCTAATATATATATACCTTGCACTTTCATATTTGTTCAAGGTTTTGAGTGTCCTACTGTGCTAGCTGATTTTTGATGAAATAGCCTCTCTGCTGCACTGGTAACAGTAAACTGAATCTAGAAGTGTGGGAGTTTTTAGACCAGTTAACAATTTTTCAGTGCTTGGGAAAAGATCTTCTTCTTCTAAGGTGAGATGAAGGGCTGGTATTTTCATAGAATCATTAGGGTTGAAAGGGACCTTAAAGATCATCTAGTTCCAACCCCCCTGCTGTGGGCAGGGACACCTCCCACCAGACCAGGTTGCTCAAAGCCCCATCCAGCCTGGCCTT